>JAOVVB010000015.1:15309894-15327583 GCA_028570985.1 Heterobranchus longifilis
CTCATTACTGGTTTCTGGAGCTCAAGCATCAACTACACAGACTGTCATCACTCCAAACAGGTACATTCATTATTTATGCAGGTGAAAGTAAGCGAGGAAGCAGGTAGGTCGTAAAAATGAAAAAATGCTGGGGTCAACATCAAGATGAGTGAGTCAGGGGGTGAGGTAGTGTATAAAGGCTTCGGTGACTGAGGTCAGACGCAATTGGACGTCTGAGTCACACGCTCACGCATGACTCAACCAAGAACCATGCCACAAGTCAGAAGCGCCACATCGGTTTCCTTTCTGCACTTCGGTTACACATAAATAGGAACGTTCACTAGGGTCATGAGTCAAGCTTCAGCCATTATGTCTGTGTTCAGAGTTGGTATTAAGAGCCATCTTGATTGGACACCTTTGACAGACATTTGTTCACACCTGGTATTTTCATGTGTCTGGGTTCGTCAAATGCAATGACGAGATGTCTCTTTAAAAGTAGTACCTAAAAGTTCTTTTACTCAAGTAAAAGAACTTGAGTAACATCCAATTCTTAAATAGGCTTTAATACGATGGCGATAGATGAATTGCTATGCAAAAGAATCACGATATGTAACTGAATGTTTCTCGCCATTAATAATATATAGTAAATTACTACATAGTGATGTGTAGTTTATTGAGAAATAATGCTTAGATTCAGCCAGAAAGAGTCTCAAAAATTATTCAACAAACAGCAACAGAGAAACCAACTCTAGAGGCAGATGTAAAGTACTGTGTTTGTAACACTGAAGATATTTGCGGCCGTAAATTTGGAGGACGCAAGACGAGTAAGAGAACACAAAGATGTTTTTTGAAATTTTTGTCCGTCTGTTTGTGCACGCATCACGTAAAAACTAGTGAACGAATTTTAAAAGGGTTTTCGCAGGTGTATTTGACCGAGCTTCAAGTAACAAAGGCATCAGAAGAGAAGAGATTTCATCGCATCAGAAGTGAAGATATGCTACTTTTAAATTTTAATGGAAAGCACTGTAATACGCACTTATGAGGGCGTAATTGAAATCTATTTAATAAACGTGATCTCTCGCTTTCATGCGCACAATCCAAAATTCAAAGGAAAACGCCCTTATAGATGTGCAATTCCACGCAAACTAAGTGAGGGCACAGCTAGTAAAATCAGCTAGTCCGATTGTTAGGGGGCATTTATTTTTTATTTTATTTTGCTAGCATGATTTGGACTGACGTGTCCTCTTAGTAGAAACTTCAGTTTACGCTGACTTATCACTTCTATGATATGATGAAACATTTTTATCCTGATGGGCATGGTTTCTTCTAGGATGACTCCGCCCACATCCACAAGGGTTTATTTACTGTTTAATGAAGCTGTCTGAAATGCTTTGGCCTTTACAGTCTAGGTAAGTTAAAGGTAAGATCTTAACCCAAATGAACATATTGATGGAAGACCTTTTGAGGAAGAGTCTTTCAAGTGCAAAGCCAAGGTAAAAATGACGTCGTTCTGGAGGCTTGCTGTGGCTCAACACCTTACTAACGCACGTTATGTTGTTTTTTTTCATTCTCTAATTGTCACTCATCTGTATAGAAAAGCTGTGATCACCCTAGTCTAAAAACCACAGATTCTTCTTCCTTCTGCACAAACAGACTTAAGCATGCGGCGTGCTTGTCTTCTGGAATGCCTGCATCTGCCCTGAATAAAATCTTTGAAACTAATGGCAGCAATTACTGGAAGATGAAGCCTGTAGGGTGAAGGGTGAGACCAAACAGAGCAGCACCGAAACAGAGGGGGGGGACAAAAAAAAAAAAACAATAAAAAGTCTCTTTGACCATATATGCTCATGTCTCTTCCGTGCCAAACAACAGCTCCACATTCTTAAGACACAGCACAATCACTTTGGCTTGATTTAAAGTGACGCTAATCCTTTTTGTACGGTCAATATCTCATTACGCTAATGCTCCCGGTGCCAAAACTGCACAACTGATAGAAAGAGACACCTCAGGGAGGACCAAATTAAAGCCACATGGAGGAGCGCTGGGACTGGATGAGCTGTTGAGAGGCTCGGGGAGAAATCGAGCACAGAAACAGACAGGATACATTTGCAGATGAGCAGCAAAACACAGAGAAATTATATTTGACAGTGTGCTCATTTTTACCAGCCTGTTAAAGGAATAAGCGTTAATAAATAAAAGCTTGTCAGGATCAGCTAGCATAAGCATCCCTAGGAACTATGGGACTGTGCCAAGTCACATACCTATGAACAGAAAGGTGCAGAATTTTTAGCACCCTTCTAATTTCTTTGTACAGTGTTTTTAACAACAGACTGTGACAGTGCAGCTTCGCCAGGAATCCAAATATAGAATTTTAATGAATGATTGATGGCTTTCAGTGGAAAGGACAAACTTCTTAAGTAGACAACATGTCTACAGCAGATAGTAGGATTATGGATCATTATACAACAGTTAGCTCAGACCGAGTGATCTGACTGGACACGAGGCATTCCATGAGTGGTGATATAGCGCATAAGACCATGTTTAATACGGTCATTAACTACACCAACTGGTGGTTACAGCATGGGTGAAAGTAGGTCTGTACGGTCCGCAATATAGGTAGTCCTCGACTTACAAACGAGTTCCGTTCCGGGAGCACGTTCCTATGTCCGATTAGTTCTTAAGTTAAACAAAGTGAGTCTTATTTACGCCTTTAGCACGAGTATACAATGTAAAGCATACCAACCTAAACAATAAACATACCACTTGAATAAAACTCTGTACACTTTCTCCACCATGTGGCCAAAAACCGTAACCTGGCCTAAGGAAATGAATCTCACAGTGAAGTGTCCTCTCTGAGCCTTTAAATCGTGAGGGGAATCCCGAACGCCATTTTGTCTGATTTCCACTCAGTTTTTTCTCCATTTTGAGACGTTTTCCACTGTATTGGACTGTGAACCCCTTTTTTTTTTTGTTGAGGACTTTCCTGAATTAGGATTATTCACCATCAGGACAGAATCAAGCGATTCATTAAAACCGGTGAGGCCACACTCTTTATTACAGTACACAGGTGCAGTTGAGTAAAAAAACAAGTAGTAGGGATCCTGGGATGAGCACAGAACAGTCCTTATGATTACAGCAGCAGCTCTTTGGTACTAATCTAAAGTATTAGTGAGATTATCCACTGAAGCAAGGGCGAAAGCTGGACATAAACTGCTTTTGGTGAAGTTCAGTTCTTTAGAATGATCCTGGAGGTGACTGGTGTTGTTAGATTAAATCTAAATCTCACATAAATCTCTTAGCTTAAATAAAATTTTATTTAAATGCAAAACTGCAAAATAACAATGAATCAGAGTTACAGCATATTAATAAGAGCTTAAGACACTGATTTAGCTGAAGTAGAGTCCTGCAAAAGGAAAAAAAACCAAACACAAAAACCCCATAATTTTTATTTAGTGCACGTTCCCTGGAGCAAACAGAGTGTCTCGCAACACAGATGCGGTAAGAGACAGCCAGATTTCTCTGCGGGGGGTGAGAAAACGCTTTTCTAGTGGTCTTGGCAGACGAAGGAGAAGAGTCGCTAATGTTTACAGGGGAAACGGAAAAGAGCAGCGGGAGTCTGTCTCTCCTGGCTTGAAAAACGCAAAGTGTGGCCTACAGCGCTGCAACATCAAGTGTAACTACCCCGCAAACAGGCCCAATAAAAAGTGCTCGCAAGTCTATTAAGTACAGGAGCCTGGGGCAGGAGAAGTTTCCCACCTTGTCGTCCAGAGCTCCTGATTAGATATAGAGTTTCTCTTAAGAAAAATGTGTGTTTTAGACAGTTGAATTAAACAAAGTTGCATTTACACACTTTTACATACAGATAAGACTTAATCAGGGCTAACTCTACAAACCACACTAGAAAGTGACGAGGTGCTCGTCGTTTAGGTGTGTGGTACGGCTGCTACGGTTGTGATGAGAAAATGTAGTACAAAATGTTTAAAATACATTTAAGACTGATTTATGTGCTAGCTTCAGGTGTGAGTGGGGTTATCACACTGTTACAATTAAGACACAGGAATCTTTGTCGTTAGTTTGAACAACTAATGTTTTTTTTGAGTAAAAAACATTTATTTGCTTGGTTGCTTCTTGTGAATGACCCAAGGAGGGAAGCCGAGGATCAATTGTAGAATCGTATCATCGCCTGCTTCATTCAATTCAGAAGGAAATATTGATGGATTCTGTTTCTTAAGTAACCCTCCTGAAAGGATATTTCACAAACCTTTACAATCTTTAGTAAATTTGCAATAGCTGGTTTAATTTCATGGCTTTTAGATTGTCTTGAAGGAGGATCAAGTCATCTTCAGTTGTGAATGGGGAAATGAAAGAAAAATTGGGCCACACATCATAATAGTCGTTTGAGTCTATTAACTTATAATCTGCATAAACTTTATATAATTATAATAAAAAAATTTAAAAATCATGTAACTTTGTCGCTTGTTCCTTTGAACACAAGCCAAGTGTGAAAATCCCTGAACTAATCCAAGTAAATAACTTGAAAGTTTCATGTGTGAAAGGGAGCTGATATATGACTCCTTAAAACTTTGGAGCATCTGATAAAGAAGAGAAGAGATTCCTCTTAGTAACATGATCTGAAGCCTGCATTCTTCTTTCACTCTACATGTGGGTAAACTGGAAGCCCGGGACACTGCACATTTCTACAGTTACTAACACTTTTTTTTTTTCACAACTGCATGATAAACTCCCATAACATCATGAAGACAAAGTAAATCTTGGCTGAGGTTCTTTCAGGGCATATGGTTACAGAGAATGTAAGCGCTAAGTACAGCGTTCGTATTATTTTACTTGATAATTACATTTTGCAAATTTTATTTTTGTATATTTTTTGAAGCTGGAGTTGTCTAGCTTTCCACTTCAGTTTATCATTCTCCATCTTTTTCTGCCACTATGACTGGCATTCATAAAGGCATAGACCTCTTGGGGAAAAGAGAGAGAGAGAGAAAAAAAAGAAAACCACGAAGAAATGTAAGAAGAGATAAGATTCCACTTTATCTTCACCATCGGTTTATCCTGGCCTGGCAAGGAAGACCTTTTCCTCATTCTACTGTACATGCCGAAATTCTCAGCTCGACTCAAGAGAGGCCAAGCTCCAAATTTACTCCTCAGCAGGAGTGCTGTTCTCCAGGGCAAGAGAAGGAAAAAAGACCGTGAGGCATCAAGCAGAAAGTCATTACCATCAAAGCTTCTTTGGAGTCAAACTTTGCCCTTAGCGCACAGGCAAGTGAGATGCTTTCCAAGACCGCTGTTTAGGTACATAGGGATAAGATGAAAAAGATGAGAGAGAGAGAGAGAGTCTAAAACAGCCTGAAGCAAGCGGATAAGAGAAGAAGGATTGAGGAGAAACCAAAAGGAGTGAGATATGGTGTTAAAAATGCAAGTGTAAACAAAAAGCTCTGGATCTGATGATTGGACCAGAAGACTTGCTTACAGGAAGAAAGCAGATGATCCAATTCAGATGGAGCTAAGATCAGGGCAGGTACATACCTGTAGATATCGACAAGAACAAAAAAAAAAAACAAAAAAAAAACAAGTGCAGAAGAAACTGCATAAATGTGCTTCTACACAAGGTATACCAAGAAGAAATAAGGCATGTGCTACTACATTTCTTTTCTTCACTTTCATTTAGAATCTACATTTGTAACTATGAACTTTTTCTTTTTTGGAGTCAAGCAGACTTACATGTATGCACCCATCCCCAAACCTAAACCTAGCGATAAAGGAAAGATTCTTGCCGATGCATCACGTACGTGGAGTGTTCGAGAAGAACGGTGCATGCCTCGGCCCGTGGAGACTTGGAGTTGGTTTGCGTTTGAAGAGTTCTTTTATGCCGACACTTTGGAGTGTCAGTCATGAGTCACGTGTTCGCTCCCTACTGCGTGACCTGCTCGCGCTCGCAAGGTGATGAGATGGAGAAGCGAGCCTTTTATATAGGAAGTGCTCCTCGCCTCTTGTTATTTCATACTCGGCTGCCTGCCTTCCTCACCTACCTGTACTTCCTTCTCATCTTAGTCACAGTGCTGTCTCTGTTTCATTCTTCTGTGAGCGCTGACCTTGCCTCTCGCCAGCACGTCTCTGGATGATGATTTTGCCTGCAGCTATTTCTCAACGTCCGTTCATCCAAGGTTAGTTCGGCACCCACATCCACCCCCCTTCTTTTTTTCTTTTTTTTCTTACCCCCACCCCACCTCCAAAGGGCTAAGTTAAAATGAGAGATATTTGACAACTGTATAAAACTTTTGCTTTTACTCGACATCGGAAATTATTCAGACTTAAAGGGGATTAAGTGGTCTCAGAAGCTTTGCCTATTCAGAGGCGCTTGATGGCGTGTTGCAACAAGCCTGAATCCCGACATGTGTGTGGTCACAAATCTAACACGGCCTCCTCTGGTCTGTCAATCAAAATCTGTCAGTCTGTCCAGATGAAAGCTGGAGGCTGCCGTGCAACAGAGCAGAAGGAAGTACCGGGAATGTACTTGCATGAAGGAAAAACCTGGAACCTGGAAATCTGCAGACTTGATATGAAAACATAAGTCAAAACACTGTAATATTAGATTATTTTAACGTCAGATTTGAAGATGTATGTGCTTTTTGTTGGAAGCCTGAACAATATTAATACCTCCTGCTAGCTTTTGATCATTACCAGAAATGACTGATTTTAGTGTTTATTTAAAAGCCATTGGCCAACCCTTACAGAGGTAAGATTGTGTTAGGTTGTTGGGTTTTTACTACCACGGTTCGGGAGCAAACAAACTAAAACATTACTATCTGAACAAATAAACATGAAAATATAGTATGCGGCAAAATGTACAGTACTAAAACTCGCGCATGAGCGTTTTTCGCACGTGTTCCCAGTAGTGAAAAGGAAGTTTTGATGTGCAGTTGTTGTTGGAAATGCGTCTCGATGGAGGAAAAAGCTGAGTATTATTTCCGCTCATACGGAAGCGGCCGTGAACGTGGACCGAGTTTGAAAAAAGTGGCAGAACACATTCCCTCCTGTACCCGTCCCATTCCCCCGATCTTATGCCACCTGACTCTTTTCTAATTACACACAATAAAATCTAAAGGCTCATTGTGTTAACGTTTACGTTGCTTAAAAAAAAATTTTTTTTAATTAAATTATAAATTTGTACTGTAATTTTAGTACTGTGATTATGAATTCGTTTAATTACGCGATTTATTCGATTAATTTCACTTGATTTTATCTGCAACTACGTGCGGCTCTAGACGAGCTGCGGCTCATTAATCCTGGAGAGAATGAACGAAGGCCTGAGGCGCCACTCAGCGGTACAAGCCAGACCCAAATGCTGTCGCCGCGAGGCGCGGCGGTAAAACTAGAATACCGCTTGTCTACCATCTGTACTTGTGGGGAATGTTAAAGAAGAGCATGTTCAACTGTTACAATCCGCAAAGAACTGTTCCTGCATTACGTGAGCGAATCGTCTCCTTTGGCAGGAGTCTGCAGCAGCGACCTTTGTTTCAGGAACCCAGGTTGAGAATCTGTGTGAATGATATGAACACCGTCTACAGCGAGGCGCTGCACACACACTAACATTATACATACCGTGGTTAAATTAACACGCCAATATTGTGTGTGCTAGTTTCTTTCAGGTGAAATAAACTCCTAGATGGCAACAAGGTTATCAGGTAATGTTCGTCAGGTAATAATTGTTGTAAGCTAACGTAAAATGGGGAAAAAAATGAAATGGTTAGGCAATATAAATAGATAAAAAAAAGGGGGGGCAACCCAGATGAAAAAGATCCGCCTCCCGAGGGAAAGGTGTACCCCACTGTTGTTCACGTTAAAGCAGCAGCACTCTCCTAGCGAGTCATAAAAGGCTTCCGTTTGACTCTTTTATATCCGCATCCTTAAAGCGGGTCGTAAAGCCACAACCCACCTCGAGCACTTCAGCGTCTTTAAAGTACAGCCTTTCTCCTGCTACCTGTATGCTTTTTTTTCCTTTGCGGTATGGGTATTACTATTACATTATACAGTCGAATGCAACACCAGAAGAATTCAGAAATTAGATGTTACCACAACGCACAAGTCTCGTTCTTTTTTTTTAGTAAAATCATATCCCGGAAATTCCCTTAACCTTTTACGACCCAAGCTTTAATGTTGCATGTATTTTAAATTTTTCCTATATATTTGGAATTAGTACGACCTGTTAAGTAAAAGAATCTAAGCAGGAAACTGAGTCTGACACCCTCTTGTGTTTCTACTAATTAGTGTTTTGCGCTTTTGCTACCATTAGATGAGGCTATAAAGTGTCTACTAATGAGGACAACAGGTCCAAGTTAGACAGAATGATGTACAGTACAGTACAAGGTGCAGCGAACCCAAAAAGTAATGTCTCAGGGAGAGTGTGCTTCAAACAGAAAAGACGCCATTGCAAGAACTATTTAAAAAATAATAATAATTAGCCTTGACCCTTTTTGAATCTATTCTGAATTTAAATCTGCACAAGCGGTTGTCAAAAATACTTGAAACGCCATTATTTGTAACAGTGATCTCATTATATACTCTATATCTCTTCTGTCGCTCCATCGGCATTCACTTTCCTCTCCTTCTTCAGTGCTGCACCAGGGCCCTCTGGTGACAAAAAAAAAGTGATGTGAACTTGGTGTTCTTCAGCCTACAGCGTGTGCACGGTCAAACACGGCACACTCGAGCAGGTATTTACTATCCTTCATGATGTTTAAATTTCACCCCACCTCTCCATCTTTCCTAGAATAAATGGCTTAACTTCATTCTGTCAATACCTAATCTGTGGGAGAAAGAAGGATGGTTTGATGAGTCACTCTCCATGTGTGTGTGTGTGTGTATGTGTGTGTGTGTGTGTGTGTGTGAGAGCGTGGTGGAAAAATATCTCGTGTTCTGTAGATGGTGATTTAAGAGGGCCAGATCCAGGGGTCGTTGCAAAAAAGTATTGCTGCTAAATTCCAGTCTTGTTGATGGTTTCTTCCTGGCGTGTTTCTCGACATGCAAGTCCATGTGTTCTGCATACTGAAGTGATCTGGCTGGGTTCATCAGAGGTTCCCGATTCGTCCAGAACACTGTTTGTTCGGGAAGAACAAGCCTGACTACCCCGGAGCCCACAAATCCCCTCAGAGTTTCTGACAGGAAATCGAGATCGAGCCTCAGGGTCAGACGTAACGGCACTCAGCCTGACCAATCTACCTCGCCCGGACACATGACCACCTTGCTTCAAGGGCTTGACCCTCATCATCAAGACCACTAATTAGCTGTAACGTAAGAGCGACCCTTTTTTTCGGAGCCTTAAGAGACAAGAAACAAAGAGGGTTATTGCTCTGTGATCCCCTGAGCGATGTCCTGAAGTGACCTCTTTCAGCCGGTCTTGTCCAAATGATCTGTCAGACCAATGCAGCGCGCGCGCCAGTCATCAGAAGCGAATAGGATCTCTTTCCAAAACACAACCCTCATTTAGGCGAATCACGTGCGGAGAAGCGAGCTCCAACAACCCTGACTTATTCCAGCTCCCTCTTTGCCTTAAGGACTTAAGTGTGGTGTCTCGAAGCGGGAGGCAGTGGCTGCTAGTCTTGGATTGAGAAGGCCATCACTGATTCAAACATCATCCCCCCTTAAAAAGGCCCATCGTGCGGGTGCATCAGTATGCACAGAGTGGGGTGTAGAAAAGCCACAATGTGGCCTCTGTAGCAACATGATCTCATAAAGGAACCTGGAGACCCAACTCGTACACACGAGTTACTCTGTGGCTGCATCGTGGACTCTCGCACACACAACGGACGCACAAACTTACGCTACCTCCAGCCTAATAACATAGCAACCCTGGGGCGAAGGATAAAGAAAATGGACTCGAATCAAAACAAAACAAAGTGGAAATATGGAAGAGGAGAGTTTGAGTGAAAAGAATGACCAAGAGGCCAGAATTAGGGAGGAAAAAAAAAAGAAGAAAAAAAAAAAAAAACAAGCATAGCAAGTTTAAAAAAAAAAAAAAGGTGCTTTGGTGTTTTTGTTCAGTCTTTTAGGAAAAACTGTCCATAGAAGGCTATAATTTCTGTATAGCTGGTGTTTGACAGTAATGTTGGATTTCAAATAAATAAATAAATAAATAAATAAATAAATAAAGTACAGTCTGGATCCATGAGGTTCAATCAAATCAAAACCATTTGACGGTGCTCAGTGAGGATGTGCTGAAATGGAAATAAAAATACAAGAAATCTAAAGTGAATACTTTAGTGAAAAGCCTGATGGGTTTTTTTTTTTACCTAGTGTGCTTTCAGAGAAAACACAAACAGTCATATGGCATATCTTTTATAAGACAAAAACGATTCCAACCTAATAAAACTTTATATATTTTGTATTTTAGCACATCTCCCGGAGATCTACATCGAAGTAACTCGCTCCTAAATCATGGGCCGGGAGCTTCCGGGTGGCCCGACGGTCTACGGACGAGTTCGCCGCAAGATCGAATCATGGTTCAAGATCTGGGTGATGCCGTAACCTTCTGTAGCCACAAGTCAGAGGAAGCATGGTATTACTCCATCCTCTGTCGATTAGGCTGACGCTAACCATGCGTGGGTGTGTATGAGTTCATGTGTGTGGAAGTGGCTCCCCTCCAAGCCCCAGTGAGGGCAACATGACGAGATGACTTCACGTGGCTCGGAGGAAGCGCGTTCTAGCGTCCTTGCTTACTGGGTTTTGTTGGTGGTTTTGTGGTCAAATTTTAAAGAGAAGCGTGGTTTCAAATATATTAACAATCCGAACTGTTGAAGGAGACAGTTTTTCCCCTCACTAGTATCATTACCTTGACCTGCTGAGAGCTTTCGGTGATGTTGTCCTCTCGCTTTCGGGCCTCCTCCATCAGCTGTGCGTTCCTGTTCTTCTCCACTTGCTCCTTGTGCTTCAGAGTGGCCACCTTCTTGCTCTGGTCCTTCATCTGCCTGCAAGGGGACATAAGCGAAAATACACAGGAACATAAACATAAACAGAACATAAACAGGAAGTTACACCTAAATTAATGCTTTTGATTTGATCTGAAGTTATTAAGAATGAACGGCAAATCGTTAGTCTTAGCTGTGGAATTTTTTTCCCTCTACTCCCCCTGTCTCCAGGTGCTTGCAGGATGCCTCCAAAACTCAATGATGACTTAAAACATCCAAAGAGCGAAAGAAAACATTTTTGCAGATGGTGGGACGGTTTCATTTACGGCAAAACAGCAAACAGATTCCGTGTCCGCTAAGCTCCATTGAGAAGCGCGTTGTAGGTCTGTTACGAGTGTTTTAATGTTTACATGACTGCATCGTCTGAATTCTGTTCTCACAGCATCGTGGCCAGATGAGTTACTAATCACGACACGATCGAAGGAAACCCGATCTCTTATCTTTCTCTCCGTACACGCAGCAGATGTAGATGTAGCCGAGCCAATACGCATCGGTCGATGAATAATGACGCGGCAAAGCCCCGTGCCTTCGCTGCAGAGCGAGAACCAGACGTCTGGGACGCAGAGGTAATGATGAAGCAGACGACCTTCGTGCTCCGAGAAAGCACTAACGACTGCTCCTCGAAGACCTGCAGATGTCTACGGGGTTAAAATACAGCGTGAAAACCCGGGCAGCGAAGGACGAGGGGGGAAAAAAAGAAAAGTAAAAAAAAAAAAAAAAAAGATCTCTCGGGATGCGTTACAAAAGTGTCGACTGAGTTTCCAGCGTGATTAAACCGTGACAAGGTGATCTCAAACCTATTGGCTCATGGGTGACTATGAGCCAAGACATTATGCCTCCAACACCTGATCATTCTTCTGGACTAGCAAATCAAAGCACCCTCAAGTCTGTGTTTAATGAGTAGCTGGAGAAAACCGCGGTGTGTCCTGGCTCGTACGGTGGATATCGCTCGAAAGAAAGAAATATTACTGTGTGGATCAAACTGAAGACAGAACAACCAGCACAGGTCATACATATATCTAAGGGGAAGAGAAATGGATATGTACGGGCAGGTTTTTCTGGCGTCTGTAGATACTCAGGTTGAACAGTATTAACACGATTTGTTTTTGGACACGCAACATAATTTAATCATGTAATTTCTGATTAAAAACTGAACCCTGTGCTCTGGGGTGGTGAGACTCACCACCGCGCTAAGGTTCTTACAGGGTTGTATAACAACGGGATTACGTTAATGACCGCACTCGCACAACATTCGTCAAACTAGTAATTAGATACGTGTTATATAAACCAAGTCACATATTAATTAGAAACATTTATGTAGAGATTGACGATACGCAATCTGCTTTCTTAAACTTGATCAAACAGTGTAGCACTGAAGCGTGCTGTAAGAGGTAACCGATGTGTGTCTCACTCTAACAAAATGCAAAAGCGACAGCCTAGCTTAAAAAAGATTTTTTAAATCTGAAATGTTTTATTCCTCTTACACAGCTGTAAAAAAAAAAAAGTTGTTCAATTTTCAAAAAACAAGAGCAGGTCATTTCCACACCAAACCTCGACTGTTGTTCTTCCTCACTGGCGAAACAAATACTTAATGTAGTCGACCAAACTCTAATTTAAATTTAATAGTCGATTGATTGACGATATTTCTGCATGTCTTTTTTTTTTTCTGCATGTTTTTCGCAGGCAACACCTTCACAGCTTAAGAACCTCCAAAGTGTGGAAAGCAGCATGTGGTGAGCTATCAAGCCAGTATTCAGCGTTAAAGGGATAGATCACACTTTCTAAATCCATGGTCGGTCCTGGTTTTAATTTCTTTCTACACTGTAAAACAATACTGAAGGCGTTTATCCGAAATACACAATGATCTCCTTTGAACAGTTGATATTGAGATGTATCTGATACTTCTACTCTGTAAATCCTTCATAACGGCTCTGATCTGAGACGCTGGTTGTTAAGTGGTGATTTCTGAGGTAACTGGTGACTTTAAATTAAATTCTCCTCTGCAGCATAGTTAAGTTTTGGCCTTGCATTCCTGGGAAGATCTTCATGCGAGACAGTTTCATCATGGTGCTTAATGGGTTTTGCAAATGCTGTTCTTGCAAGAACCGTTCCAGAACAGCTGATCTTCATGTCTTTATATCGCAACCTAATGCCTTGTGTGTTTTTTCATAAATCTCACAAAACACAGAGTTGCGGTTCAGAGTTCGCAAATTTTTCCTTATAATTGTTTGCAGCACGGAAACCCTCGCAATTTTTCCGTAAACTGCTAAAAATCCTCCACAAATTTTTATGCCTTTTTTTTCATGTCAATATATAATTTTTCATGCATTTTAAACTATTAAGAACAACATGATTTACAAATGATGTAACATATTACTGAAAACTAAGCTAAATGTCCATATAAAATATAATACTGCATAATTTTTTTACTACTGTAGAGAGAACACAAAGCCACCGTAGAGTAAAACGCAGCTTGGGACGGTGAATTATTACTGTGATCAGTACTGATAGCAAAAAAAGACAACAACGATTGGACTTTGGAGCAATAAAAAAGATCATGTGACTTGAGTCCAGATTGATCCTATTCCAGAGTGATGGGCGTGTCAGAGTAAGAAGGGAAGTGTATGAAGCAATAATGCATAGTGTCCAGTGTACAAGCCTCTGGAGACAATGTTATGATCTGGGGTTGATCAGTCACTCAGGTCTAGACTCAGTAACGTTATGTGGCAATAAAATGAAGTCAGCTGTCGACCTGAATGTACTGAATGAGCAGGTTATCACATCTGTGGAGTTTTTCTTTTCTCAGACTGTGAAAGAGTGGTTCTGGGAAATGCCGATCCCTCTGAAAAATAAATGTAATAATACAACGTTTATTTGTTACTTCACCAATTTCTTATTTTGTATTTTTTTTTTTTAAACGCACCTCGTTACTGAAAAACTGCAAAGCTCCCTTGTCCTGTATGTTAAGTTACAGCTTAAGCCCTGACAGTTAGAAAGCGCTGACACAGTTGACTCCTTCCAAAAAATACTAAACAAACACCTCACGGAAAACTCCATCAGACATATTTTTAATTTGTCATTCTAGAAACAACAGTGTGTTAGGACCAGTGTTTTAATATTAACCTGGCTGACACTACCATCCGTCAGCACGTCCTGACCGATCAGACCTGAGAATTCATCAGCGCCGCGGTCTGCGGGTCTATTACATCCCAGAGCGACGTGACAGTAAATTGAACTTGTAATGTGTCAGAAAATCGATCAAACACTAAGCGCGTTTGTACAGCGCACAGGAATAACACTAATTTGGTTAGATTTTTTGTTTGGTTTTGACTTGAATGAGGTTTAACGCGCTGTGACACCACTCTTGGCAGCAGGCAGCCTCGCCAAACCAGCACAAACAGTAATTTTATGGCACAAATTAGCACAAACGAATGACATAAGTTTATTAAATTTCTTTTCAGATGGAGCGCCAGCTTCACGGAGGTCTGTGAGAATTCTTAACAACTACGCGAGTCTATCTGCAAAAAAAAAAAAAAAAAAAAGAAGCACACAGTGTGCCGTAGTGCACTCGACTGCGACAGTGTTTCTCACTATCCGGCCCTGGCAGGCTCCATTTCATATTGTTCAAATCATTATCCCAAATCTGTCACAGTGCCAGGATCCCAAAGTAACATGTGACACACTCTGTCTGACTGTAGAAGTACCAAGATCTTTCCTGTGTGCGCGCGCACGCGCACACACACACACACACAATGGGTCATAAACTGGAATTTTCCTATTTAGGCTCAGGCCAAGCCATCTGCTTGGCACTGACGAAACCCTTAATAAGCAGCTGACTGTTTTGATTCTGTAAAAGATTCCCCAAATCGTGTTTTTGATGATCTAACTCTGAGATGACCTTCCTCTTTCGAGTTCAGCATGGAAAACAATCACTGTAAAAGGGGGGACTCGGCTAAATCTGATCGACGTCTGACTCGGTGAAGCTTGACGGTTCTGAAAGGTTTCTTTGTTGAAAAAAGAGAAGAAGAAAAAAGGCGTGAGTATTTCCAACATTTGAAAAAAAAAAAAAAAAAAAAACACTCCGCAAGGACTGGCGTGGAGGAGACCATTAGGAATCATCCATAGAAAAAGGTAACAAAGAGTAAATCTCAATAAGGGGGAATAAATCACAATAAGCGCTATCACATGTGCGACTTTGACTTTTTTTCGTCAAAGTTTCCAGTCAGCTCCTCTATGGAAAAATTACATCCAGTGATTTGTACCGGAGATTCCTCGCCTGGTCTCAGAGCACACATATTGAGCGTTCGGAGATCAGCATTAGAGGGTAGACATGTCATGGACGAGTTGCATCGTAGTGCATGATTTATATACTAGGACAAAAGACGAGGGTCCAAGTTGAAGAGGAAATTGTGCTGAAAATTCTGGTGAATGAAGGGCGTAAAAACGATCGGCATGTACAGGAGATGTCAAATACACATCACAGTACGGTGATGAGACTCCTATCTGCAGGGAAAAAAAAGTTTGAACGATGGAAATGTTTTAAACAAGGCTGTGCGTCTGTGAATGACGAACCAGGCCGGAGTGGCTCAGAGCCCACTGCATTCGTTCACGTGAACATTCGGCGCCTGGAGCGTCTGATCCTTGATGGGGAAAAAAATGTACAAAAAAAAAAGTTAAATAAAAATCGATGGATAACTTGTTGTCGACTTGTGGAAGAGACGCATCTGTCTGTGAGAACTGTAGACACCATCGTTCACCAACACCACTTGCACGTGACAGCAGTTACTGCCACTTTACTCCCACAGTCCTGAGCCACGTTAAAGGAGTTCCTGGGGGGCCAGCGTTTCAGCCGTGAAGCAGGAAGAAAACTTCCTACCTTGATGGTGTCCAAGCACTGGTGAAACACTGGGATAAGTGCATTAGTGTAGCAGGGGATTATATGGAGACATAAAGGGAGTTTTTATAAATGAAAAAACTGTGTTCTGTTATTCTACACAATCAAAAGTCCCTCTTTGACTCAAACGCCCCTCGTGATATAACAAAATATCTTAATGAATAATAGTAGACACATTTGAATATGTTCAATATATTTCCATTTTATAATATTCTCAGTTGTAAGCAGGAACATGTGCATGTTTATGTGGATAATCCCTGTCTGTATATAATCCTGACGTATGGCTTGTGTAAAGCACGGTTGGGTAAACAGAGTCTTTGTCGTTTGGAAGACGTGATTTATAATTTATAACCGAGACAGAGTGGGTTTAGGGATTATGGCCCGCTGGCATTCCTGAGATTTGAAAACACAGAAGCTTTTAGATACATTTACTCATTTCCTTCTGAGTGAAATCTTTTGTCTAATAAACAATCCATTTTCCCAGCCAAGATATCCGACTAATGCATGCACAAATACACCCACATGCACACACACATTCGCACAGAGACGCACACACTTGTCATGTTTCACAGCATAGATTCCCAAAAGGCATGAATTGTGTTACGAAAGCTTCTGTGAGAGGTTGTTTAGGAGATGCGAATGCTCGTGACAGGAAATAGCGGTGAAATTGTCCGTGCCTGGGGGAGCGATCCAAACACAAACCAACGAGAGAGAGAGAGAGAGAGAAAGTTGTTAAACTGATATTGGTTTATGATTCGAGAAAACCAAAACAATTTAAAGAATCCGATTTTTTTCTCAGGTAAGTGCGATCAGTGCTTTGGTGAAGGCTGAGGTACGACTTCAAATGTTTTGGACATTTCAAAATGTCGAACTAAGGAATCATCATTGCTTCCATTAAAATTTTGTTAAACTAAAAATTGCAATAATAATAATAATAATAATAAATTATGGCTGACAATATAAGTGTGTTATCGCCTGTGATTAATCCAAAACTTTTACTGCATTACAAGTTGGACCCTAATGGCTTCCCATAATAGCAGCACCGTTACCTGGCTGTGTGTGATGACGCAATAATAAGGTGACTGAGGAAACATCTCCAGGTGTGCCGAACATTATTATTTCATTATAAAAAGCTTCCAGATGGAAGTTTGGATAAAACCAAAGTTGTGTGCTTGAGCTACCTTCAAGGGGAACTATTTTTACATGGGCACATTAAATGTAAGCTGTGGGAGCGGTGGCTCGGGTGACTAAGGCTCTAAGTTGTTCCTTTTTTGGATCTGAAGATCACAGCTCAAGTCCCGCTGTCAGTGGGTTATCACAGCCCATATTATGTGAGATTATAGAGATTTCAAATCAGATATTCAGATATTATAAAACTGTATAATCAGTTTACTCTAACCAGTCTATCGTGCATTTATTTATTCCAGCATTGCACATTTACAATACAAGTAAATCTGAGTAGTTTTAAATTGTGATTAATCGTCATTAATCACAGACTATGGTTGTGTTTCATCAAGTTAATCACAATCCTAGTCTGTGATGAATCATGATTTATCATCATTTTAAAATACTCAGATTTACTTGTATTAGTAAATATAGCACATAATTACAATCGATTGACAGCACTATGATGAAAATCAAGGAACGGAGGAAAAACCGTTAGCTAAAGCTAACTAACAACAGCTCAGTGTTGCCAACTTAGCGACTTTGTCGCTAGATTTAGCGACTATTCAGACCCCCTTGACGACTTTTTTTCTAAAAAGCGCCTAGCGACAAATCTAGCGACTTTTGGACAAACCTTAGCAACTTTCCAAATGTCGCCAGTACTGTCCTG
>JAOVVB010000015.1:15360565-15374512 GCA_028570985.1 Heterobranchus longifilis
AGGGAAAGAGTGAGCAAAAGTGAGCGAGTGAGCGAAAGAGAAAAAGGAGGGAGGGAGGGGGGGGGCTCGTGAATTATTAAAGAGTGTTTTGTTTCACTTAGTGATCTGCAGCTTGTCAGCATGGCATGTGCTCTGGCACAACACACAACAAGATACACACACTTATATATGCGTGTGCACACACACACACACACACACACTCATAGGAGACGCTGTGTATTTACACAGGGTTGCATCAGAATTGTATTCGTTGTGGAAAGCAAATAAGGCCTGCGACGACCGGAGGACAGGGAAGATATTTTTAAAACGTTTTTTTTTTTTTTTCCCTTAAAGCCTGGCTGTTTGGGTAACGAAGCTCGGATTTTGTGACACCGCGAGCGTTTTCCCTTAAATATATAATTAATATTCACTCATAAACACCTGGATTATTACTACCTAAGCTGAAGGAGTGTCCTGTAGACACCGCTAACAATTGCACCAGTTAGACAGGAGGCTGATTTCATTTATTTCATTTCTGATCCACGTGGCATCGAGTGAATAAAAAAAAATTTAAAAAAAGAAGCTGATACGGACACTATATATATAAAAATTGCTAACGAGTTCAATACGTGGCTCATATTCATGTAAATCGAAAAGCGATGCAGAATATTTAAACATTTACATTAAAACTTTTTTTAGACATAAATATCGACATATCCTGCAGTGTGTTGAAACAATCTTAATTTTAAAAAGTCACACGTGTGACTGTTCTCTTAAACAAGTTAACATAAGGTCTTCCCTCAAACTCCCTCGGTCTCTCCTTCTTCATCTATGCTGTTTCAGTGTCTATGTAAATGAGCTACTCCTTAGCCACGCCCCTCAAAGAACAGAAGAGCCAGGGGGAGGGGATCTTCTTATATGAGGTCACATGAGGAGGGACATCTATTCGGCTTGTTTATTAAAACCAGAAGACTAAAAAAAAAATTAAAAAAAAGACAAAAGGCAGGAATATATAATAAAATGTTATATATAAAACAAAGAAAGGAAGGACACAAAGCAACGAAAGGACAGTAAGGAAAAAAAGGAAAGGGATGAAAAATTAGAAGGAAAAGAAAGGATGAAAAGGCAAGGACATGATACAACAAAAAAGAGACAAAGAGACGGGGTGGATGGAGTAGACCGAAAGGTAAGAGAAGTAAAAGAAAAGACACGAAAAGAAAGGGAAAGAAAGGATTAAAAAAAAAAAAGGAAAAAGAGGAAAGGACCAGGAGGAAAAGGAAAGTAAAGGTTATATAACGGGCGGCCTTTAATCTTGATTTGTTGTACTCTACTGAATCCTTAAATCTGATTGGACGAGAGGCGTAGATTAGATTTATACAACACCACAGATCAGACAGCGGCTTTCTTGGTTTCAGTCATCGGTTTTTGCACTAAGGAATAAAAAAATTGAGAGACAATAGTACTTACATCACATTAAGTGTGCATGTGTTAATATTCATCTAGTTCGCGTGTAAGCTAATTGATTGATTTATTTATTAACTGAGCGTCTCCCTCCATCATCTTACAAACACCAAGACAACATTAAAACCACAAGACCTCTTAAAGGTCTTGTCTGGAGCAGGCTTTCAGATAATCTCACACACACACACACACACACTCCAGATCGGTGAGATTTATTAAATAAATAAGGGGTTTAAAAATAAAGTGTAACCTACTCCTGTATCATTTTCTGTACGAAATCCTGCGCATCCCAAAACAGAAGAGGAGCTAACTGAGACCTCACCCACGACTCAGCCATGCAAATGAGCGTGAAGCGTCTGGCGCTGGAGCGGGTGAGAGGAATCTGTGATTAGTAAACGTCATCCTGCCAGCGTTTCTGCCTTTTAATTAGAAATTAGAATAATCAGAAACGTCAGTAAACTTGCGCCACGGGCAAAGAAAAAGATAAATAAAAATAATAATAAAAAGTCCCTCCTTCTCTCTCTCTCTCTCTCTCTCTCTCTCAGACAGTCGAGATTTAATGTAGGAGTTTATTATTAATTTAACAAGGTCCTCATTAACATTCATGCTCCATGCAGAAATTTCTGCACTTTCTTCCTCTCTCTCTCTCCCATATTCGTTTTTTTTCCCCTCCTAAATAAATAAACACCAAATAACTCCCCTAGTATCTCCAGGAAAAAAGAAGAAATTATAATAAGCAGCCACACGATTTCAGCGGGTTTGACTCTGATGGGTCATATCATGTTAAATCTCAAAAAAAAAACAAAAAAAACCTCAAGTCAGATGAGTGCATGTGCTGATTAAACCTCTAGCGCCGAGAGCCTGCTGAACATCGGTTCACACGCTCGAGTCAGATCTTCCATCACTCTTTAAACGTGTGCCTTAGCATGAACTTCACGAAAGAGCGTCCGTCCAAAACCCGAAACCGCTAAGCCTTAGCGTCGCCTCATCCTGCTTTGATTGAACTGAACGTTTTTGAATTTTATTATTTTTTTTCTCTTAAAAAAGGTACGGTTTGTGTTCAATAATAAACTCTGAACGTGTCTGGAGTCGGAGCAGGGGATGGAGGGGGGGGGGGGTTAGTGGGTGTTTTGGAGGCGGTACAGGATGAACTCGCTCGCATTCGGGGTGGCAAGCGCTGCCGCTGCGGGCTGGAGCCAAAACCAGCTCTCGCGTGAAGAACGTTCGAGATGAACGCAGAATAAACATCCTATATCCTTCACGCGTTGTTACGTCTCTCCTTTTTTATTTATTTTTTCCGTCTCGATGAGAACATGTACTCCGTTCCCTGCGCGGCCGTATAACGCTCTGTCTGAGCGGTGCGATGCGACGTATTCGGCGCAAGAAAAAACGCCTTTGCTCCTCCGCTGCACTGTCTCAATGTGTTATGGCCATCAGGAGCGACTCAGGAGCGATGCGCGGCGGCTCTGCAGCTATAATGGAAACAAAATGTTTCTCTTTCTGCGGCTGGGGAGCCGGGGCTCCGTTTCAAAAGAGAAACCGTATTCGCCCGTGCCCCAGATGACCCCGAGACGCTCTTAGACTCTGACTGTGGAAAAAAAAAAGGAAAGGCAGGGAGACGCTGAGAGAGAGAGAGAGATTTACAGTGACGGAGCAAAATGGGGCACAAAGCAAAGTGTAGTGACTGTGAATGTGCATGAAACGGGTCTGCACGTCCCCAATGCTAATGCAGAAGCGAAGACAGCCCGGTCAGCTCAGTCCCCGCCCAAAGAGACATCCGACGACCCGCATCGGACTGGAAGGAAACTCTGTCGGGGATGTGGGTGCAGACGGAGCCGTTCTTCAAAATATATACACACACGGAGGAAGAGCGGTCCAGGCCTTCACAACCACAATGGTATGGGGTCTCTCTGTGAGGACACGAAAAACACCACGCAAGCAGGAGAAAGTAAGGAACATAAAGGACAGGAAAGGAAAAGAAAGAACAAGAGGGAATGGGAAAAGAAAGGAAAAAGGAAGGAAGGAAGGAAGGAAGGAAAGAAGAGACAGAAAACAGCAGCAAAAAAGCAGAAGGAGGACAGATACTGTATAAAAAGTCCAAAAAAAAAAAAAGAAAGAAAGAAAAAGCAAAGGAAAGCAATGAAATGAAAGATGGAATAAAAAAAAGTAAAGCAAATAACAGGAAAAGATGGAAAGGGAAAAGGTAAAAAAACAGACAGGAGAGGACAAGATAGAGGAGAGACAGAAAGAAGTAACGGGAAGGAAAAATGCAAAACGGAAATGGGAGGAAAGAAAATGAAAGGATGTAAATAAAAAGAAAAGGAAGAAGTAAGGGAAAAGAAGGACAGAAAAAAGAACAAGGAAGGACTAGAAGAAGAAAATAAAAAGGAATGAGGAAAAGAAGGCAAAGATGAAAAGGACAGTAAAAGAAAAGAAAAAAACAGAACAAAACAAAAAAAAAGAATGGAAGTAAAGGAACAAATAATAATAATAGAATAATAAAAGTAAAGTAGGAAAAAAGAAAAAACAAAGCAAATGACAAGAAAAAGTAAGACAGTCCTGGTGTTGAGGCCGTGCTCAGTCTAGAGGTTTAGATGTTTAGACTCAGAGATACAGATGGAGTCGCTGTGATGTGGTCCTGCGGTATCTCCTCCAGCAGCACCGTACAGAGAGGCTACATCAAATAAACACAAGCTGATATCTCTCACACACACTCACTCGTTACCCAAATCAAGTTAGACCTCATGACAACTGGTATCTGGACAGACGCTCCACACACAGGCCAGGGTACACGGTTCACCCGGGTACTAAAGTTAGCGGTGTGGTTGAGGCCTGAGTGTTAGGATTAAGTCATAAAGCAGGAGCACAGAGCTGGACTATGCCTCAGTGTGTCATTTCTGAGAAGAGCAGAGACGTCGGCCATCAAAAACACAACCGGTCCCCTACTTTTAGACACCATAAATTTAAATACATGCCTGTTTTTTTTGTGTGTGTGTGTATGGACTTGAACCAAAGGCACAAAAAAAAACACACAGACTCGCGGTCCTACATTGCCATCTATAGGGAGGATTAAGAAGAGAGAAAAAAACACACAGTGTGCATATTGTGTGCACGCGCGTGTGTGTGTGTATATACAGTACCTTTTTCTGGAGCACGGTAACTTTGCGCTCTTTGACATCGAGCATGTCTTTGAGGTCGTGGATTTCTCCACCGAGTGTGCCTTTCTCCTCGGACATCTCCTGGATCTGCTTCGTCTTCTTATTCAGCATGGCTTCCTTTTCCTCCAGGCGCAGACGCAGGGCGTCCACCTAAGACACAAACACAAACACACACACACACAAGATTCAGAATGGTCCAGGCATATTTTCAGACGTGCTGATTAAACTCATGTGAGCCTAGGCTCCGTTTCACACTACGACTTCACTATTTACTTATCGATACTTTTATGATACGTTATCATCTCTATAGCAACGGCGGATGCGCCACATGGGTCAGAGGGACACACCCCTGATCATGTTATTCCTCAGATCTAATCAGAGATGTAATGTGTGCACTTCTCCTCCGATTTCTTATTTAAAGGACGCTCTTTCGGCTCGGACTGGTGATAAAGCAAACGACAATGATAACAGCAGCGTCAAGATCGTTACCGCGTCGTTGACTTCAGCTTATCTACTATAGATGCATCAGCGTATGTATATCCACGGTCAGTGAGAATCAATCATGATTTATGTTGTGTGATGATATAAATGACTGATATTACAGTGAGTCGAAAACTCACTGTAGTCGCTATCGTTTACAATGTCCTGCTCTTCTTGTGTGATGCAACACTGTCCCCTTGTGGTACCTTCTCCGCATGACAACACTGACCACATCCTAATCTTTGGGATAAAAATGAGAAGTTGTCGCTAATTAATAAAAGCGATATTGCAGTAAGCTAAATAAGACACTACAGACCTCCTACATGAATGCACTTCATTATATTCTTCCGTACAGATCCACTACAGGACGTATTTGCATTATTACTGGTGTGTGTGTGTGTGTGTGTGTGTGTGTGTGTGTGTGTGTGTGTTACCTCGGTCTGTAGAATGGCAGCTCGCTGTTCTTTGGCAGTGAGAGACTCTTTGAGGACGTCGACGTGCTGCTTGCTGTCTGAGAACTGGTTGGTGAGCGTCTCGAGTTTGGTCTGCAGGCCCAGGAGCTCTGTGTCCTTCCTGGAGAGGTCCTGCTTCACCTGGTCAATCTGCACAACACACACAGCTAGTGAGCTCAAGTTACATCTACACACGCGCAGCACTCGTTAGCTCGTTGTTTTCTGTTGTCCTTCTCTTTTCTAACCTTAATTGCATAAAAATTGAAATCGCAATATGGACCTATATGGTAATATACATGTAGTTGGGAATTTATGTAGAATTTATCAATAACGTGTTTCTTTTTATAATTCTGAAGTAATAAATATTGCCGGACATCCTCTTAATGAGATCATTTGCCCAGTTATTTGCCGTTAGCCTAGATAAACATGTTTAAAATCAAACTCGCATGATCGGAATGTGATTTTTTTTTAACAAATCACGCGGCCCCGATGCCAACAGCGTCATCCTTAAGTCAGGTACTGTGGTAATACGACTAACATTTAGCTAGCAGCCCGATTTCACTACCCGATTTGTGTCGGGCTCTGCCATCTTGGACACTTGACCGTCGTATCTCCACCTGGACAAATTATTGTCGCTCCTTTACAATTTGGCTCACACAATACAGTGCTTACACAGTACACATTTATTGGGTCACGCAACCATTTAGCTTAAATATTCCACAATCAATGAAATATCTGATCAATAAAATTATGTCATATTTCCAGATTAATTCAGCAAAAACGTAATTATATTTGTCAGTAGTATAGAGCAAGGGGTTATTCAAAGTAAAATTCATGAGATCCAGTTAGTGAAAATATTCTCAAGCACAGATCTGAAACATCAAAGTTTTTTTTAATCCTAGATCTACCGATAAACTGTAGCTTTAATTTAAATAAATAAGGCTTTAGAGGTAAGGTTTTTCTTTTTTTTTTTTAAATGTTCATGGTTTCAAATGGTAAAAAAAAATAAATAATAAAATTCTGAAAGAAAATCGAATCAGATATTTATAAAGTTGTGATACTTACAGAATCGCAGCACAAATTAAACCGCCATGTACTACATCATCGTATCGGGTCAGGATATTAAAGAATCATCTCCATTATTTAAATACAATAGGATTCAGAAAGATCTGATGGTTATGGAACACGCTTTCTTCAGGGTAGGCCAAACACTCATTTACAAATAATAATGATATCGAGGAAGTCTATTTTAAAAGCATGGACTATTTCACAAACCTGGGTAAAATTATGAATTTTGCTTTTAACAGACTTCTTCCACTTGTTGTTCCAGACTTAAAAATAATCAGATGGACAAACTGAAACGAGTAGTTTGGCTTTTTAAACTCCAATATTAAAGGCAATATTTCGAATAGATTAATACTATGTGTCTATACGTACAGGTCTGTGTTTTAAATCTGATATTAAATACCTGTTAATCATGACAAGGACTGGAGACAAAGGCACATCAGGGCACTATGTAAGTAAGTGCTTTACACATGTACACACACACACTCCCAATAAAACTCCAACATGCATGGTAGAGAGCAGCAGGTTAGCAGAGGCACTTTACTGCAGTCACCCTGGGGAGGAAGAGGTGGACAGGTTACAGCAGCACACAGGAGGAGAAGAGAAAGACATGAAAGGGAGGCTGGGGAGCCTGGTGGGATATTAGTGTTCTGAGTTCCTACTCCAACCAGCACTATAGGGACCAGGGTGGAAAAACAGGACAGAAAGGGGAGATTTTTTACGACAGTGCCAGGGAGTCTAGCGTGGCTTTCGACCTTTCAGCACAGCAGCGGGCGAAGCCCTGCTTTCCTGATCACAGGGAGAACGAGAGACGTCTGATGACTCACTCGTTTAGCCCGAGTCGCTGCGTCCTCGGCCCAGATCCGGCTATTGTCTCTGGATAAAAAACCTCTGATAAGACGCGGGGGGAATGTTTAATCCAGCTCTGATCTGTTTCTATCCACTACGCCTTATCTAAGCCCACAGATCCCACTGCTCACGTCGTCTCTATCTGGTTTCATTTGTCTTTCTTGACTTTGCCCATGACTCTATTTATAGAGGCAGAGAATCATTCAGTACTAATATTTTAACCTGATTTATATTACTACTACCTATAATACTAATACTACTAAATAATATTAAGCCGATATGATCTTTGCGCCTAAATCAGTGCAACAGTTTAACTTGTAGATCTAAAAATGAAAAGGATGTTTTTCCACTGCACATTTTTAAACAAGAACCAGAAGCTTTTATCCTTTTTACTTCTTATAACAAATTCCCAGAGTGTTTCATTAATTTGCCATTCATTAATTAAGTTTTTTTTAATTTAGTATCTGCAACAAATTATTTCACTTCATTGAGTTAAGAAGTACAGTAAGTCCCATATTTCCGAACATTCGAGTTACGAACGGACCTCAGATCTATGAACATTCGCAGATGTGAATAAATCACTGAAGTAGCTCACGTGTATTATACAAAAAATAAGACACTGCACTGCACCAGATACCAATATTTACAATTATATACAATATTTTCAGTGTGTAGGTGAATGTATAAAATGTCTGAGGTCAAAATGTCAAGTGCAAGAGAAATGAGTCGGCTTCAAAAACACACGTTTGTTTGTTTTTTATGCTTTAAATTGTATATTCATGTCAAAGCTGTACAAGACTCACTTTGTCGGACTTACGAACGAATCCGACTTACGAGCATGCTCCCGGAACAGAACACGTTCATAAGTCGGGGACTGTAACTGTTTTTCAATCTGTGCTCAAAGGCTACAGGCCCCTCCCCCGAGTACAGTAAGCTCCCGTATCTGACCTGTAAAAATCACCGTATTCTTTGGTACTAGCTAAGTTTCATTATTTTGTGCAGTGGAAAAAAAAAACATGAATCTAAACTAACGCAAGAGAGCACTTCCGAGTGTCCTGTTCTCCGTGTGGTGGGAAAAGCAGGGCAGGGTGTGTCTCTAAGCTGCCTCTCCGTGTGTCTTACTGCAGAGAGCTCCCGCTGCAGCTCAGCCGTTCGCTTTCGCAGCTCCTCGGCCTCGGCCTCGCTGTGAGACAGCTCCTCCTTCAGCTGCTCTACCTGTCAGGAAAGGCTGGCGTTACTGCAACAACCACCGACACAGCATTCCCAAAGCAAAGTTCACTCTGCATGTGACCGCTCGACATGCAGGTCACAGGGCAGGGTTTTTTTTTTTTTTTGTTTTTTTTCAAGAGCAGAGCACGCCGACTGATCTGCGTTCACCATGCAGGAGAAAAGGAAGCGTTGTTAACCAATGTGCGCTAAAATAAAGGATGAAGCTGTTAAAATGTTAAACATGAAGGCACATAGAAACATACGGCATATTTATACGACATCACAGTGTGAGTAAACGCTTCAGTCTGGGGTCCTCAAAAGGTTTGAAGCCAGGGACTTTGTACAGACTCTTATAGAAAATCTCAGCTCTGATCTTCCATTGATTTTTATAAAACTATTTCTCTATATTATACACAACACTATAGTGGGTTTTTTTTTTTTTCCAAACACTTACAAAACAAATATATATATACATACATACATACATACATACACACACACACAGATATACAGCTGAAAACCTGACTTGGACAAAACCGCAGCTTTCGCACAACAAAGTCAATTACACACCCACACACACGTTATACATATAGAAAAAGAAATATTAATTTAGTTTAAAGCCTAAGTCCGATCTTTCCCACCTGTTCCAGAATCTTTTTTCGTTTTTTTCTGTAACCGGATAAATTCCAATGCTGGGTGTCAGATCAGTGCCATACTGTATCTACTACTGTTTCCCCACACATGGAATGTATACTATGACGGGCCGCCAAAGTATATTCGCCCACACTTTAAAAAACCTGTCCGGGAGAACAACGCCGTCCGTGGTTAATTAACCGGTAGCGGACTGTTCCCTCTCACGCTACCGCTCCTGTAGCTATTTATCCTGCTACCGATAGACAGAGCGTCAGGGGTTCGAGCCCCTCCACTGCCGGGTTGCCACTGTGGAGCCCTTGGGTGAGGCCCTTAACCCTTTGCCCATACGAACTGTTGCCGGTCCCTAAGCTCAGATGAAGAAAGATAAACAAAAATAAGTAATTAATATATATAAAAAATTATTCTGTGGCGAATAATTCAAAATAACGAATTTCTTCTTGAAAAAAAAATCTTTTCACAAAACCCAAAACAGTAACACTGGAAAAGTAGTTTTTAGATTAACAACCCTTTTCTAAAAAGTATTATGAATAAAAGGAAAATAAAAAAAATAAAAAACATTCAATAAAACTAAACATATAAATGAGTGGAACTGAATATTCACTGGACTAATATTCAATTGATGGGATAAATAAAAATACTCTTGAGCAACTTTCATCACAGTCTATAAAGCTCTCAACAGCGGTCAAGTTACTAATAAAGTAAACTAAAACCAAATAAAAAGTTCCCGTGGCTTTAGATCAGATCCCCTTTCTGAGAACCCCAGTTTAGAGCAAACTGTTAGCCGTGAACGACGTAAAATATACAACAAAGTCTGAGTGACGTGAGAAAAAAATAAAAAATAGAGAAGAGTGTAAAGCGAGTCCTGAAATCCTGAGATTGTGCACTACAGACTGTTTAGTACTTTAAAGTTCAGGCACCGTGCCGTTTGCCGTTACCTTGTTCTTCATGAACTTGGAGTGACTGCGATAGACCTCCATCTGCTTCATCTCCTCCTCACGCTCCTCCGTGCTCAGAGCTCCATTAGACTTGAGCATCTGGACCTCCTCCTCCAGGTCCCTCAGACTGCGCTCCAGAGAGCTGATCTTCGAGTCCTGCGCAAGGGGGTAAAAAGACAAGGGAGAGAGAAAAAGAGAGAGAATGTGAATGTACCCATGCTATTATGAAAGCTGAGAGAGCTGCACTGACTTATGGCTGAAAGGGACGTTAATGTTTAATCATTAATCAATTTAATTGCTGTTAAGAATTTAAACTATTTAAAATGTTATCGCAGGTCATGTTTGTTTTGTGTCATATTACTCCATAGTTCACGTCTATTAATTTGTACACCACAAGAGGGCGCCCTTTCGATTCAGGCAGTGCACAATACTGGACACTGTATTTTTAGCAGCCTTGTTTAAGCAGGTAACACAGAAAAGCATTAACCCATAAATTCTGACACCTGGTTAATATTAAAGGCAGAGAGAGAAGACCACCGCATTTTTGTCCTAATTCAAATTCATTCATTTAACCTGCATTTTGGAAAAAAATCAAGAGGAAATGATGGATGTTCTACCCTTAACACACAAACACACTTGCCTTCATCTCGATGACGGTCTGCAGGGCTTTGGTCTTGGCAGAATCAGGCGCTCCCTCGTAGCGTCGATGGACCTCCTATGGGAGAAACACAAAACGAGCGTTTTAAGAAGGTGGAGTCTTACGGACATGATGCTTTGCTCCATCATCACACTAACACTCGTGCTGGCACTGGAAGAGGAGCTTCCAGCTTCTACTGCACCTTATTTATCAGCACAGCCACAGACACGGCTACTTAAGAGCGACAGGGAGAGAACGGCGGAGCCCGAGGGTCACAAAATAATAAAGATGGGGGAAATTGGCATACTTAAACGAAATGCAGCAGAAACTCATTACTTCACCAAGTACATTTATTCCTTGGTAAAAGCATGACCGGAAGTGTTTTCCTAACTTACAACATTAATAAATAATAAGCCTCAACGATATTACATTATAAACAATCCTGAAATGTTAATTAATTAAATAACCAAATACTTTATTACTTGGTAATGTTTAACATCTTCAAAAGTCAGCTGAGTTAATAAAAATTATATAATTATATAATTTTTAACTCTTTAAATTATTACAAACCCTAACCTTATTAAACTTTCATGCATCTGAAAGTTCTTATTCTTATTAATCCTGAATATAACCTGAGCATTTTCCCTGCTCTGTTTGTGCTATAACATCAGGAAACCCAACATCGATGCATTACAAATTGAATTTTTAAAAGCTGCAGTTCAGCTTTTCACCACTGGGTGTCAGTGTTCTCAAAGAGCTGTGGTGTTGACTCAAAGTTTGCTGTAACTCAGAGAGAGCAGAGAGAGAGGAGGAAAGATTTGCTCAGACGTGGTTTATGTTTATGGAACCAGTTTACACCCAGTTGTTCCCGGATCCTGATAACCAGGAGATACAGACGCGAGGATGTAGAGAGGATAAACACATGAAATGAGCCTCACACCGCTATTCGAACACTACACGGGATATTTTCAGTGTAGATTATTTCATGTCTTTTTGTTGTAAGATTTTTAATCTCTGAGCAAAAAAGACACGAACGTCAAACACTCGAGTTTTAAGCTCGGCAGGAACCTGCACTGGCGAATATGACGAATCCGTCCTGAGCTGAATGAACGGATTTTGGCACGAGGCAGCATGACACGAGTCTCTTTTCATCGCCGTCCTCCTCCGTCTCTCCGGTTTCTATAGCAACTAACGTTCGATGCCTTCAATCTGTCTGACGCTGTTTAAAGACTGGCATGAAACAGCCAAAAAAAAAAATTTAAAAAAAACTCAACAAAAAGAGGACTTCCACATCGCGGTGATCTTAACACTAATTACGCGTCTCACCTCCCTGAGTGCGCTCGTCTCCTTGTCCCTCTGCTCCAGCAGGCTCTCCAGATGGTGGATGTGCATCTCGGCCTCGGCGAGGCGCCGCGTGCGCTCGTGCTCCTCCTCGCTGACTTTGGCCGACAGACCTTTGCTTTGCAGCATCTCCAGCAGCTTCTTGATGGACTCGTCCCGCGCGTTCAGCGTCTGTTTCTGCGTGTCGATGCGCAGCTCCATCTCCTCCAGGGTCTTCCTCAGGAGAAACAGCTCTTTGGCTTGCCTCTCATGCTCGGCGTGCAGCCGGTGGAAGTTCTCCTCGGTAAGCTCGGCCGAGAACGGCTCGCCCGGCCGCGACCCGCTGCAGTCCTGCTGGAACAGCTGGTTGAGGTCGCGCTGGATCCGGAGCTCGTCCTGGAGAGCCTGGATGGTCATCTGGAGGTGCTGAGACAGACAGACAGGACAGAGAGACAGAGACAGATGGAGCTTCAGTTTCATAAAGAGTTCAGAACAATAAACAGCTCAGCTCAGCATTTCTTACTTAAAACCTTTACTAGTCAACGCTTAGATTTCAGAGGGTTGGGGCGATTACCTGATCCGCCCTCACACTTTGCGACGACTACCTGATTCACCTCATGGTTACCTCATCCGCCCTCATGGTTACCTGATTCGCATCACATCGTTTTATGCTTCACAGATCTACCCAATTTGTCATTTCAGGTCATTGCAATTTTTTTTTAAAGAAAAGCTATTCTTGAGGCCTCTCTAGGCTACACAGCGGCTTCTGTCCCTGCCAGGCCACAGGCCATGTCATTGCTAGGCAACAGCAGATAAGATAAAGAGCAAGGGTTACCAAACAAACACAAACACACACGGCTGAGTAAAGGACCTGGGATAAAAAAAAATTTAAAAAAAGAAAAAAACAAGCTCAAATAATAAGCAAGGAATCACAGAAAAAGCAGGAAAATCTCAAATATTTCTGCGCTTGGGGTTGATGCTCACACACTGACCCGTTTTATCATCCACACAGTTTAGTAAGAAAGTCAGTATTGTCGGTTAAACCTGTGCAAAAGTATGTTTTGTTTTACATTTACAGTGTCCAAGCAGTAAAATAATCCCTAACAAAGCTCGACTATACTAGGATATAAACGCGAAAAACCTGTAAGGTTATGATGTTCAGGGGTGCACAAACTTTTGGCCATCTAAAAGTACTGCACGCGCACTCGCGTAATGCTCCGGTCCGCTCGAGACGCTTTAGTGAGAGAACCGTCACGGTCTGAGGACGACACCCGGGACACGAGAAACTCCGAGTCGGAGTGGACACGACGGAGTGGACGCACCAGCTGGCATCACCATGGCGACATCGGGTCCCCCTCGACCTACTGGCTACCAGACAGGCCACGAGCGTCATCAGGCACTCGGGTCGTCTCCCTCCTTCTGTTCCGTTCTTTCCTTTCTTTCAGCCTGACTGCTCGACCCTGAAGAGTGTTTCACTTTCGAGCGCTGAATGAAAGGAGGAGGGAAGGTGAACAAAAGAGACAGAGTGAAGAAGGAAATGTAAAAGGTCTTCAGGAAACTAGGGAGAGAGAGAGAGAGAGAGAGAGAGACAGAGACACAACAGTAGAAGTGTGTAGATCAGGAGGAAACAGAAGGTTTGTGTTCAGGAGAGATGAACACGCCATGATTAACACTCACTGTAACTATGGCAGAGAAAACATAAAAAACTGAGAGAAGGATCAACAACGTGTGTGAGAGAGAGAGAGAGA
>JAOVVB010000015.1:15430533-15451138 GCA_028570985.1 Heterobranchus longifilis
AAAAGAGAAGACAAAAAAAAAAAAAAACGATACGTGAGCTAAACTATACTCCACACCATGCATGCTCATCACAGTACAGCAAACAGGAAGTTCAGTTTTTGCCTTCATTTGGGCAGGAAACTAAGCGTTCCCATACCTCAGGCAGAACACACACTGCAGGCATGATCTCTCAGTACACAATGAGTTGCTGAAAGATTGTGAGCTGCAGAAAGCCTGCTCGGTAAGATAAGATCCTACATATGTGCTCCATATGACGTGCTTTGGCTGTTGTTAGCAGAAATGTAAATGACTTGAGGCCCCACGTTTATGTCACCATGCCAACTAGACATGCTGGATTGTAGGAAAAAAAAAATGTATGAAGATATACGTCCATTCATAGCACAGATAACTGTTGAGTTCTTGAATCTGATTGGTCAGAAGGTTTTGAGTAATTTTACTACGACAGCAGCTCTGGCAGTAGTGCACGATGGTGAAGTCACAACTTTGGTAGTCTGGACCCATAACAAACAGATTTGTATACTGTATGTTGATATTTAACAAAATCCAAATGTATTCTTGTTTATAGGTTGCAAAATTTTCCATGGAAGGAGTCTCTAGTGCCAGCACTTACTTCAGTCTAGTGACAGTCAGTCAGTAAGTTTTTCGTCATATGGGAGGAGTTCATACTTTTTTTTTATACTTTTAAAATAGAGGGAGAAACAGATGCTGGTCAATGAATGATTGTTTATAGTTTTTATATTGTAAGCGATTACAGGAACTAACTGGTTTTGCAGACATTAGTATAAATGGATAAAGAGCAGGAAGTCACGTACTTTATTATATACAAAAAAATCATTAGAATTAGAAATTATTCTTGTGGTATGAAAGGGAATAAACACTTCAGGACTGCGATAGAAAAATAATTAACTTTGATAGAAAAATAATCAACTTTGGGGTTGTGACTCCATTTGACATTGGGTCACATCCCACCACACTGATTATTTTTCTACAACATCAAGCCCATATGTGTTTCATTCCTTCTTGAAAAAAACCACAAGTATCTATAACATGATGTGAAGGCATTTAACAGTGAATCATGCACTAGTAAAAATTGTCAACTTCCATCGTTGATGTATTTATAATGAGTATTTAGAATATAAAATATAAACCATAAAGATGTGTTTCACTAAGAAAAATGTCTTTCTTCTGTGTTACTATAGATTATAATGACATATTTTACATATGAACAGTTTGACAGCATCCATTTTTAAATCCATTTTTGCAGTTTTGAGATTGTCAGAGGACAATAGTTTGCAAAATGAGTAAAAGTACAAAAATGGTGCCTATCTCATTCTATACAGTATTTATAAAAATATAAAACTGTTCTGGTATATACAGTGCTGTACAAACGTCCTGAGCCTCCTCATTTCTTCATAAAGAAAGAAATGGAACAAACTGCAAAGTGCCTAAAGATACAATTAAAAAATTGGTTGTTTATGTAAGAACTTCAGCAGCGACCTCATTTCCCCTCTCGTCTGTTCCAACCACTCAGCATTCAGCATCACCTGATCATCTGTCATCATCTGCACCTGCTTCTCACTGGTTCATGCCTTAAGTTTTATGTTTTTTTTAATGCTTGAATGAGTCATAGGTCACTGTGTGGTTAAACAAATGAAAACATTCCTCTGAAACTGTCCAGGAACAGGGATTGGACTGAAAATGAGAGGCAAAATCTACCCAAAAATGAGAGCCGAATAAGTCATTCAGGACGTCTGGAGAAGTATTACCGAAGATGACATTTAAAAAAAACTCATCTGAACAAACAAATCTCTTTTTTTTCCTCCAAAAAGCATTTTTCTAAGAGTTTCTCTTCCCATTTTAGTTTCCTAGCTTTAGACTTCTTGAACAGAAATGACATTTAAACAAACATAAAAGAAGAACCTGACCTTTCTCAATGGACAATATGATGCACAACTAGTTCTTCATGTTCTTAAGAAACTTCAATCGCACATATACACACACATCAAATATAAGTCTCCATTAATAAAAAATAAAAACCTGATTTAATTTAATGTAATATATCATAATTTTGTTATATAAACATAAAATGAAATCAATAACTAAATTACTGAATTAATGAAAAACACATATAATCTCCATGTCGCTCATGAGATGGCTTGAGTAAAATTTGGGACTAAAGAGTTATTCAGTTGCAGTGTTCTGAATTGTTGGAATAACAATTTTGTGTAATGTTAATACATGTTTAAAATTGAATGGAACATTGCACATGCTCAGACTGAGCAGATAAAGTTTATCTATCATTTGAGGAGACACGCTATACACACAACCACACACAGCCTGTACATCAGCTTTGTGCTGGGTCAGGAACCATAATAGTACGAAAGGGTTAAACAGTAATTATGAGAATTATGAGAACTTCTGGGAATTGCCTCAGGGGGCTTCTATCGCTACGATCACTACTGTTGGTTTTATGTAGCCTACTTATTTCTTACTGTAATTTATGCATATGCTCTGTGCATATGTCTTACACGTTTAATTCATTATTATGTGCTTATACAGTATATTACGGCATGAATACATTATCCGCTATGAAACATCTCAAGAGAAGAGAAAGTCATTAATGTGGCATTCAAACTCAAATCCAATGACTAGCAAAAATAATGAAGATAAAGAGCTATATGAATATTTATTCATGACATATATTTATGTGTCGATACATATAATTAAGCAATATCAGATGAGAAGGAGTGCTGTTGTGATGAATATCAACATTGCTGTCACAGGCGCAACCTGAGTGCTGAACACATCACGGCATGACCTCAGTGTGAAATTGCGTCTATAAAACAGTTCCACCAATATTACTTATTATCAACAGATCATAATATCTTGTTTGTTTATTTAACCAGTTACTTTGCTGTGCCAACACATACCCTACCGCGACTGGTGGATCTGGCGACCGATGGTTAGTGTCATTAAGAGGGGTGAAAGTAGTTTAAAATTCTTAAGGAGATAAGCTTCTCTTTAGATTTAGACTTATTCCAATTTAAAATCACCCCTGTTCTGGGGTTGAATCCCAAATAGCGTAAAAATTAAAAGCTAGTGCACTAGGGTTTACAATCACTTGTTATAAACACTACGTAGTGCCCTTAAACAGGGGTTAGAGAGGGATTTGGGATTCAGCCCTGTGTTAGAAGCTATTTAGGTTTGTAGCTCACCTTAAGCGCTAACTTGAGCAACTTAGAAGCAATTATTAAGTGGGCCAGAGTTTTTTTTTTATTACATAATGTTATCAGATGTGTTTTCTTGCTGAAAGTGCTTCTGTAAATGGTTTTAAATGTGGGTTTTGGCAGTCAGTTGCTCTCTCCTCAGTACTGCAGACCATACAGATCTACATTCACCCATGCTAGCAACCAATATTTAGTGTAATTAACCATTGAAGAACACCTGGGATGCGGAGTGATACATATGGTTAAATGTCCGAGTGCTGTTCTGTTATCATCAATCATGGAAAGCCTCTCATCCAATCAGTAATTATGTTTTAGTTTGGACTTTCAGGGTAATTAGTAAGAGTTCACCCTTTTTTTATTAGCAGGTGAAAAAGCTTGAAAGCAATGCCTAGTGAAAAGACAAGGAGAACAATCTTTCAGTATTTACATACACAATTATTCTGCGTTTAGTTTAGTTTAACCAAACAGCATTCAGCACTGGTCTAAAAGTGACTGTTCTTAAGTTAAACATGACTAATAAAGAAATGAGGATAACACCCTGTATAAATATTTACAACATTTCAATCATTGATTGTTGAGTAACCAATCAGATTTCAGCATTGCTTCACTACTGGTTTGAAATTGAAGCATGACTAGCAGAATAAATCAGCATACACGTTTGGATTAGGTAAATGCTGTGGCCACTAGGGAGGTATTTCCAGTGAGGAAGACACTCTAAAACGCCATTTCCTGCATTTTTAGGCAACAATTTACTTAACTAGCTCAATTTAACACTTTCAATAATATACAAAATAGGATTTCCAAAAGCAAAATGAAGGAAAACCAACCTGAAAAACCAAGCAAGATGAATACAAAACAGCAATAATAAATAAGCGACTTACCATACAAAGTGCTTGTGACTTGTCATTGCTTACTGATTGCATACAAGGCCAAGTCTTTGACCACTCTGTGTTAATCTTTCCAGATAAGTCGCTTTTTCCCCTCTTGTGCAGTCACCTGACAACTTGTCAAGGCTGCATATGCTTCACCACTCGAGCTGCTTGAGGCATTCTGAGGGCCTGGGTGAAGACATTTTTGCCAATAATATAATTGCAACTTGTACATATGACTAACGAATTTGAGTATTTAAATCTTTACCCAGTGTAAAAGAAATATTTCCAGAGAAGAAGGAAGTTATTTTCATTCAGCATAAATGGGATTGTTTTGATTCACAGTTAATCCCACACCTCACAAATTAACGTATTAACTTAAGTGATGAAATGTTACATTTTAGATGTGTGATTTAATCTGGAAAGCATGCAACAGCATCTGTATAAAATTCTTTTCTGCATCGTGCATTGCTCTGGTTGATCTTGTTCGCTCTTATATGGAAGTCATTGCCCATATTCGGATATGGGATCGTGCTAATAGTGAATAATGTTTTTCTGATTTCAAGTAAGAAAGGAAAACATTAATCCAAACTACAGAGACAAAGCCATTTTGAACTTATATATCAAATTCAGTTCTTCTCAAAAATATATTTTTAACGGAACCACCGTGGAAACCATTCCTCATCTTTTTTTGTTTTACTTGTTGTACAGAATTTTTGGTGGCAATTTGAAAATAAGAAATAATTTAAATAAATTGTCATTTTTTATATTTCAATATTTCAATAATATAAAATTTTATATTTTATATTTCAAGTTCTACATTCATAAAAGTAAATTTTCTAGATCACATCCTAAACTGTTGCCTTTCCTGAAATATGAAATCCACAACTTGGAGAATTCAATGAATAAATTCAATCTCTGTCACCCATTGGCTGCTGGAGATTTCTTATTAACCAATCAGCGTTCACAGTCGGTTTGACGTCACGAGACCAATTTGACAGTAATACAGTACGTGACTTGCGAAAAACACGACACAACCGTTTTTATATATTTCCTCCATATGTTTAAACTTTAAAATAACAACTAAGGTAAAGTTATACATTTATTACAACTTGTACACATTTACATTCAATTATTATCTTACAAAAATATGATATATATTTCAGCTTTTGTCCAGTTTGGTCTGGTTTGCTTTGGTTAGGGTTAGCCTAAAAGCTAGCGAGGCGAATTAGCGTTAGCATTAGCGGCGTTTGAGAACCGGCGCCATCTTTCGGTCATTTGGGGTAAAACAAGATGGGAGAGGGGAGGGTCGAGTTTTACTGAGCTACAACGTGACAGACTGAGTGAAGCAGCAGAAAGCAGAAGGAGGGTGATCAGAGAGAGAGAGAGGGAGAAGCTAAACACACTTACACACACATACACTGTGTTATTTATATTAGATTATGTTATATGATTTCACGGAGACGCGCGCGGGAGATACATTACAGCGCGTGCACCCAGACTGAGAGAGAAACACAGAAAAAGAGAGAGAGAGAGAGAAAGAGGAGTGTTGTGTATGTGTGTGTTTTTGTATAATATTCCTCCGTCTTTCTTATTTTCATGACTCCAGATCGACTTGGTTTCTCCGTGGACATCATCTGGACTGGATTTGGACTCATTCGTGTAGCTTTTTGCCCATAAGGAGAGTCTGAGAGGAGGCTGTGAGCATGCTGAAGCAGTAGCACCGGTGTTCTCGGATATTAACATCTATTATTTTATATTTTTATTAACACCATACCGAAGAGTCGCTGGCTTTTGTTTTGCTTTGGACACCTAGAAGATTTCCACAAGGTCACAAGCCCTGCACGTTGTAGATAATATTGTTGTTATTGCTGATTTCTGGTACACAGAGAGCTAGCCCTGGGGTTTTATTTTCCGCCTTCTACAACTGTCTGAGGAGAAGCATGGACATGATACAAGAGGTAAGCTTTAATATTAACTTGTATAAGCACGAATAAACCAATGTGTGTGTATGTGTATGAGTGTGTGCCTGTTTATATCCCCTGAAGCCTGAATTGAGTGTTAGGTGTGTGTTTAGGGAGATCAGCTGGTCATGGCATAATGACTGACACAGCTCTCTGTCGCACTGTTGGCTCTTAACATTACCTCCAGAATTTTTTTTTTCATGTTGTCTAATCATACTCATATTGATGACGTTAACTGCACCTTTTTAAACTTCTGACCATGATTTAGTACTTTGTTCCTCCTAACGTTAATTGTAATACACATGTTGTATATAAGACAAATAACTGAACCACTAATTAAACCACGTAAATGTTGCTAACCGGCGTGGACGAGGCCAACACACACCACATCTACAAAATGCAGCGTTATTACTATTTAATCCCATCCGCTTTCTGATAAAACCCGCCTTCCTGTCGATGATTGGCTAGTCAGCGGGTTTTCTCGACTGCGATTGGTTTAATCGTTGGCAGTCCTGCCCGCGGATTGGCTTGCTTCGTCAGGCAGCATCGTTGCTTTTTGCTTCAAATCCTATCCGTTTAGGACAAATCCCGCCTTCTGAGCGATGATTGGTTGGTAAACGAGTATCCTGAAAGATGATTGGCTGTTTTTTTTTTTTTTTATTGCTGTGCAACCGTTGGGTCGTGAGAGTGAGTGAATGAGTAACAAAACTGCAAGCTAGCTATTATGGCTGTAGAAAAATAACAATATTGATCATTAATAATAAAAAGCTTCTTATTATATTATTATAAATATTATATATAATATGACAGAATATATTTTAAACCGACTAAAATAATTAAAATCATTAAACATCTTGGTTCTTCTCCTTTAGGACTAATCTATATAAAATCCATGATTATTTGCTTGTAATATACATTTAAACTTTATATTACGCATAAGAATTTGTTTAAATAATAATGATTAAAAATAAAGCTTGAAATCCATTGATTTAAATCTATTGATCATTTTTTAAACCCATTTTTTTGTAATCTGTACTAACTCACCTAACAATATAATCTTACTCTTAAATCTTAAAAAGTGCAAATTAAGGCAAGCCTCAACAAATTAAAGTGCTTAACCCTAACCTTAGACTAGTTTTATATGTGTGTATATAATAAGAGTTATCAGTTATTCTGTCGCTATAACTGCAGCAGGTTTACATCTGTATAAGTCTGAAAGCCAATCTCTAGACAGCTAGCTAGTTAATTACAAACAAATACAAGAATAAATAAGTAAAATTACTTCTGTTTTCTTTACATGTTTGATGTGCATGTTCATAAGCTTAATTTTGTGCTGTCTGAGCTGTTTATACTTAATAAAGCTGTTGTTCTTAAAGTGTTCCATCCCTCGCACCCTTATCTTAGAATTAACATTACGATATAATGTTGATAAAATGAGGTGAAATTCTGCCTGTTAAGGCTCATCAGCTCTTAGACGAGGTCAACAACAGACCAGAAACCTTAAATTCCCTCCCTGAAAAGAAAAAGCTCTCGTAAATTAAATGCACTGGGCCGCCTACGTGTGTGTGTGTTTGTATTTGTGCTTTGTCACAGGGGGAAATTGTGAAGGATCTTCATAAATCTGCTAAAACAACTCCAGGTCACAGAGACTAATTTCCTCCCCCCGTGTTTCCTCTTCCCTCCGCGTAGCTGCATGCCAAACCACTGAGCTGTTAGTGGATGTAACCGAGAGCGTGCGCTGCCAAACGTGTTTTAAGTTCAAGCACTGGGTGTGCATTTATTAAGAGGGAAGCTAACTCTGATTTTTAAGCATTTTTTTTTTATTTCCATCACCAGAAATGTTTAGCTTGAGATTAAACACTGAGAAATTAAATATTTGATTTTGATGATTCAGTCCTGCTCTTCAAAAGAGCTCACTCTTTATTTACAGAATGTGTGTTTTTGCATCTGTGAGCTGGCCATGTTATAAAAGCTAAAATAATACCTGTGTTGGAGGTGGTGGGAGTAAGGGGGGATCCCAGCTTGTTTTAAGGTCATGGTTCAGTTTTTACTAAATGCTTGCATTTCTCTTAAAGTGCACGTTTTGTAAAGTGCTTGTCTTGTCGCTCATCAAACAACCACAAATCAACATCATAGTAATGAGAAATCCAACATGGAAGTAGTAGAGAGCAAATGCTGGGCATCCCAGAATGCATTGCAGCTGTACGGTGGAGAGTTAAGATTAGAGACTTCTTGGCACAGTCTCTAACGACGATGTGAAAGTTGAGCACAAGCGTACAGCTAAAAGAGATGTGGAGGTTAAATGACTATAAAGTGCTGCTGGATCCTCTTTTTTAAGTAGACATAAAGTGAAGGATGATAATGAGGTAGTATATCAGTAGTATAGCAGGTAGTCACTTGGTAGGCATTGTGGGTAACGAAGTCCAGTATAAAGAAAATGTCTGTCTGTCTATTTATTTATTATGCAGTGTGTTTAAATTCAGTTTTTTAACTAAAGGTCACATTGATTTTCAAATATAATTGTAACTTTATTTTTAACATTTACTCTGCTCTCTTTTGCAGTAACTTCGGACCTGAATTTGGCTCATCATACAGTGAAGCGATTAAAAAGACAAAAAAAAAAGACAACCAGGCTCTTAGCCTGTCATTTCTGTGGTTCCTGATGCTCAGCGTGGACTCTTGCCGCTTTGCTGCAGGATGGATGGTGTGGATCTGACGCTTCTCGTCTGTCGCCATACGCGCTTGCTGATCTGTGACTGTATCCTGTTCTTTTACGTTTATAAAAGAACTCCTCCTCTTTTAGGCTCAAGCCCTACGGAGAGTACCCATAACTGTTTATAAGGTCCACGCAAAATCATACGAGGCTCTTACACAGACTCGTATCTCGTTGTTTTTTTTTCCCCTCCAGGACGTTTACATTTAGGATTTATTCCCGATATTGTAATTTATTTATTATTTCAAGACTTCGCTTGTGTAACTGTAGTGAAGATGTCTGACAACCCTGACGATAGCAAGGAGTTTCTGGCTCCTCCACCTAAAAATGTGAATGCCCCTGGCTCGGACTCGATGCTGGGTGAGAAGCTCGGTGTCGAGGTTCGACACCGCCGCCACACCATGGACAAAGATCTCAAAACAGCGGAGCACAGATTTTTTCGCCGGAGCGTCATTTGCGACTCTAATGTCACAGCGCTTGACCTCCCGAGCAAAGCCTGTATCCCTACGTCTCTCCCAGACTGCGAGTCGCCTGCGGGCTCTTCGGGCTTGAGTTCGGCTCCTGGTGGAGCTCCGGAGATCTGTACCGCCGTTGTAGCGGAGGAGCACGTGGAGGAAGCAGTCGAAGCAGGCGGACCCGCTAGCAGCGATCACACAGACAAACCGATCCTGTGTGAGCACGAATCTGGTACTTGGATCCAGAGCAAGAGTCCCGCACAGCCCGAAGTGACAAGCACGCCAGAGCGCGGGAACGAAGCAGCGGAGAAATGCGAGGAGGAAAAGGAGGCGGCGAAGGCTCGCGTGGAAGCCGAGCAACGCGAGGTGGAGAAGAAGGTGCGGGAGGAGGAAGAGGTGGAGACAAAAGCCGTGGGGACGTCGCCGGATGGCCGCTTCCTGAAATTTGACATCGAGATTGGACGCGGCTCTTTCAAAACCGTCTACAAGGGCCTGGATACTGAGACGACGGTGGAAGTAGCGTGGTGCGAGCTTCAGGTAAGGATGCGGGACGAACGTTAAAAACGGTAGTGGAGTAATTCGAGTCGGTCGCTGTGATGTGGTAGCTGCAAGGCATCTGAGTATCAAAAAGCCACAGATTAAGACAAACAGGTTTTGAAGTTGAGCAGCTCAGGAAGCAGGAAGTCTCAGCTCTAGTCGAGTGATGAGTGCTTTGCGGCTGAGATTCTCACGCTGAATCGTGAAGGTCAGAGAAATGACTAAGAAGGAACGTCCGCTTCTCATACAAGGCCGACAGTAGAATAGCTCATCGTGTTTGGGAGAATTGATTTTTTCCTTTTTTTTGTATTGTGATTCTCAGGTTACTTTGGGTCATACAGGTAATCCTTGTAGTGTAGGAGTGCAACTCTGACTCACAGAGTAAAAACAAACAAGCTAAATTTCTGATGAGTGTTTCATAGTCTAAGTATTATAACAAGGCCTTGTGGAGGAGCAAGAGCAGCAGCAGGAGGAGGAGAAGAGGCGGCACCCTACAGCCCACGTCATATGGTTAAGCCTGAGGGGGGTCTAGATGGCAGAGACATGTTGAGCTGTGCGTGCACGTTGGCACGTTTGCGCGCTCTTTCTCTCTCAGCCTGAGATGGTGGGGGGTGCGTTCTCGGACAAATCAATCCTGTTGCTGTGGCAGTGCCCTAAGTGTCCCTGGGGGTCACAGGTCAAGCGGGTTCAGCAGGGGGTTTGGCCACCCCGAGTCAGAAGACTTTGTATTTGAGAAATGGCGAAGCAGGAATGGAGGCCTGGTTTGTACAAAGCCCTAGAGAGAGGGAGAGCGAGAGAGAGAGAGATCTGCAGTGTAATTGCTCTGAAATCATACATGAGGTGAAAGATTTAAACCAGACAAGTTTATTCATTTATTGTAAAAAAAAAAAAAAAAAAAAGTCTTTCTCCAAATGTGGAGGGACTTTCCACTGTAGAAAACTCTAAAACTGGATTTTAGCTTGTTCTAACTATAGGCCTTTAGTTGTCTTTTCATGGTCAATCCTATGATATTGACCCCTGTTAGATAGTTTTGTCCAGTCCAGGTCTGTTCTGTTCTTCTCTTTTTTAGCTCTTTCCACCAACAGCGCCAACCCATGTTGACGAACCATCTCGAACCAACCACAAAAAAAAAAAAAAAATCTTTGGACAGTTTACTTCCAGAACCAAAGATTTCCAGATTATATTACCACAACCATGACCCAATGATGCATGAAAGAAACGACAAGAAACAGCGAATTTGGAGCAAATTGGAAATCCATTCTGGGAAATTGCGTTTTTCTTTTCTCCACTGACTGAAGAAAAAAAAATGCCGGCTTTCCTGGAATTGGACTATTTATGGCACTATCAATGAATGTCTTTTCCAAGAAGCGTTCTTGCAGGAACTAATAGAATTTTTTTTTTTGGGGGGAGGGGGGGGGTGTGTTTAATGTAATGCAACACAATTTATAATGCAGATGTGGACAAGCAGATTTTGTGTTTAGGATATTATAAAATTTTTCTTGAAAGTGAGCAAATTTGTGAGGAAAACTTTTTGTTTGGTGTGTAGGCTGATTAGACTCTTAACCTGAATCTGTTATATTGTGACACAAACCTCGAAGCAGAAACTAGAGCCACAAGCTGTGTAACTCCTCGTCTTTTACAAAACCAGAACAATTAGAACAGTTTTAAGCAGCTCTAATTAGCATGCAGGGTGATCTCGACCCGCAAGAGTGCGGATAGACAGCTAAATACGGTCCAGTGTAGAGCTACCGTGAGGAGAGAAAATTAAGATTGAGGCTGGATCGAGTTTATGTATCCTGTATGTAGGACAATACAACTCGGTGCTGAAATGTCGACCGTCTGGTTTTTAGTCGAAGGCACCGACACAATTTGCTGCATCGGAAACTATGTTGGAAATATATAAAATTAGTTTGTTTCCCTTAGTTTGTATGAGTGCACTTATGTAGCTGACTACTTGTACTTTATGCCTAGTTACCTTTTCTGAGCTTCCAAAAAAACACAACACTGGCAGCATGCAGGAGCTTTTACTCGTTTAGTGGAACAGCTACTAATTAGGGTCGGGAATCACCAGGGACGACCTGATACGATATCATTACGATACCTAGGTGCCGATTTAATTCATATTGTGATCCTCTAAGTATCATGATTTTATAAATATCTCGATTCAATATTAAATATTTTTTCCTGATCTTTGTCACAACTTTAAGACCTTGGACCTTGAAGAAAAAAAGTTGAAAACTTGAAAGTTTTATACCTTAGCTTTACGTCTCTGAAGATTCTCAGTCATCCAGGTGAGCTTATCTAGAAATTAAGTCATGTCAACTGGACTTCTTTCTTGTTAGCTAGAAATGTTTCACTACTTATGTCTGTAGTAGCTTCTTTAGTTTGTCTTCTTCTTCCAGATACCTTAGCTTTATATACAGCTTCACAACCGAGTTGAACACGAGTAATTAAACCTAGCCCGTTCCTTATAACATTAGTTTTCTTACTTAAAAACCAAGGGCAGTATTTTCTCACTCTCTCACTTATTTTCATTCTCTATAACGCTGGTCCTGTACAGGGTTGCGGGATCCCCAAAGCCTATTCCAGGGCTGCTAGTTGGGGTACTTTTATAGAATTATTGCATGTTTTTTCATTGTAGAGTGAAACCAGGAGTACCCGGAGGAAACCCAACACTCACAGGTAGAGCATGCAAACTTCACACACAGAGAGTCGAGGCAGGAATCGAGCCCTTGACCCTGGACGTGCGAGGCGACAGTGCTAAACACTACGCCACTGTGCCGCCAGGCAGCATTTAAACAATACAAAATAACTTCAATACAAGAGTACAAAAAAAGCTGCGTTTTTACCGAGCTGCACATATCACACAGGACGCTTATGTGTGAATAGTTTTGAGCGTACCATAAAACTCGACAGTGCGCGCATGTTCAGTAGTAGTGTAAATCATAAGCACAGCTTCTAAAGCATGTGAGTCTCAAGACTAATTTGCACTCACTGTGTTTTGACACTAAGGGTGTGTAATGAGTGGGTTTTGAGACGAATTCGTCAGCAGGATTTAGAGAAAAAGCTGATCGGATGCTTTTTAACACGCGCAACTTTCAATAACGTAAACCATAATCGGATTCTATCCGAGGATGCTCGTTCGATCACTAGTCATGATTAATCAAACTGAATAATGATGCATATCTGAATCTGTTGTTTTATCTAACAGCTAATATTTTTTCCATTTGTGATGTAAGCAGCCATCCTAATCCGTCATCACTTTCTAAGGAGTCCGGACTTTGCAAGTCAGAATTCCTTGTGGCGTCCTTCTATGTTCGTCAAGTCAGGAATTCCGAGTTACACGTTTTAGTCCAAAGCAGCATACCATTCTGATCGTGCCGCGCAGTCGATTCGTGCCTGTTCCCATCACTTGTCATCCCGTGTTTCTATTTTAAGAGGGCGGTTTGGACCGCGTGGTCGGTAAAGTGCACTCAAGTGCTGGTTATCGTACTCCCGCCTCTCCTCTTACGCTTCACTCGTCCCGTATCTTCCAATTTTTTTTTTTTACTTTGGAGCTCTGCCAGTTACGTAATTGTAAAGAGCGAAAGTATGTCTCGAATTGTATGACTGTACAACAACGAGGACTGGTGCACGCACATACGCACACACGAATGCTGTTTATAGATGTGCTAGGTGCTCTGTAAGTCTTTTGTTGCTATTTAAAAATGTCAGTGCGATACCGCAAGCCAGCGTAGGTAGAGAAGATCAGCACGTGTGAGGGGATTTAAGGGTTTTGTCCAAGCGAGAGTTAAAAGGTTGAGTCATGTGTGAATAATGTAAAGGATGTGAATCGAACGGACGAGGAAGAAGGAACACAGGCTCTTTGGATCTCTCTCGCCCTCGACTGTTTCCCGTTTAATTGTTTTTTTTTCCTGAAAAGGAAGACAATTGGAATGACAGCATTTCCGTCATTTACATGATGATTCCTAGTAGTGTGTGTGTGTGTGTGTGTGTGTGTGTGTGTGTGTGTGTGTGTGTGTGTGTGTGTGTTTGTGGTCGCCAAAACTGGAAGTCACCCTTTCGTAACCTTTTCAACTCGACCCTCTTATAAAATCAAACCACTATTCTTACACTCTAGCCCGAAGGAAACGAGTGTGTTAGGTGTCAAAGATGACTAAAGCCAGGGTGAACGAGATATTTTATATCTTTTGCCGTTCTGTGAAAAAATTTGTGCAGTTCTTTTACGACAAACCGAAGATTATTTCTGAGATGTTTGCGCCACATTGGATTGATGCTCATATCAGTTTAAAGCTACAGATGCTGAAACAGATCCTTTGGAGCAGGAGTGACGCAGATTTTTTTTTTGTCATCCCACAATGCAGGATGTTGTGGAGTGGTATTTCAGCTGGAGCATTTACACACATTTTAGGAATCTTTGAACTCCAGGTCCCCTACAAATAAACAAGTTCTGTTCCAAGAGCTCATTCGTAAGTCCAACAAACATCGTCTAGGAACTAGGATACTAACACTATCGTCTATAAAACTAACATGTTCCATGATCTTGTCCTTGTTTGAGCGATGTCTGCCTTCTTTTTACCTTGCTCCATTCTCTCAATTATTTTCACTTGCCGCGTCTTAGCAGTACCATCTTCATTGCCGCTGCGTTTATGCTCGCCTCTGGACATCCTGGGATGCACGGTGCACTCCGCGTACCTTCGGAAGTTTGTAACTTGAATGTTCGTATGCAGGGGACTTACTGTAAATGTACAAAAAAGAGACTAATGTATGACCTCTTAAATCTCCAAACTAACCTAAATACTTCTCCGCTAATGTAAAGCAGCCCCCTGCTCCCTTGAAGAGAATGTCTTTTTGTAGCCGTCTCTGAAATCCGGAGTATGTCATCTTGCCAGGACTTGCTCCCTTCATCTCTCATGCCTATCAAGCTCGACTCCTCTCCTCTTCTTCTCCTATTCTTTTAGATATTTGGTCTATAGCGTATAACAAAGTGCCTTTTTTTTTTAAACCCCAAGGACTCCAGCATGCGAGTGAAAACGGGTTTAAATCCTTCATTCATTTTGCTGTTGTTAATAATTTTTTCCAGTTATTTTCTTTTAGTGTAGAGTTGCACAGGTAAATGAAGTGTGTTAGGGGTCGTAATGGGAGGGTAGTAAATTCCTCATGCGTCACATTCCTTATGCTTCTCGTCTACCCAACCCCCCATCTCCACCCCCGAATCTACACTAGTACGTAGTCTCTGGTTTTACTCAAACATGCAGACGTGTAAGCTTAATCTTAATTAAGTTAAGGCTCTTGCTCGATCACACCAGTTATTCTTACATTTCAGATTACGGTTTATTTCCAATGGTTATTTTAATAGAAAAAAATCCCCAAATTCGTTGCTTCATCCTGACCTTTTCTGTAAAATCTTTAAATCGTATTGGCTGCGTGTCAAAACCAGACAACTAAACACAGGATTGATAGCTCATGGCTTTTCTGGACCTTTCAGTTCTGCAACCACCGACCAGTTGGAAATTTGCATAAAAAAGCCATTACCGTTCTAAATTCAGAGGTTTCTGAGCTATTCAAAGCATGATTATTTTTTTTTGTTGCAACGGTCTAAACAAGCACTTAGGGTTGAAACTGGTTTGCAAATCGGTTTGGCCCCTTGCCTTTGGGTTTTGGGTGCTGTTTTGTGTTGCTTGTGCATTCCCGGGATTCCTGCGGCAGGATGTCAATCATTTATAAGTGCCAAGGCTCGCTAACTAGACAAAAAAAACAAGAGAGGGTACCAGGGTCACTGGGGTAAACCAGACAATTCAAAGCAAAGCAGAAAGTACAATTTATCTCACCGCTGCCATCGAGTCAGCTCACGCCTAGCTTAAGTTATTTCTGAAGTTACTCTGAACAGATCGTTCGATGCTGAGAAAAATGAATCAGTCTCGCGTCACAAGGTGGGATGCTCGATCAGAATCTGCTGATGCCGAGATTATACTTGGCATGGTAGGATTCTTAGAATCAAAGATTTCACTTCCTCCAAGTGACACTCTCACTCTCTTTCACACTCTCTTTAATACACACACACACACACACACACGCTCTCTGAACCATACAGCCTTCCTTGCATTCTCTTTCTCATAATTTTCCTTTATTTTCCCCAAAACATCACATCCCATAGTGTCTCAGTTCTAAAATCGATCTTATCAGATCAAAAAGACACACTTTGTCAATTTGTTGTTTTTGTCATTTCATTCTTTTTTTTCGTTCTTACTTTTTTTTGTCATTGTTGTTGTTAAATCCCCCATTTAATGCGCACTCAGCATGAAGGAATGTGTCCCGTCTAATCGGATCTACTGCAGTCCTTTTATGCTAAATGTCAAGTCTGTTTTAGTAAAGTCACTCGTTTATAAACAGCGCCACACAGTCCCAGCCTGGCCCGTGCATCGAGCAGGCCTGGCACGAGATGAGCTTGGAGTTCGCCGCGCTGTCACAAAACTGTTACATCACACAGTTGATTGTTTCACACAAAGCTAGGAAGAAGCAAAACTAGGACACTCGCGTTCCCAAAAGTAACTTGCCATGGAGTCGGAGGTAGAGGCTCAAACAAAGACACATTCTCATCTGGTTTCATTTCATCCTTTTAACTGTTTAAATCCTCTCATCAATAGTCATGGAAAACTGCAAGCATGTTTATTTTTATAACACCATACAATGTGCTTTATATAAGCAGAAATTTCCAGTTTGAACATGGTGAGGTGGGGTCACGTCCTCGTTACTGGTGCATCGCTGAGAGTTTGGTACTGTACAAATCTGCTGTCTTAGTCATTTTCTTTTTTTACACACTGCATTTACATGCGTCTGGAAATTACCTGCTGCAAAATCACCTGTAAGAACAACCCCGGGTTATAGTCATCCTGTCCAAACTGACACGTTGGCCTGGAGCAACTCCAGGAAGAGCTCGCTCTTCTCGTTCTCCTCCTGTCAAAACCAAACTGAAAGCATCGATCATGAGGTTAAAGCACACAACAGTAAAATACAGAAGTTGCGTAAGGTGACTTAACGAAGAAGTGACGATTCCGGGGGGATTAAAACGTTCCTAGTTTTTAGTTCTTGTCATGTGACCTACTCATGATCAGACGCCACTACTAGCCCTCCCGAATGGTTATAAACTTCAAAGGTTTTAAAGTTGACAAGACCGGATCATTCGTGTACGCAATACAGATAAGTTTTTTACATTTGTGACATTTATCTGTCAATCTTAATGATCGATGACTCTTGGGTGGTCGCTTCTCCTGTAGACAAAATCCAGCGAAGTAACAAAAAACAACATTACTCTTGCACAATAAGTGTCCAGAAATTGTATCCTGTGCAATTACTAGTCTGCTAAACTCACATAATAATTAATAGTAATGGCAAAAGAAATCTGTTCACAAAAAAATAATAATTTAAGGAGGGTTTTAAAAAACAAACTTGTTTTTAAGAAAGAAAATTTGTACTTTTTTTTTTTAAAGCAATAGCTTTCATTTAAATTTCTAAAATCTAAAAATATCTAAAATCTAGTATTTTATAGAATGAGACGTTTACGCGGTGTCCTAATCTGAAGTGAAATGAAGAAGTGGTTTGATTTTCCCTTTAAACAGCTTTGTTTCCCAGGTGTAAACACTTTGCTAGGTTAGAATAACTGTTTTATTTGGATATTCATTAACTGAGATCTTTAACTCGGCACGTTTATACGTGGTTGCTTAGTGTGTGTGGTTTTTTATACGTTTAAAGACACTAGTTTTTTTTTCTTTTATTAGGATAGATTAGATTTTTTATTCCATTTTTAATGTAAGGAAAACTTAGATGAAAGTTCAAACTAAATTTGAACCTTTAAAAAAACTTTTAAAGCTTTTAAAGATAATATGCAATATATTTTTTTTATTATTAATTTTTTTGCAAGTGGAAATGATTATCTCGAATAATAAATTTAGTTTATTTTTATTCAAGGCTAATCAGATCACTCAAAGTAAAGGCTGTACTCATGGAATAATGATTTTTTTTTATTATATCTATCCGTCTAAATTTCGTCCCAGTGTACAGTTTAATCGTGGGTCGTTTTAAACTACACTCTATATCTGAGAGCTGTTTCCTTTCCCTTTTAGCCCCAACGAGCCAAAAATATCATTGCCTCATCAGCTATAGCTGTTGAAGTGTATAATCAGAATTGGAGCAGAGTGTACGAGTTAGCGATGTGTGCCAGGCAGAATCATCAGGAATGTATCCGTCATACAGAGCCACCGTCACCGGCAGCTGCGCCCGTCTCTACCCTCATGACCAGGCGCATGCCTGTCGGTCACGTCGACCTGCTAGGTCAGCATTCCCCCCCCCCCTCTCTCTCTCACAAGTGCTTACAAAGTCAAGGGCACCAACAGCAGTAGGACCTTAAAAAGTATGCCAGTGCCTGCTGCTGACTATTTTCAGGAAGGTTGTGTCGTCCCGGATAAAGTGTGCATGAACACGGTCACTCCTCTGAAAACCAACACCTCTCCAGTTGCACCTTCATCTATTTTTTGTTGCTTTTGTTTCTTTTTACTTTTGAATCTTCAATTTATCATGCTGTTATTCTTTAATATAGACAAGGGGAATAACTCAAGCTGAGAGTCATTTTTGCCCCTGATAAGAAATGGAAAAATGCTGATTATCCCTAGCAGGTGGCTGATGATCCGTCAGTGTCGGCAATGGCGACACAAACATGGGGCAGATATGATGCAACCTGGGTGCTTATTGATGTACTTATTTATTTTTAAACATATAATCCTCTGTAATGTAATGGAAGGTGACCTCTTTTTAAAAGTGCTGTTCTCAGCTTCTTTTTCGAAACAAGAACTTCCAAAGTTGAAGCAAGTTCTCAGAAACTTGCATCAAATGCTTTGGTTTTTTTTTTTTCCCTCTCGTTTGACCCAATCAGATTGTATCATTGAGTGTGAAGTGAGCAAAAGAACCAAAGTGCTTGTGTTTTTATTTTTAATTAAATATTGGCATTAGTTACAAAATGTTGCTATTCCTCTGTTACAGTGTAACTAGAAAGAACAGCATGTTGATCTGTGAGAAGTTCGCCGATACGTCTCACTTCCAGTTATGTCTCACAAGCAGCAAATTCTCTTGATCTTGTTTAAAATTTGATTATTTGTCATGTGCATAGAGAAATGGTTTCTTTTTTTTTTTTTTTTTTTGCAAATCCGAGTTAAAAAGCTGGGGTTAGAGCCCAGGGAGTGTAGATACTGTATAAATGAGGGCTTTGCTCAAGGGCTCAGCAGTGAAAGAATAGTAGAGCTAGATCTTGTACAATCGAGAGCGTAAACCGTTTGACCCACTACCGCTCTCGTATGCAAGCCATGATTGCACCGCTGTCTTTACTACTTCATCAGAAGTGTATCTCCGTTCTTCTAGAACTGCTTTCAGGGGACGGAACAGGTGAAAGTATGACTGAGCGAGATCAGAACTATAGGGAGGATGATTATCACCTCAAAACAAAGTTTTTGCAGAGTGTGGATAGTGTGGGCAGAAATGTACGGACATGCGTCATGAGTCGGGCGTCCGGCTTCTTCTCGATGGCGAACACTTACACGGCCTTCCTTGAACCTCTATGTACAAGGAAGGCAGTGTATCACAAAAAATAAAAACAATTACTGCATGCTGCCCTTCTTTTGTGCAAATCACATCCATTTTTGCTCGCACCGCAGTTACAAATGAACTGATGTAACACATTTACACCTGCATAGCAGTAACTGGGGAGACAGTAGTCTTGAACGGAAACCACTGATAAGACAGAAGTTTTAATATAACTGGAATTTGGATCATTTTTGATTCACCCTCATATTTTTGATTGGTCTTGTTCGTTACTCACATTGTGATTCCTGGCAGTAAAAAATGACTCCACTGTAAGCGAACACAAATATTACTATACCTTCGAGAATCATTTTAGACTCCTGAGTACTAGTGTCAAAGTGTTTGACCATCAACGATGCGGAATAATCTTAGTTCTTTATAAAACCCTGAGGGAATTTTGGCTTTCATGAATAGTAAAATCCCAACCAGTGTTAACGGACTTGATCGTATCAGTCACGAAGTGATATTCCTGAGAAACCTTGCAACATTTCAAGCTAAGTTGTTAAATTTCTTTCATCACGCAAACAAACGTACACCAATGTGTGCCAATACAGCGTAAAACTTCTGCAATGTTTTCTATTAATTATTAATAGTAACATGATATATGTTTGGGCATGCTTTTCACCTAATCTTAAAAAAACAACAACATTTTTTAAAGTTGTGATATCTGTGTTTTTTTTTATTTTTATTTTTTATAAATACCACAGTTGCTTCCTTGTAATTGGGAGGGGGTGGGTGAATTTGACAACTCAATAAATAACATTAAAATAAGTTGGAACAAGATCAACAATTTCGATGTCAAGCGAGCGCTGCTTGCTTGATTGTTCCACGGTAGCTCTTTAGGCTATTTTTGAACCTGGTTTTCTGAAGAACAGAGTGTTTACTGTGAAGATAAGATCGTGTAAGTTATTTTAGCTTTTGTGATGATGTAGTTTGCAATATTTCCACTGTGTCAAAATGGCCTGCATCAAGCAAAGATAACAACTAAAATAAGGAGTTTAAGTAAAGAAGTGTCTAAAGGGCCTCCGAGTGGCGCAGTGGTAAAGCACTCGCCCCATCATCCGGAGATCGCTGGTTCGCTGGTGATGCTGTTAACTTCTCACAGCCGGAGGCCTAGGGAGAGCTGATTGGCTGAGCTCTCTCAGGGGGGAGGGATGAGAGGTACTAGTGCTCCCACATTAATGACGGCTCTACAAGCCAATCAGGGGCG
>JAOVVB010000015.1:15469545-15483048 GCA_028570985.1 Heterobranchus longifilis
ATGCGTGTGTGTGTGTGTGCGTGTCTGTGTGTGTTGACCATGAAGCAGGGTGTGTTTTCAGATCATTGTTAGAATTTGTGTGGAAGTTCTAAATAAACCCAGTCTAAATGTAGGCCTTAATAGGTGGCCTTTAATTTCCTTCCACAAAAATGCTTGTTTTGCAGCTGGAAGATAACAAAGCAGTCATGAGTCTGCAGGAGGTTCAGTTGACTAATCATATGATTTCCATGTTCTTGTGGGGAATGATGATAGTTTTTTTTTTTTTTTACTCTTAAGGCAAGAATTTTATAAACACAACAATGCTAATCATTCACTATATAAATTCACAATGAATCCATACTTTAGTTAGTCCAGGGTACGTTACCAGGTGGGGGCAGCACTGAGTGTTGGTGCAGATGTTTTGTATTCCCTGACTGCTCAGCTGCTTCCGACCAAGGTAACTTCAGAACTAGAAATTTCAGAAAAAGGTAACTTTGAAATTTCCGAACAAGGTAACTTCAGAACTTGAAATTTCCGAACAAGGTAACTTTGAAATTTTTTTTTTTTTTTTGAACCTCAGAACTTTTTAACTATACTGTCAGAACTTTTAGTTAGATAAATTTGGATCTTGTATCTATGAATCTTGGAACGTCAGGATTTGTTTTGAACTTTGTAACCTGGCAGTTGGTATGAAATTTATTCTCCTAAATAGTTTAAATAATGTCCAAACTTGTACATGTATTTGTAATTCTGAACCTTTCGATCTTGTAACTCTGGATCTATGCTTCTTTGGACCTTCAGGATTTATAGAGCTTTGTAACTTGGTAGTTGGAGCTTTGTAATCCATACACATGCAATATGTAATTTGGTGTACAGTACCAGTCAAAAGTTTGGATTTAGTTCTACATTTTAGGACAATACAGGATTTTTCAAAACCATGAAATAACATATCTGGCATTAGGTAATTAATTAACAACAACAACAAGTAGTTGTCATTTTAAGACATGAAGGTCAGCTGTTGTAGAACAGTTTTAGCAAGAACAATATTGTGTTTTGTGGCATTTTTTAAAAGCTACTAAAGCTTTATTTAAAGTTTAGTTAGGAAGTTATATTATTCATATTACCCCTAATAAAACCCTTGCTAAAGCCTCCATCAAACATTTATAAACATGAAAGCAAGTAAACACTCAGATACAGGCTTCCTGTTTGCACAAATTCTTGGACCACTTGGGTTAAAGGATAACATTGTTTCTCCCAAAACAAAAGAACAACCTAAATCACTTCAAAATGAGAAATTCTTTCATAGAACAGGGCTTGGAGAGAACAGATATGTAGTCAAGACCACAGATTTTTAAATGGCTCCTGACTGCATCTGGTTTCATTGGCTTCTTTTAAAAGCCTGTTATTTCTACACTGTTGGGTGTGCGCAGACTGAAAAGCCTGGAGGCCAAGACTGCTTCTGAAAGAGCGAGGCAGAGTGAGCAGCAGATTCCAGGCAGCATCCCCAGCTTCCTGTCTGTGCCAACAGGTGCAGAACCATAACCGATCTTGTCACCTGTCCTTCTAGAACCGTCTGCTGTCGCACCCTCTGTCTGGCTCAGTGTGAGCTCACAGAGGCTTAGAGCCAAAATTCAGAAGCTGAAACGTTACTGTTCTTCTGCATTCAGAGAGAGAGTGGGAACTGTAGGCTGAGTTTCAACCAGGTTCAGCAGAAGAAATAAATGATATGAATGAAATGTACAGAATGTTATTTTGAGCACTCGTCCTTAGTTGCTGCTTTCCCTGCACGCGGATGGAGATGCAAATGAAGCGCCATACCGTAAAAGCAGTTGAAGGACACCCCTTCCGCGTACCTCCAAACGTTTTGTCTTCCGCGTCTCTTAAATCTTCACACGTTCACGCTTCGTGTCTGGAAAATTTCCTGTAATCCTCTCTCTAGACTTCATCACTTTAAATTTGTTTTTAATGACACATAAAGACAGCAGTTTTAATAAGTTGGATCTGACAGCTCATCCTGAACTCAGTCAGTTGGAGATAACGTCCGAGTTATTCTCGTCTCTCGTTCTCATGGAAACGGCTTAATCCAGCAGACCCTTAAGCACAATTACGGCACGCACTCCTTGAACAAACCCGAGCGGAAAATAAGACCATTACACGGAAAGCATAAAGCGAGATATGCGGCTCATAATTGCTTTTCGTGGGTTTTTTTTCTCTCTCATCAGTCAGCCTCCACCTTTGAGTCCATCTGAAACTTTCTCGCTCGCTCTCCTCAATGTACTTTCAAAAGTAGAAAAAATTGATTAGCTGTGATTTGTCTTTTACAGTATTTTGTCTGAGAGCACAAAGCAGCATGCGTTCAGATTAAAGGGACCTGTTCTCTGCAAGCGTCCTTTTTAATCACCCTGTTATGGCAATCCTTGGGCCTTTCTGCTTAATTGTGTTAAATCACAGTCATCTTTAACTTTGTTTGGCGTTGGAATCTGGCCGAGTGGACATGCTTACAGTATATAAGCGAGAGACTTGTCAGATTCATAAATAGTGCAGCCGGCTAGAAAAACGCAGTGTATAGCCATCGGCACTTTGCGTGCAGGGTTATCTCTGGTAAGTTCCTTATATCCATTTTTTTTTTGATAGCTTTGTTTTGACTTTTCTATTCTCTGCTTTGATATTGGAGGATTCAGAGCACTGCTCAAACTTTCGCACTGGTATAAAACGACAATAAAAACAATTCCAAGTTGCTAAAATTGAACAAAATATGCGTCCTTATTTCCTTGTTTGTTTGTTTTTTATTTTCAAATAGTGAATTTGTAATCGTTTACTGCTTCAGGGTGTACTAATGTGCAGTTCATTGCCCTGAGACAAACTCAATTACACTAGACAGCTCCACTAATCGCTTTCACTGGCAGCTCTAAACAGCTGTTGTCCGTCCACATCCTGTGCCCTGGACACCTAATCCTTAACACTGAGACCAAATCAGTTTGTGTAGCGGGAACAAAATGCATCTTTATGGTTCTACATCAAATTAGAGCAATCTCTCTCTCTCTCTGTGTATTTATTTGTACTGTATTCTATGTTTATATTCAAGTGCTAATGTGTACCTGTGGGTGTTGGTTATAATATGTCACACAAATACAAAGTACAAACCTGTCCAATTGTGAGACTAATGAGAAAATAACACTGTGCTGATGCCTTTCCATTTTTTAGTTTCTCTACAGTCTGTATTCGATGCATTGAATTTTTTTTCTTTTTTTTTTTTTTCCCCCAGCATCTGACCAAAAGCTAGTGCTGCACTTAATCTTGTTGTGACCAATAATTTTGCAGCAAAGCCTGTTTTTGTGCAAGACCAACTTTTCTTAAGTGCCTCGACCTCCTTTTTTTCCAGCTTACGGCGGATAAAGCGGATGTTCTTATTTAGAGTGACTTTCAAACTTGATCTGTGGACTCCAAATCAAGCAGATCTTCAGGTCAATGCAGATTAGAACTATGAAGCTAAAACATACTAATTCATAGATGTTAAAGTGGTTAGTGACTCAGCAGTTCAGATGGCACAGGTTCCCATCTCTGAGATCTCTTTAGGACATCTATTAATCTGTTAGTATTGTATTTAATGTTTTTTTTTTATTTTTTATTTTTTAAGAAGGTCTGTATGAATTTCCCCTTCTTACAGGGTTTCAGCTCAATTCTGTTAAAGTAGCATGACGATATTATTTAATATTAACATGAAGCACTTGTAAATTGCTTTGTTCTCTAAGAATGACTACTTAAACACTAAACGTTAACGATTTTTAAACCCCTTAAGCACTAAAATGCCTCCTATGTAAGTCTAGGTTTAAATCTCTCTCTTTCTCACATACACACACTTTTGGATTAATATAGTCACTGAATAATTCATAGCAGTGACTGAATTCCCTGCCTTATAAAACAAAACGCTGATTCGAAAGGGTTACGTGTCGGTGTGTTAGGTGTTTGTATTTGTAGATAAGGTTTCGCTGATGGATGAAAAGTTAAATCTTTCCAGGAGGGAGAAGGAAATAAGCAGGTAGAGTGGACAATCACAGAGCATTATATCTGTAGTCCATAGTGAACACACTACGCCTGCAGTAATAGCTACTGTAATAGTTATATCTATTAAAAATCATATATTTTTTATTTTTTAAATTATATATTAGATGTTGTATTAGTCCTGGGCGATATGATTTAATAGGAAGATTGTGATGAATTCTGGTGCAATATACTTTTCGGATGGATTGCAGGTATTGTGATATGAACAAATTTCTTAATGAATGACTTTATTGCTGGAAATGTACAGTATTAGGATTTCTGCTTTTCATGGATCATGCAGTGGATTTTTTTTTTTTTTAATAGTTCTTCCAAAATGCAACTTTGCTAAAAATTCAAAACAAATATAGGACATGTGTATCGCGGTAACGTTTCTAAGCATCACAATCTGATATTTTTGTCATATCATTCCTAATGTTGTTATTATTATTAATAACACACAATGATTCCGGAGTCATATCTCTGTTTTTTTCAACGCGCAGGGCGTGAAACCGAGCAGCTTCGATAAGGTGGCCATACCCGAGGTGAAGGAGATCATCGAAGGTTGCATTCGACAGAACAAAGATGAAAGGTAAGCAGAGGTTTTCTTGATTTTTGGAGCCCTTAAATAACTCTGTGTGAGTGAGGTGGAAGAAGCAAGGATCATGATTGCAGGAGTGTGTTGGAGTGTGCAGGGCACACCATATACACACTCAGACTTGCACTGCGACCAAGAGTTTTTTCTAGTTTAACAATTGAATAAAGCATAAAAACCACCAAAAGACTAAAATGTGACTAATCTGGGGATTTATACAGTATAGATAAAAACAGATAAATAAACATAAGCAAGAATATCCTGACACAGGTACATTGATGTTTGTCTCTCACGTTCATGTTTTCTTTCTCCATTAGTCCCAATCATATACATTTGTCTAAATATTAGATTAATATTTTCATCAGTCTTACGGTAACTTGCAGAAAGTCAGAACTTTTTAGATCTGACCAGAGACTGGACTAATGCCCAGTTCTCTCAGGTGATAAAGGCTTTCCGGTTCTAACCTGCCTCAGTCCTACACTGAATCTTTTGTTGAACCTTATTGAGTTGCACACAGTCTGAAGGCACATTAGTATTAGATTTGTCAGTGCTGTGTTGTCTTAAAGCAATTATTTCTCATCTTAGTCCAAGTTCAGGCACTGTTCTGAAGCCCATGTGGTTAGGCTTTACTAAAAAGCCACCTCGGCTCAGCGAGTCTTCATCGTTCATGCTTTGTGAAACGGTTATGAGTGTGGAAACGATGATAAAGAAATGAAAGGAAAAATGTTCTGTTCTGTGTAAAACTTTGCACACCCTTACTTCAAAAGATCAGAAGTTAAAGTAAAAAAAAAATTAAATATTAGACTTTGTGTTTTTGTTTAATCTGTAGTTTTTACTTGAATGTTTCCCAAAATGACTAGTTTTCATGTAGATCTTTCATGTTGACTCAGCGAGGAGCTCGAAGCCAGTTGAGAAGTCCCTGAGTGTGTACAAACCTTTATCAAAAAGGTTTTGATGGTAGGGTTTCTAACGTATGATAGGATTTATCGATTCATTTGATTGTTGTTCCTTAATATTTCTATATTTATAGTGGAGGATTTTTTTGTTTATAAATTGTGATTATGAATAAAAGCATTATGCAAGCAAGTGTGTGTCTCAGTATACGATAACGTTTATACTTAGTCATTTCTGTGGCTATTCCAAGTCATGTAATTTTTTTTTTTTGTTTATTAAGCTGTCCGGTGTAACTTCATCTCATCTCCATCTCTCGCTCTCTCTCTCTCTCTCTCTCTCTCTCTTTACGTCACAGATATGCCATCAAAGTCCTGCTGAACCATGCCTTCTTCCAAGAGGAGACAGGAGTGCGAGTGGAACTGGCTGAGGAGGACGATGGGGAAATGGTCGCCATCAAGCTCTGGCTGCGCATCGAAGATGCCAAAAAGCTGAAAGGCAAATATAAAGACAACGAAGCTATCGAGTTCTCTTTCGACCTCCATAAGGATGTCCCCGAAGATGTGGCCCAAGAAATGGTGGGTGGTTCCTCAAACGTTCCTGTAGATCTAACCATATAACTCTGTTTATACGTCGATCTAACGTTCTGACGCCCGCTCTGCCGATTCACAGGTCGAGTCGGGATACGTGTGCGAGGCCGACCACAAGACCATGGCCAAGGCCATCAAAGACCGCGTGTCACTGATCTGCCGTAAACGAGAGCAGATAAAGTTGGTGCGAGAGGAGCAGGAGAAGCGCAAACAGGAAGCTGATCAGCAGCAACAGCTGAGCGAGTCTCAGAAGGCCTTGCATTTCGGACCTCCAGGAACACCAGGAGCCACTCAGACTCCGTGCAGCCTCCTGCCGCCCACTCCAGGCCCTGGACAGTTCGAACCAGAGGAGTTTGAAACAGACCAACTCCAACAGCTGCAGTACCAGCAAGGTGAAGTCTCCTGTCCCGTTTGTACTAGTAGTAACCAATTCTCAGGCACCTAGCTAGGGATTGGAATTTGCTCTTTTTTGTTTTTTTTAATATAAGGTATTTACATTCAAAGAGTCCATTGCACTGGTGGCTCAGTGGTAGGTGTTTCGCCTGCCATTTTGTTAAAATTGAATCCCGCTATTTAGGTATTATTGGGATTTAATTCACAAGTACAATGATACCTAATGATCTAATGTACAGGCAAATTTGTGTCTAAAGTCTAAAATTTGTGAGATTTAATCAACAGCAAGCATTTTGAATCTTAAATACATTTCTGAATCTTGTGTTGAACACAGGATTTATAATTATTACAGCCTATAAAGTGTGGGTGTATAGTGAGTAAGAAGCGATTTTTGGAAACAGCAAAGTTAACACAAAGTTAAAGGTGGGGGATTTGTATGTCCAGGGTGACCTCAGAAAAGCGAAATGGCTTTTTAGGGTTTGCTTTGCTTGAGGATTTTTAAACCTCCTGTAGTTTGTGTGACATGAATATCAGACACATTCAAGCATTTTAGATGTGAAGCAGAAGTCCGATCATGGGTCTGGCATACTGAGAAAACTTTCTTCCTTGATGGTGCCCAAGCACTAGTCAAACACTGGGATAAGTGCATTAGTGTAGCAGGGGATTATATAGAGAAATAAAGGCAGTTCTTAAGTCTCAGAACTGTGTTCTGTCATTTTGCACAATCAAAAGTCCCGGTTTTACTTGAACACCTGTCGAATATACTTTTAAAATACTTAAAAGCAAATGTAATTTTGAAAGGAATTTAAAAATGTAAATTTCTGGACTTCTGATTTCTTCCCTGCGTGCGTTACGCTGCGCTTTCTCTCCCCAGCTGAAGCTACGATGGACAGCGGACAGGGTTCATCCATCTTCTCAGAGTGTCAGCTCACCATGTCTTATGGTTCTCCTGCTGCATCTCATCAGACCCCCCAGCACCACCACCACCAGCAGCAGCAGCAGCAGCAGCAGCAGCCCTCCTACCCCACTGCCTCACAAACGACCCAGCAGCACCCAGGGTTCCCCCCACAGCCCATGGTAAGACCTAACACTCATAATGACGGAGAGGCAGCAGAGAAAGGGTCACATAGAGGAGAGAGCTTATTTCCCACCTTGCAGCCTGTTCGAGTTAGGCTTTAGAGCAGCGCACCCTGTAATTAATCAGCTCGCAAGCTGGTTTTCTGACAAAACAGCGATTTAAGGATTTGATTTAGCTCATAGCCCATGCGTTAACCCCTTAAACTTAAGCATATTGAACTGTAATAACGCCTACTGATAGGAAATGAATGTAGCAAAAACAGTTAGGAATATAAATGCTTCTAACGTATTATTATTATTATTATTAAGTCTAAGTCTAAACAATTGTTTTTTGACCTAAATCATACTTAGTGCAAAAGTTAAACAGAGCACTTTAAAGATCAGCTGGTGGTTAAGATGGGATGTAATATAATGTGATAGCCATGCTTTAATTAAGGCCACTTCACACTCGTTGATTATTTTTCCTATAGCAGCACTCGAGCGAGTGTTTCATTACTCTTCTTTCACCCCAGTGATTTGTTAATATTAATCGATTAATGGTGTTGTTTTTATTTATGACATAACAGATCATATCCTTAGCCATTTGTTTACAATCTGTTTACAATGTCATACATAAACAAAACAGTGATCATGTTTAATTTAACGTATTACAAAGCAAGTATAACTGTAATGTATTTTAATGTATTACAGAGCAAGTGTAAGTTCACATAGCAAGAGTTACCGCTTTAGCCTGATTGTTGCAAAACTTTGACAATGGAAAAAGAAATGCAATTGCATTTTTTTTTTTTTTTTACTTTGTGTACGATGATGATCTTAATGTAGCCAATTACTGTCAGAGCTACTGTGATATAAAACATCAGTAACGTCAGCCCAATCAGCAAGGACCAATCGTAAGCCTTGTGGTGTAAAAGCAACTAAACAACAAACAAGTGTTAATAAAATGATACAAGGTTTGACGCGTAATACAGTAGTAAACAGTGCACAAGTTTAGTGTGAACAGTTACATTTTGCCTAGTCACATCCACTACTTGTTTTCTGTTTTTCCTGAATCTATTTTATGTATGTCAGGGAGACTGGCTAGACTTTCTCCTGGGAGTTTAAGGGGATAGAGATAAAATTATATTAAAAAAGTAGAATTAGCTGTCACAGTCAGGAGATGTTAAAGATACAAATGGAGATAAGATGAGAGACTTGGGATTAGACGAGCTCCATGTCCATCCTGAATGCTGCTAGTTTGGGTGTGTGAATGTTTTGCGATGCATGTCTTAACCACTTTTCTTTTTATGCTGTGGTCATGTGGTTTGTGTGAGCTTATGGTTTGTTAAAGGAATGATGCCTGTGACAGCAAGACAACAAATTTACTGACAAAAACACAAAACAAAACAGCACTCCAGGGTTTGCATTGACACACACACACACACACACACACAGACACACAGACAGTATCATTATCTACTGTATACTGTAACTGCTCCTGTGCACTCTCACGCTGGCTCTCTTCCACATTCCCACACGCTTATTATGATTGTTTATGAGTTCCTTATTTGTGTCATGTTCGGTTTATTGGTCCACATTGAGTTTGGTCCCTTTGTGAGATACAGCAGTGCGGTGCCGAGTGCCAGACTCCTATCAGCTCATCACTCCAGTGTCCCCCCTCTCTCTCTCTCTCTCCCTCGCTCTCTCTCTTTTTATTCTTACCTTGGCGTTCTGACTGAATTTAAACCACTCATGCCGTTTCCATGAGCTTTGGGGCTTCATTAAGCATGCCATGTTTTTTGTCACCCATAATTATTTTGGAAAATTACATCTTATATATATATATATATAAGGAACAAGAGTACTGAATTTATTAGGAAAGTTCTTTGGTCAAATATTCTAAAATATATCTTTACAGTTTTATTTCTTCTCCTGCTTTTCTTTATTTTTTAAAAAACATTTATTTTAGAATTTTTTCCGAACTGATGAATTAAGTTTTCTTGAATTTTTTTTTTTTTTGTTCTGATAATCTGGAGACACCTGGTGCTGACTTGTTTCTTTCCAAAACTAATGATGATGATGATGATGAGTCTGGAGTCTGCACAGCACTGATGTTTTTCAAGTTTTCAAGTTTTGTTAATCATTTGTTCAAATTATTTCCTTGACATGTTAGTTGTATTTATTTTTTATTGTCCCTCTGTTCAGATGTGTTCTTCATAATTTATATTTTTGTCTTGTGTTATAAAATGTCTTTACAGCCCTTAAATGTTGTCTTAAACAAGCAAACAAACAAAAAAATCTATGTGTAATATGTAATACTTCTAATATTTAAACAAATACCATTACGTGCTTTAGAAATGTGATAGTGTTCCTGGTCGGATTGTTCAGTGGTCTTTGTCTACAAAGTTTAAATTTATTTATTGATTGATTAATTGATAAACATCCAGTACATTTCCTGAATTAAGCTTACTTTAGCTTCTTCATAATTTAAATAGCTTCAGGCTGATATATATGTGTGTGTGAGAGGATTCATATTCTGTTCATCTCGCTATCTCTCTCTGTTTAAAGTTTCTGTGCTGCTGTTTTTGTCTTCTGATATAATTTTTTTTTTGTTCCTGTTATTTATCTGTTTTCCTCCGTTGCATCAGTTTACATTTCTTTCTACCCCCCCTCCTCCTTCGCCTGCAGCCTTCTCCACCTCCCGCCGCGCGTCGTGGTCGTAGCATGTCCGTTTGTGTGCCCTGCTTTTCCTGCGCTCCTTCTCCATCGTACCCTCCCAAGCTTCCCTCCACTCCTCCTCCAGTGCTCTCCCCCCGACCGGGCACGTCAGACGGCGAGACGTTCGCGGGCCGTCTGTCCAAGGCGCTGGAGAGTGTGTTGCCCCGGCGCCGCTCCAGCCTCCCAGCACTCTTTGCCAGCCCTGTATGTTCGTGTGTATGGGTGAAGCAGGAGCGTCCTGATGGGTCTGGTCTCATCTGCACACACAGGCACTCGGCGTTCAAAACTCAGAAGTACAAATCTAAACATATAATTAAAACACTGTAAAGTTGACGTTGCGAAAAAATAATTTTGAGGACGTAAGATGAGTCATAGAACACAACGAGATGTTCTTTGGAATTTTTGTCCATTTTTTTGTCCATTTTTGTCCATTTGCGTACAGTAAAAGGTGGAAAGAAGAGAAGATATGCTAATTTAAAATTTTAATGGAGAACACCCTTATATCATAAAAAAATCAACCTTGAAAAAAAACTAAAGTTAAGTGTGCTTGAGTGTGCATTTGAAATCTACGTAATAAACGTGATCTCATACCTTCATTCCACGCACTTCACGGAAACGCAGTAATTTTTTTATAACGCACTTATTCCACACAAACAAAGTTGCGGGCGCAACTTGTCTTACATAAAACTAAGAGTTATTATTATTATCTCAACATACCAAAGAGAAACAAAATTTGTAACGAGTGATGAATCAGGGATTTTTTTATATACAGTAGTCAAGTCTGTATTATAAAAAGCTACCAGTAGCATAGTATAAAACCAATGTTGTACCTAATTCACTCACAATCAATGTTCCTGTCTGTGTTACTTTGTGCTAGAGCGTCGTGTCAAACTCTTCCCTGTCTGTCCCTTTAATGCCGCAGCCACTGCCAGATTAAGGCACACCTCAGTGGCTGCCTGCTTCAGTGACACAGCACATTCAGTCACAATAACAATAGTTTTAACCCTTAGCAGCGTTATCTCTCACTGGCACACTTGCATAAAATATGTTCATTTTAAACTTCCTCATACTACATTTTTCCCCTGATATCTGGAATAAATAGAAAAATGAGACAGGAAATATATGAGACACTTTAATGTTATCTTTTTGGTTTAAAGCTGCACACATTTTGTATTTCACTTTTAAACTCCAGGGAGAAAATAACACAGACATTTTTTTTAAAGAGAGATTAAAAAAAATTTAGCTTTGGGTTATATGTGTCATTCCGGGAGACTCTAAGCATTAATAAGCATTGAAACATGAGAAGCGCTGTGTGTGTTTCATACCTCATCACCAAACATCCATAATCTTTTGACTTGTTGGGAGTTTTGCTTTAATTGACCAGGAATCATACTTTGTTAGAAAGCCTGAATGCTGGAAAATGTTTTCTATTACAAATTAGTGGATAATCAAAAAGCTAAGTGATCAAAAAAGGGTTTGAAAAAAAAAAAAAAAAAGAAAGAAAGAAAATCCTGCATTTTGATGATAAGGTAAAAGCTTTTAAACGCCTGCGTGCCATACGTTCCCGAGGCCGGCCCACCACGAGCGCTCCTTTTCACATTAAATACAGATGCTTTAGGGTTCTTGCGTCCTGGACTGACTGCTGCTCCCCTGGACAATATATTTTTATCACCAGCGCATCAGCAATCAGTCAAAAATTGGAGCTATGAACTCTTTACCCTGTCTGTATTTAATTCCACACCTATATGCTGCTACAGTATGTTACTGCTTTTAAATGTATTTCATGCTCCATTCTTGAGGTTTCTTTGCTTTGTGATGAGTTTACCTGCTGTATTATTATGTATTATTTGTCTTATTCTCTTTCTCTCTTGCTCTTTGTGCATATTTATGATGCTGCATTTTTTTGCTACCTCACGACAATGCCATGTGTTGTTGTTATTATCGTCACTTTAGCCTCAGTCTCTGGCTCAGCCGTATGGCGGTGGAGGGGGCTCGGGTGTGTGCGACTCGCCGCTCTCTTTCCCCTCCATCCCCGAGCGCCCGGTCTCCTTCTCCCCGCCGCCGTCCTGCACACCTAAAGGCTTCAATGTGCAGCGCCGCAGGAGCACCTCCATCTTAGAGGCTCATACGCGCCACTTTCAGCCCGCGTATCGCAGCTACGGGAGCAGCCTCCACCCGTTCTCTAGCATGGACGCTCACGAGCCGTCGCACTTCCTGCTGCCGAACGTAGCGGCTCACAGACTGGCCGAGAACATGCAGACTTCGACCGAGTCCTTACACAGCTACAAAGACATCCGAATGGAGCAGGAGGAAGTTGTGCGTAGACTGAGTCTCAACCAGGCCGTTCTGCTGGATCACCTGGAAGCCATGGCGTACAGTGGATACCCGATAACGGCACAACAGCTTAACCAGATCACCCTCCACCAGCAAATGCAGGCTGCTGCTGCTGCTGCTGCTGCAAATCTGGCATACGAGAGCCCTCAGCCCAGCCCGGGCTACCTGCACGCACACGTCCCGAGCCTGATGCGACCCGTCTCTCAGACAGCACCTGTTAGCATGGCCCAAGAACCCTGCCACCAGTCTCACCCATCATTTCCTCATTCTGCCCCACCAGTGCTGGCGCACACACCCGACCCTGCCACCGCATTCGAGTTCCAAATGCACAACCTCCAAACAGAACCAGGAGTGCTGGCTGCTGCTAGACTGTACCGAGCCAGGCGTGGCTCCATGGAGCTCACGCTCGATGAGACATCAGGAAACACGGGCCCGTGCAGTCGGCTGCAGCCCGTCACAGAGGAGCTGGGGAGCTACACGAGCCCGGAGATGCCACTGCCTCCAGGAAGCCTGCTGTTGCTCCACGCTCAAAAAGAGCGCAGCCCAGATCCTTCCAGCGACTCGGTGGCCTCATCCGACACCGGAGACTTTCACTCGCCGCCTCTACCACACGTGGGACGCGCGGGTCTGGACGCCTCGCTCGCTCAGTCCATTCCCCAGACATCGACGCAGATTTACACGGCCGACAGAGGAAGCGGAACATGTGAAGGCCATCCCCCCACTCACCACTCTTACCTGTTCGTCCCTCCGTCTGAGCCGTCCAGCTCTCATGTCAGCACTCTGCAGAGCGCCTGGGCCCGACAAACAAGTGTCCAGCCCGAGCATAGCTTCCACGAGCCTGCTCTGAGCCCACAGGGTTCTGCTTTGGTGATTACACCCACCTGCTCTTCTTAATCCCCCCCCCACCCTCCC
>JAOVVB010000015.1:15487323-15505101 GCA_028570985.1 Heterobranchus longifilis
GTTTTAATAAATCAGTCCAGGAACACGATGATAGAAAATCTGTCTCAATGGAGAATAATCCTACCAAAACAGAGGTCACAGTCCAATACAGCGGTAAACAGCTCTGAGACAGATTTAGTCACGTGGATTGGTATGTTTTATATTGTATTTTTGTGTCAAAGGCGTTTAAGACTCAGAAGAATTAAGAACAAATCGGACTTAAGAACGTGCTCCCAAAACGGAACTCGTTCATAAGTAGGGGACAACCTGTACTATGCAATGATGATAAAGTTCTATCTATCTATCTATCTATCTATCTATCTATCGATCGATCGAAACTCCCAAAATAAAAACAAAACAACCTTGCCACATGGACGTTCAACAATAAATTGTAACTGAAAAATGTGTAGGTATTTAATTTATTTATTTTTTTTTAAATGTAAATGTTGGTGGAAGACGAAGGGCTGCTTTTCTAGGAAAATAACGTACTTTGTGGTGTAAAAGGTATCACACCCCTCTGTCGTATAACATCACATCCCTGTTTCATTCATGTAATTAAAAGTTAGTTTCAAATATAACATAAAAATATACACAGCTAAACCAGCTTGTCTTGCAAGTTGCACTGATAGTTGTTTACTACACACAAAAAAAAATTTATTTCCTCTTGTTGAGAACGAAATATATCTGAGCATGAACTTCATCCACTTCATATGCATTATAACAAAGTGTGTAGGTTCAAGTCTGACCTTTGGTCTTGGCATGCTGCCCATGTCTGTGTGTTTGCATGGTCGTCAGCAGTGTGTTAGTGAGTCGAGTCCTCGGGTTGTGTCTTCGTCGCAGTGCGTGGAGCGTCTGTTCTTCCAATACCAGGCAGCTCTGGTGCAGGTAGCCCTTCTGGGTGTACAGTCTTTTTAGCCTTTACCACCATGATTTGGTGTGCCTTAACCCACCGTGTGTGTGTGTGTGTGTGTGTGTGTGTGTGTGTTTTTATATATATATATATAAAACACTGAGAACAGCCACTGAATTCTGTTGGTTTGTGTGTTGGTTTTGTGTGTTGTTTTTGTCATGCCTTTTGGTTTTGCGAACACTCAAGGTCTGTTTTTGGCACTCGGAGTGGAATGCCTTTTTTTTCTTTTTCTTTTTCTTCCCAAGTGTATTTTGCTCGAGGCATGAGGTTATGCTGATTGCTGCTAGTTTGGTCCCTTTGCATCACTTACGTATTTATTTATGTATTGATCTTACCTAAATGGAATCGTGAACGGTGATCTTCCCTGACTGCATTTGGCCTTGCAGCCTTCGTCGCCCCCTCTGATCCAGCCCATCCAGACTACAGATCTCTCGCCCTTCATCCAACCGATCATCACACTTACCCCACTGCCCCTCTCCTATCTCCCCCAGCCGTCTGGGCCTGGCCTGGGCCTCGTGCCTTCTGTATCAGTGCCCGCTCAGCCGCTCCCACTAACAGTGGTCCAGGGACAGCAGCCGCTCCTTGTGGTGGCTTCATCAGTTCCCTCCTCCCCAGCACCAGGAGCCGTACCATCTGCATCTCCCTCGGCACTGCTCACTGCGCCATCGCAGCCCTATACGATGCTTCCTCATCTGCCACTCGCGACCACTGTGCCAACAATCTGTGTGGCTACTGTTACCACTCCTACTGAGCAGCCTGGGTTTGCGCCAGACTCCCCAGCTCAGGTACCTCTGCGAAGGATGCCATGCCAAACAGCCTCGAACTGAGCTCACCATGTTGTTGTGTGGCAATTAATTATTATTATTTTGGTTGTTTTTCATACAAGTAAGCTGCGTGTAGTCTGTATCGTAACTTTTTACAATGATGGAGTTAAGACTGATCAGAAGTATGACTCATGTCAGCCTTCATCTACACCTGATTTATTTTTCTTTTTTTTCTGTCTCATCTCGAGGTGGTTATTGAGTTTTATTTTTCCATTCCAGGCATCCCAGATCGGTTCCCAGACTACAGATATGTTACAGCTTCAGGCTCCATCAGTGCCCTGTGGAATGGAAAGGTAAATCTCTGGGCTTTTTCTTTAGATATTTTTATACCACTATTGAGTTTTGAAGTTTTTACAAGGTGTGAGTTTATTTTCTTTAAGTTCTAAGTTGTACATTTAAAAAAAGATCTGATGTGCCCATTCGAATATATACAGTACATCCTATACATAGATCCTGTTATAGCAGCAGTTCATTTACTTACTTTGTTTGCTTTGTACAACAGCTGCTCTACATCAGGGCTTCTTAAACTTAATATTCAAAGGTTCGGATTTGATTTTTATTCAAGATCAAAAGTATGAAATGATTTGTGATAAGCAAAGGACCATTTAGCGTACTCGCACATGTAAGTCAGTCCAAGACAAGAAATGCCACTGTTCGCCTGCAACCAGATGCTTGAACCAAAGCAAATCTAATTTTCTAACTTTAAAGCAACATACATAAAGTAACAGGCACAGTTTTTGCTCATGGACCTGATCAGCTTCAACTTTGGGTTTAAAAAAAAAAGTTTACAGGTGTTTTAGAAGAAAATGTAACTACAAGAGATCTGTAATCTTTAAAAACTAAATAAGCAGGGTAAGTTTATCTGTTTTAATACATAAATAATCCTGATTAAACAATGACAACACGCTTCAAGAATAAATTTATCTGTGGATAAGTGGCGGGGGGGGGGGCGCGACACAACACGGTGAATTCTACTAGCTGTTCCAGGAGGACAGAAAGAGTGCAGCTGATTGGCTGGTTCTTGTCACATGACGGAAAAGTTGCGTATTTTTAATTTTATCTCGCTGAGGCGGGAACGCGCATCTGTCAGACCATGTGCTTTTCACGATGAGCGCGCAGAAGATACGACACGTATGCGCGCTCCAAAAACGAGAGCTTGTTAGCATCCGTTAGCTAACGGGCTAATTTTTTTTGTTTTTGAACGAGCGCGTGTTAGCCGACCCGTGAACTCTAGCGCTTTCAGCGTTGCCATGACAACGACGTCAAACAAGGAAACCGATCACGTGTAGCCCTAGTCTCGTCACAGGATCTCCAGATAAATAAAAAAACAGTTTATTTAACAGGTATAACGTGTTTTTTTTGTTGTTTTTACAATGATTATTAACTATTATTTATTTCCAGAGTAGGAAATGTATTACACTGCCGCTTTATTACGTCGTATTATTACGTTGCGAATTGGAGGTTTGTGACTTTGAAAAACCCTGCGCTGCCCTATATATGGACATACGTCATAATAAGCTGATTAAAAGCAAGATTGTTATAAAAATATATAAAATATTTAAATTTTAACATTATAATAAAGCTACATTGTATTAAGCTATGTTTAAGCTTCATTAGCTTCAAGAGAGAGAGAAGATATACAAGACTGGCGAGAAAACCATCATTTACATGAGAAGAGAAAGTTGTTTTGTGGGTAAAAACTAATTGTTCAGCTCATCAATAAGCTAAATCTGGTTATGACTGGGGAATTGCACATGTGGAGATGGTATTAAGACATCTTTCACACCGGGCTGCTTCACACCATCCTATTATTATTTTTATTTTGCTATAATAGATCGTCCTAAAGTGTTTATCCCCCTCCTACTTATCGAGTTTAGTTCCGTATAACCGCGCACCACCTTTTAAGAGCTTTTTGTGCATTTATCTCCCCACAGCAGCCACTCTGATGTGGCGTCTGGAATGAGTGACGGAAACGAGGGCGTGACTAGCGGCAGACACGAAGGTCGTTCGACCAAAAGGCACCAGCGCAGATCCGTACGCAGCCGTTCCCGCCACGACAAAATGAACAAAGCCAAACTTAACGTGCTCAACGTATGTCTATGCCATTCGCCATGCACCATGTCTTTTACATCAAATCCTGTTTTTTGTTTTTTTTGTTTTTTAAAGACTGCACGTCTAATCTTGTCCCGTAGATCTCCAACATGGGCGACAGGGTTGCCGAGTGCCAGCTGGAAACACACAACAGGAAAATGGTCACATTTAAATTTGATCTGGATGGAGATAATCCTGAGGAGATCGCTCAGATCATGGTAACCACACACACTGGTCGTTATCAGATCTGATTTTCGAGCGGATTGTTGAATATCTTCTCGTTTTCATGTTTTTTTAAACATGACCAGATGTTTGTACTGAGATACGCTGTTGAAGGAATACAGACATAAATTAGTTCTCATGAGAGATCGATATTGAGTAAACCCCAAATTCCAGAAACAACAGACCTAATTAAAGGCTAGTGTTTGGAATTGTGATTTGGTTTCACATAATTAAATTTTGTACTTGGCAGCACTATTTAAAAACTGAAAGAAAATAAAGGTTAATTAGGGTCATGGATGGAATGTTTTTTTGTTTTTGTTTTTCTTCATATTTTTTCAGACACGTTAGAAACGTTTGTCCATAGAAACGTACAAGTTTTATTTATTTTGCGCTATAATTTATTCTGTATATTGTGTTAACTTTTGTATTTCCCTCACTAGGTTGAAAGCGGGTTTATTCTGGAAACTGAGCGGGAGTCTTTCATCGAGCAGGTCCGGGAGGTCATTGAGACCGCAGATGAAAGAGGTCTTGAAAGGGAAGGCAGCCAGGTACTGCATCAAAACACCTGGAGCTCCTTTACTTAACCATGTTGAACAATTTGTTTTTGATTTAATCTCCACTTAGAGTTAGACGATTAGTCTGAATTGCAATTAATTTCTCAACCATGCCGTGATGAAAACCTGGTCTTGCTCATGTTCTGCAGACTAGGATCAATCCTGAAGAGCATTTAAGCGCTCCATATACACCTCTCCAGCCAGGTAAGAACCTCATTACCTCCCAGTACCTTTTGCATCATTTGTTAATTTCAGAAAAAAATCTGTTTAAACTCTTGGTCCAGATGCATGCGCGAGTACGACTACAGAGGTGGTGACCTCGGCAGGACGCAGGTTCTTTGTCAGTCCTGTTCCTGAGTTCAGGCTGAAGGAACAATTCTTCAGCGCAGTTCAACCACCTGCTCCTATTTTTGAGCAGGCTGTAGCACGTAAGTGGAAATATTTTATATGTATATATTGATGTAATGATCTATAATTTGTTACATTTAACTGATGCTTGCCTTGTTATCAAAATAACTAATCCATTGTTCATGGATGTTATGACATCGCATTGCAACACAAATATGATTGTCTTGTTTTTTTCAGCAGCAGGTCTCCCTGCGATCGGCCTGTCTCAGTCCGCCTCGTCACTTTCCCTTCAGCAGGCATTTGCTGAGATCCGTCAGGGCCAGTATGACCCTGGGCCGAGCACAGCACCCCCTACTCTCAACATATCCCTCCCTCCACTGTTACCTGCACTCAGCTCCTTGCCTCCTTCCTCCACTACGATGCTGTCATCTCCACCTCTGCCAGCCGAGCTAGCTGGTCCTCCTCTCGCAGCCTCCTCCTTGTCCTCCTCTCCTCCTCCATCACTCACTCCTGTAGTGGTCTCTCTGCCTCCTCAGATCCCCCCGCTGCCTGTCAGTCAACCCATTGGCACCAGTATGACGCCTCAGCCTTTCCCAGCTCCGCCCTGCTCTGCCCCTTCTGGTGTTTTTCCAGTACACACTACTATCAGCAGCACAGCAGTGCCAAGTAGCATAGCTCCGCCCTGCCAACATGCTCCTGTTATAAGCAATGTGATTCCTGTTGGAATCGCAGAACAACCCATTGTTGTCTCCAGCGTAGGCCAGATTACTCCTGTCGTTACCCCAAGCACAATCATTCAAACCCCTCTGCTCCCCCCTAGTGTCATCGCGCCACTTCCGATCACCGCCCCGTTGCCACAGGTGCCAGTCACCAGTAGTGCCCCTGTGGTGCAGCCCACCCTGGTTCACAGCCAGCCACAGCCTTCCACGCTGCCCAGTCAGAGCCATTCTCACTGTACCGAGTGCGAGAGTGACTCTCAAAGCAAAACCCCAGGCATAGATGACATCCATGCTCTAGACAAAAAGCTGCGCTCGCTCTTTATGGACATGGGCGCAGGTCCTTCTTCCGCCCCAGCTGATGCCGGCGCCGGAGAGCCAGGTGCTCCCAGCGCATCCTCCCCTACCACCTCCAGCACCAATCCTCTTCCTCCTACTAGCTTACCTCTGAGCTCTCCTATGACCACCCCAGTCACTTGCACCACCCCTGGCAGCAAAACGCCGTTGTCAAGATTGCCGGTGAGTGGCTTTGTGAATGGAACCAAACATTATAACTTATAACATAAGCTGACATGAACACTTTGTTTTTTCCCCCTTTCTCTATCAGGAACCTCATTCTGTAGAATCACTAACACCCTATGGATTGACAATTTTGCTATTTAACATCGCACACAACCTCGGCTTCTACACAAGATGCACTAGTGCATGTGACTTTCTGGGGATTTAAACATTCAGTGATGTGCCTTTGTTAGAAAATATTACTGTTAAAAAATACTGAAGTTGGGTGTTTTACAAAAACAGCACATCATGTGCATAAAACAAGCTTATGTTATAGCAGCTGTAAGCAGCCTTTCTTTCACAAGGCTGTTTAAATTTAATTTAATTTAAATTTAACTTTCTAAATGGAGCATTTAGCGATTTTGTGGTTCTATAGTAGACACACAAGTCATTTATCGGGTTAAGCGTTTAATCAAGGCAGTTTAGTCCCCGTGCTTGGTGGGTTTCTTCCCACAGTCCAAAGACATGCAGATTAGGCAAATTGGCGTTTCCAAATTGCCCGTAGTGTGTGTGAATGAGTGTGTGTATGTCTGTGTGCCCTGTGTGGATTGGCACCCTGTCCAGACGGGGGTATAGAGCGGTATAGACGATAAGTAAGTGTTTAATCCAAACCTCAATCATATGAAAAACAAACAAAGCTAAAAATTAATAACTTAAAGAGCTTTGTGAATTGAAAGATCAGGATTAATAGGCTCCAATAAATAAGCAAAAAATATAATTGCACACTGGTAAATTAATATTTAAATACATGGACTATGTTTATTAAACAAATCTTTTTTTAATTAAGGGAAAAACATTTCACAACACAGCAATAAAACCCGTTTTAGTAGAATACATTTCAAAGCTAAAAGTCTGGCCAGGTTAAGGGTGGTTCCTCTTGTAAGCTGCATGTTGCCTGTAGGTGGCACAGTAGCCGTTTTCGGCTAGCACTCTCTGTACCAAATGCTGTGGTTTGATCTCCATCTTCATCTCGTTAGGTGTTGCCTGTCGGCTCCGAGCAGGCCGGCACGCCACCCACAGAACATCCGCCTCTCTTCCCGGGACCTTGTCTAACTCAGGTGCATTATTCTTCCCTCTTCTGTCAGTACACCTCTTTTGTTATTTAGTCTTATACTTTCCTCACCATGTTAAACTCGACTTTCACACTTGTGCCTTTTTCTCTATATATCTCTCTATATATCTCTCTCTCCATGTCTTCTTTTATCCGCTGTCCTGAAAAACCAGCCAAGGCATGCGGCGAGCTGTCTAATCTGATTAATATCAATTTTGCATGGCATCACATTTTTGTGAACCTCATTAGGCCTGAGATTCTTATTAACTCCCTCTCTGTCTCTCTCTCTCTCTGTGTCTCTCTCTGCCTCTCTCTCTCTCTCTCTCTCTCTCTCTCTCTCTGTCTCTCTCTCTCTCTCTGTCTCTCTCTCCCTCTCTCTCTCTCTCTGTCTCTCTCTCCCTCTCTCTCTCTCTCTCTCTCCCTCCCCCCCTCTCTCTCTCTCTCTCTCTCTCTCTCTCTCTCTCTCTCTCTCACCCTACGTGTAAAGAACGGTGGGAGGGAATTATTTTACATAGATTATTTTTTTATAAATATTTATTAGCCTAAACTGCCTTTCGAAATATGAGAAGAGGCAGCCTTACAGAAAGCCATTTTCCCTATTCATATCCCATAAGATATATATCAAGCATATAAAATACTACTTAAATCTTCATCACACTTAGATTTGATCTGAATGAAGCATTTAATTTCCCTGGCTTAAAGCCATTGAGTGCAAATTGCTTCAGTGCAGATTAAACACTTAAACTGAGCCTTCCTGTTAAAATAAATAAATAAATAAAAAAAAGTAATTGGAAAATGGGATGATACCTCACTGGTACAGAACACAGAGTATCCTTCCAAAAAGATCGGCAGACTCAAGACCCGTATTAAAGTTTAGGGTTTTTTTTGTTTGTTTTTTTGCGTGTAAATTAACCTTCTTTTTCTTATGATGGATTTGCGTGTCTGAGTGTATTTTGAACTATATGACTAAATGTCCTTCACTAACGAGTTAACCGGGTTGTTCCTCAGTCCCAGCAACCCCTGGAGGATCTGGATGCCCAGCTGAGGCGAGCTCTAAGTCCCGAGACAGTGTCGGTTAGTGGTGTCGCACATCAGGTGCATATTTTATTTCTAGATAATCATAAATGTAAATGTTCAGACATTTGTATTTGACAAAAGGACCAGATCAGGCTCGGATAAAGCTTTGCTTTGGACATGGTAGTGAAGTATGTGCTGTGTTTGTGTGATTTGACATGTAATTTTTCCTTTCTCTTGTCTTTCATCTGCAGTCCTCTCATACCGGGATGCCTGTTGGAGGGCAGGCAGGTGTGTGCTGCCTCTTTTACTTACTGTAACTGCAACATTTGACTTGTCAGATCAATTTTAAATGGTCTGATGTTAAACTGAAAAGCAATCATTTAGCCATGTCTTAGAAAAGGGGTTTTATTTTTTCATTATTCACATTAATCGTTATTGAATTATTGATCACGTCTCATAAATGTCTATTTCAGTTCCATTTTCTCTTGAAGGTGAGCCAGGGCCAATTCCTGCACCCAGCGGCATTACGCTGGGCCGATTTCAGGTAATCACTACAGTACATAACGTTCACAACATTATTTCTTATTCTTACTTTCATTTAATTACATTTTTTTTCTTTCTCTTCTGTCTTTCTCTCCGACTCTTCCAGGTGTCGTTAGCAGCCGATGACCCTTCCGCGCTGCTCCCCACCACCACCTTTAGTGACTCAACTTCATCTACCACCTCTTCATGCACCTCGTCTTCTAATCTCTCCACTCCTGAAAGCACGCTGCACAAGGCTTCTCGTCCTCTGTGTGACTCGGGAGTCGACGTGGTAGACAGTTTGCTCCCTGCGCCCCCCAGCCAGTCCACTACAATCGGGCGCTTCCAGGTCACCACCAAGAGCGAAACTACAGTGGGCCGTTTCTCTGTGAGCCGAGCCCCCGACGAGCCAACCGCTCCCGTGCCTGAGGACACAGGGTCTCCTGTGAGACAACCCCGGAGTCCTCCAGCTGTAGGCAATGGCCCTGCACTCAGTCCTGAGGCCAAGAGCACGATGAGCTTGAACAACTCCTTTAACTCTTACTTAAGCAGCGATAATGACTCCGAATTTGAAGACGAGGACTTCAAAAAGGAAATCAGCAAGCTGCGTGAGAAGTATGTTTTTCTCTTTCTCTCTGTTTTACTGCTTAAAATAAAATAAAAAATCTCACTTGTCATGCTGTATCATGAAACAAATGCGTTATTTTACATCCAGATTGGTCTGAAATTACATTTTACAATTTAAAAATTTTAAGAAAAATACCTGATCTTGGGGTTCATATTTTTCTTCATCTTTTTTTTTTTTTTTTTTTTAATGAGTCAACACATTCTGACCTGTTATAAGAACGAATTTAACAGCGCTGTAATATTGGTGTAACTTAATAAATAAAACAGTAGTAGCAGTCCGTCAGTACAGTCGACCCCTGAAATTCGCGGGGGTTACGTTACTAAACCATTGAATGCCTGTAAATACCTATTTTTATAGTTTAACCCCTAAATATACCCCCACATATGCTCCCAAAACACTTTCATTTCATTTCGAATACATTACTTAATACTGTATACAGCTTAATACATTACTCTTAAAAAAAATAAAAGAAAGAACAGTATTATATTTTATATGGAAATTTAGTTGAATTTACGTTAATATTTCTGTTACAAAATTAGTAAATTATATTGTTCTTAACATTGTAGTGTTAAAACGCATGAGAAATTATACATTGCCACAAAAAAGGCATAAAATTGTGGGGGTTTCAGCAAACAATTATTAGGTTAGGTTCAAAGGAAAAAACAAGATACAAGATTTAGGGACGGGAATCACCAGGGCTCACATGATACCTATGTGCTGATTCGATCTATAAGTATCACAATTTCATAAACATCTCTCTCTCTCTCCCCACCCATCTTTATTTATTTATTTATCAGACCCTTCTGTTTTTTTCCCCTTTCTTTTTGTTCTTTTTAACTGTGTAAAATAAGATCTAGCATGTAAATGTGTAGACTAATTAATGAAACAATAATTAAAATAGAAAATGCATTAATATTTAGTAAATGTGAACACTTTAAATCCTAAATTTAATAATCATTTGATTGATTAACATGTTTTGGTTTTTTTTTAAATGTACTTTTACATTTTCTTTTAATCCCTACATTACATCTTTTTATTTCTGATCACCATTTGTCTTTTGTTTAGTTTTAACTGAACAGGACCCACCTGACATCACAGAAAGCTTTCTATCATATTGAGGTGTCAATACTGTACTGGTCAGCCCAGTGATTCTCTTGCTAAAGTCAGAGATGTTCTTAATATTTCTTGTGATTGTCTCGTCAGGCACATGATGGAGAGTCAGGCGTTGTACGCTCGGCAGAAGGAGGAGATCGACGCTCTTTTCGCCCGAGTTGGCAAAGTCCCACCTGCCATCATAAACCCACCCGCGGTCAATCTGGCTGGCCGAAGGCGCCGACCCACCAAGAGCAAAAGCAGCAAGTCGAGCCGCACGAGTTCTCAGGGCAGTAAGAGCCCAGTGCAGCCTGGTAAGCTTTTATTATACAGAGTGGGTGCTGATCACATGCCTTACGCAATTAAACATGACCTTGGAAATAACAAGCTGCTCTTTCTGTCTCTGTATGTTAGGGAGCACCACTTTATCAACTCAGAGTGCCCCCTCGGTGTACCCAACCCAGCAGTCCTTGCCCGCCTCCGGTGGGTTGGCAGAGACCGGGAGCAACCCCCTACTCCAGGCTTTCAAGCCCTCACCCTCCAGCGATAACCTGTACTCAGCCTACACCAGTGACGCAACGCTATCCGCCCCCAGCCTCTGTCTGCCCATGCATGGTAATACACTTACACAAAACACATCACTCACATACCCCCCTGCTTCTAACCCTTACGCTGTGCCACAGGCCTTTCATACCAACATAAAGAGCGGTTTTGCTGTAATATGTAGATTTATTGTTTTATTCATTCATTTAAACTTTTAAGGTTTGGAAATGAATTTATAGATATATTACACTCAGTGACAGTTACAGTCATTGTTTTAGCTTAGTGTTTTATTGAACTAGATCCATGACAACATGGAATGAATAAGACCCTTAAAGAATAAGACCCTTCAGGTGTATTAAATTCAAGAGCAATGAGGTCATGTAACACGTGAGGTGTTGATACCTTGCGGATCATATCCTGGAACGTTTTATTACTTCTGAATTACAGCAGTTTTTTTTCCAAGAATTACACATTTTAATTAATTTGTGGGCATTGGTGGTATGCGGAAGCCCTGGGTTCGATTCCCACTCAATGGCCAAACCTCAGTCACTGAATGCAGTGCCAGTCTCAAGGGTGGGTTGCATTCGGCATAAAAACCTGTGCCAAAATTTGGTGCGGATCGGATGGTCTGTTTTGGCAAACCCCGCCAACAGGAGCACCCGAAAGACTAACAGCAACAACAGCACATTTTAATTCATTTAAGAACAAAGCATACCTGTTACCTAATGGGAACGTTTGAGAAACAAGTTAGTTCTTGTTATCACTTGCACTATAGCAGCCCTCTAACAGCTCACAAGTAATTTTTTAAGACTTTTACAAATCTTGCGTTAATATTCCTGGCATTAACATTAAAGTCTCCTTAAAGACAATTTCACAATGTTGACAGTTGCATACCCATTTATGTGAAGCGTCTTGCGAACCAGTCCCTATGAACGAGGTGTTGTTATAGAAACGATAGCATAACCGGTCATTTGGAGCTGCTGTCCTAGAAAATGAATCAACACCTTCTGACCAGTACAGTTCTGATTGTAGTATTGGTATAACTTCTTATAAATCAGTAGCAGCACGTCAGTACATGAAAATTAGGGACAGGAATCAACAAATGTGTTTAGGGACAGGAATCAACAAATGTGATTTTATCACGATACTTATGTGCTGATTCGATTTATATTGCGATCCTCTATCACTTTTTTATAAATATCCCAATTAATTTTTTTTTTAGATGATGTAACAATTACAAACTTATGCAACCTGAACGATAGAAGAATGCAATATAGTATATATTCATCAAATGCAAATAGTATATATATTAGTTAAATAATCATTTTAAAATATAGATTTTGGAGATACTGTAGATAAATTGGCACCCAAAAGAATCTTGATTCTTCAACTTCAATCAATCGAACCAACCATACCCCCCCCCCCCCATTTCTAACGGGAATATTAATTGTTTAGATAAAAATAGTTAAGTGAGTTGTATACAATAACTTTACTTAAAGATTAGATTGATAGAGCTTTGTCTCTGACATTACAGTGTGAATCCCTGCTTTTCTATACAGGGTGGCCCAAAAATCTGAATCCATGGGCACATTTGCTTTTCATAAATTTTTATATTTTTTTTTCTTTTTATTTCAGAACCATGATGACTTTGAAACTAACAATAAAAGATCAAATAAAACCAAATCTGACTAACGTTACTCGCCTTTTTTTTTTTTTTTTTAGTAGCCAAGTCAGAGAACATCAAAATTTGCTCTAATTCATACTTTTAAATGTATCTATTTTTTTGCCTTAAGATCCAGACCTTTGGACCACCCTGCATATTAATGTCTTTGTATGACATCGTGCAAGTCTTTCTAAAAACTCATGAGCGCATGCTTTGGCGTAGACCCTGCTGTAGACGTTAGCTTCCGAGTGTGCTTCCGCTTGCCTCATTCACTGATCAGTGAAGCTCCATGCTCACTAATCTTAAAGCCTCTGCTACTTTCTGTCTTTCTCTCTCTCTCTCTCTCTCTCTCTCTCTCTGTCTTTCTCTCTGATGAGCTCATGACTCTGTTTTCCATTCCTACTGTGCATTTGTGTATGTCTCCTTCTTCCTCTCCTTTTTTCTGCCCTCGTTCTTTTTTTCCTCTTTCTCTTCCCTCTTTTGTGCCACACAGGCTGTGTAAAGTTCAGCTGTGGGTCGGACAGAGTGACCTTCAAACCAGGTGGCAGAAGGACCCGTTTTCTGAGTACGCCGTGCTTGGCTCTTTGTGTGTAACGCTTTTCTTTTTGTCTTTTTTCCTACACTCTGACGTGTTTCTTGTTTTGCGAACACTTTTCGCGCCATCTCAAAACCATCCAAATTCATTCCTAAACTGGATTAACCAGCATTAGACCCGCGTCATGCGTCACTATATTCTAGCATAAAATAATTTTTAATGACGGAATGAATTTTTTTAATTTCTGATTTTGGGGTTATTTATTACTACATTTACAAATAACAATATTTCTGCAGTTGATTTAAAGATCGTTGCATCTTAACACTAAGAGTAGATATTTGTATAGGCGATTTCTCCATGCTCTTTTTTTTTCACTCCACAATCATCTGTGATTCGACATTCTCTTACACTCTTATCCTTAAATCTAAAACACGACCCATTGCATTTATTACATTTTTCAACCATCTTACTCAAATACTAAAAACTTTAACCTTCATCATAACTGTTTAATATATTTGTGCATTCAATTTTTTATTTGTGATTTAATGTCTGTTTCCAAACCACAGATTCATTCTGAAATCTTTAGACAATTTTTTTTTCAATATAAATGATTTCCATATAGCCTACAAATGTTATCTTTATAATTATTTCTTATTATTAAATGTATACCATGTTTGGTTCATTGCACTACAATGTATTTGTACATCAGAGATATTTAAATTTACTCACATTATCTGTTGTGAAGGGTAAACATTTTCTGCACCCCTTTTGATTTGCGCATACAATATATATTTTAATGCATCTTTACAGTATGTATTTTATTTTATGTTGTATAAATATTGCAACATTAAAGTGTAAATCTGCATCTACAGTATTTATTAGAGCTCGTCTCATGAAAAGTTCAAACAAGACAATGAAACCTAAAAGTAGGTATTTCTGTCAGAAGTTCATGGGAAAAATAATTAGGGAAATGAGCTATCACAAAACCTAAATCAGAAAATAGGTTTTCTTTTTTTTTTTTTACAGAGGTGAAAAGCATGAAATAGAGAACACAAAGATATAGACATGAGCAAAGACTAGAAAATAAATCAGCAAAAACAAGCATCTCTACAATAGAGTACATGTTTCTCATATTTATAATGATAAAGCAAAAGCCTCAGTTGTTTGATGGATGTTCAAGTCAAATGGGGACTTTTAATTGTACAGAATAACAGAACACCATAGTGAAAGTAAAAACTATTTCTCTATATAATCCCCTGCTACACTAATGCACTTATCCCAGTGTTTCACTAGTGCTGGATCCCATCAAGGTAGAAAGTTTTCTCAGTAAGCCGCAGCCTGTTTCACGTCTGAAACACTGGCCTCTCAGGAACTCCTATAATGGCCCAATCAAGTAGAAATGGCTTGGAGCCATTCCACTATCACGGATTTACGACCTTCTATAAAATGTCTGCACCGTTTACATGTTTTACTGTGGCCAAGAGTCTCATCACCGTGCTCTTAATCGGTTTTACGCCTACATTAAGCAGAAATTTCATCACAAGTCCAAGTTTGACTTGAACGCCCCTCATATTACAGTTTTTTTTATTACAGCTTTAATTGCACAGGAGCACATATTTCGTACACTTTTGTTTATTAAAATGAAAGAAAGTCATGTTGAGGATTAGCACGTGTGCTCTTTTAATTTTAAACTGTAGTTCACGGTCTTGCTGTATCAGGATAGTAAGTAAAGATGCTCTTCCTGTAATGCATTGTGTTGGAAGTGGAGTGATTGAACACTGACTCTCTCCAATCCCGTGCTTCTCTTCATGCTTCAGGGAAGATGGTGAAAAAAGTCTGCCCCTGCAACCAACTCTGTAGTAATTATCTTTCGCTCCTTTTTTATGTGCCCTACTCCTCCTGTCCTCCTTTCCCTTCTACTTCTACTCCTCTTTCCTACTTTATTTCCTCACTTTCTGTTGTCCTGTTTCGCTCTGTGTATATATATTTGTGTGTGTGTGTGTGTGTGTGTGTGTGTGTGTGTGTGTGTGTGTGTGTGTGTGTGTGTGTGAGTGAGAGAGAGAGCGCACGTTTGTGCATGTGGCTTGTTTGAGCATGGCACGCTGAGCACTGCTTAGCACTCATTCCTGGCTTGAGCATTTTTCTATCCTGACGATCCGTTCATGTGCTGTAAATGTTGCTTTTCTAATTTAATAATATATTTTTTTAATAATATTTTTTATATCAAATATTCGCATGCTCTTCAACAAGAGGCATTTTCTAATCATGGCACTGTCATTACTGTAGCAGGCAGGTGAATACACTAAAAAATGTCATTCTGTTACATCCAGGCTAATCTAACGCCCTGCTTTCCCTGCACTAACACTTTCATTTTTAAGGCTAAATCGATCAAATTTAAAAATATTGGTTTAGGAATAATAGTCTATGTTTTAAAGATGCTGTGGCCTCAAAATGGCCTTCATCAATGGAGGATAATCTATTTAATTCACTTAGCTTATAAGCAGATCAACTGTTTAAGTTAAACCCAGTTTCATGATAAGTGCTAATAAATAAATTGTTTAATTTGAACATAAGGTACTGTGCAAAAGTCTTGAGCCATCCCTCATTTCTTCATATTTTGTTTCCAGTGAGCCAGACTTTCTTGTAAAAATCTTTTCAGCACAACCTAGGCAATATGATGAAATCAATTTTATTTCATTTAGCCAAAAAATATAAACATGTTTGAGCAAAAAAATTTAAGCCAAAAATTATAATAATATGAGCATCTGGTGAGCAACATTTTTGTAACATAATTCCCATATTCTGGTAAAGGTAAAATCGAGACGTTTTGAAATTAATGATAACTTTGGTTCTGTCTGACAAAACCCAAATGCCCAATTTGATGTCGGAAGCCTTCCATGTCGTCATACACCAGCGGGACTTCCGTATAAGGAGTTGATTTTTTTTTTTATCGACTTCCTGGCGGAATTTGTTGGCTCTTGTTTTTTTGTCATGTTTTGGCTCTTGTTTTCAGCCCAGTCCCTGAGCAGTTTAAAGGAATGTTTTTCTTTGTTAAGCCACACAGTGATTTATGAATCATTCCAGCATTAAAAAAAAACATCTAACTTAAGGCATGAACCAGTGAGAAACAGGTGCAGATGATGACAGATGATCAGGTCAACGATTAGTATACTGGTGATGTGCAATGCTAAGTGGTTGGAACAAACAAGAGGGGAAATGACGTTGCTGCTGAGGTCGTTACATAAACAGTCAATTTTAATATATATATATTTTTTGTTTTCAGCCTGTTGCAGTAAAATATGTGTTTCTATTTCTTAAATTTAATATGAAGAAATCAAGTTGTGGCTCAAGACTGTTGCACTGTACTGTATAGTGCGTGTCAAGTTATCGGTCAACATCCTGCTTTTGGTTCAGATAGAACATCACAGTAAATCATTTTCCTGATTCCAATAATTAAAATCCAAAAGATCAAAAATTAAGAGTCACGCTTAAAGTTTGGGAGTCTAATCGCCAAATTGAAAATGATTTAATCAATACAAATATGGCAAGTCTTTAATTAGATAGACATGCTTTTATTTTAAACATGACTTCCAGGAATTTAACCAAGAATCAAGAATTAAAATCTAGCTAAGACCTGCTCTCGCAATTCAGACCATTCGTTTATTGGTTCCAAAAATAACTAAAAATATAATCTCTCCCCACCCCCTCGAAAAAATAACATTTTGTTATTAAGTGTTTTTTTGTTTTAACAGTCCACCTAATTGTTAGTTGTAGCCATCGTTTTTATTCCCTTTGCTCATTCTCATTATCCTTAGCCCTCAGAGCTATAATTAACCTTAATTAAAATGTTTTAACGGTTACTTATCTAACTTTGGTAAAGGAACTAATGTTGTTTTGTGATTTTAAACATCTCGTCTGCTACGAAGTGTATAAAACCTACCATAAACTCCTCTGAAACTTCTCATCAAAGTGGCAATGTGAATGGACGTCGTCTAGTTAAATGCTGAAGTTAAAGTCGAGCCTTTGTACGACTTTCTTCTAGTGCTTTCCTCCTATGAAGTGCTTTGCTTCAGGCTTTGTGTTTAGTGCTGTTTCTCTGTTTTTCTTTGTTGCTGCTTTATTGAAGCAATTGCTTTATTTATTTTTTTTCCTACATTAGAGGCTGAACCTCTTCTAACATCATCAGAAAAATGTCCATTTCTTGTTGCTGACAGCCAGAACCATACACCATTTCTTTTCTTTTTTTTTCTTCTTCTTTTTTTGCGCTGTACATATCTGCTGCTCTTTGTTTATCCTCATACACATAAGACATAAACATAAACAATAAGATATTAGTCAGCTTGCATGCATGAGTTATCCTCAGACATGTCCATAAGAGCCCAGATTATATATATATACACTACCGTTCAAAAGTTTGGGGTCACTGGCAAATTTCTTTGTTTTTGTTACGTGATTTATTTTCTACATTCTACAACAATACTGGGGATTTCAAAACTATAAAATAACACATATGGAATTAGGTAAT
>JAOVVB010000015.1:15512668-15524637 GCA_028570985.1 Heterobranchus longifilis
GAAGGAAGGGTAAAAGGGGGGGGGGGTGGGGGGCAGATTCTTGGAGATAGGGATCTGCAACTCTTGAACTCAGACACAGAACAGAATATAGCTCTCCATGTCCTGCTGTTTATTTCTCCTCTGACATGGGAAGGGAAATCATTGACCTCTAAAGGATGGGGGGGGGTCTCCATCCATCTTCTCTACTGAAGTCTTTTAGCTTGAGGGCATCAAGTCACTGTTTGTCCTGGAACCCCCCCCCCCCCCCGAATACATATTCCACTAATTAGACCTAGGGATAAATCATTGAAGCAGCTTAACGAGTGATGTCATCTTGACAAAAAGAAGATTAGGAAATTGTTCCTGGATATCACAGTAATAAATATGTCATGGAAGAAGTGAGGCCGGTATTAAACTACAGTCTTCTTCTTTAGACAGGGATTTTCTCTTATTAATTTGCGTTGGGTAAAGTTTAGAGGTTAGCGATCGTTTCACTCATTTGTAATTTAAAGTCGTCCGTTATCTCATACAATAACACAGTGTATCGTGTAAAAACGTGTATTCAGGTTCCCCCCCGATGAGCTAACTTCTTTCATTCCCCCAATTATTCGCTCGTGCTTGCTAGTCAAGTGCACCTACGCTGATCAAATGCAGGGTCTGAGCAACACTGTAAGTGGTCCTGCAAGAGTGAAAAACAGAAAGAGTAAAGATGAGGCCTCTGAAAAGGCTTATTGATCGCACATGAGCAGGCAGAGTGCTGAGGCTCTTAGGAGGCACTCCCGTGTGGCAGAGGCCAGGTCTATCATTAAAACTAAACTAGGAAAAGAAAGAATAGAGAGAGAGAACATCATACATACTGTAATCAAAGAGCCTCTTCCACAAGCCACGTTTCACGGAGATGATTTCTTTTAAGCACTCTTATCATTTAATTGATAATTTGGGAACACTGTAACTGAATCTCCTTCTGTCAAGAAGCACTTGCCGAATTAAACTGAAGCGAGACAGCCTCTAGACCATTCAGCAGCAGGATCTGAAAATGTTAATAATTCTCAGTCTGAATTTCTAGTAAAAATGTAATACTTTTCCTTGGGCTGCTTGCATTATATCTCATCTAGGAGTGTACTTTAGGAATGTACTTTAAAATTGTATTATGAGCTGAGAGTGTATAAGAAACAGGAAGAGAGAGAGAGAAACAGAGAGAGCAAGAGAAAAAAAAGCGAGTGTGAGAGATGTGCTATTTGAACATCACAGCTGGCTGCTTGGCTGTTTATTCAAAGACCTGCAGGACCATGTCAGAACTATTCAAAGGCATTTTAAAGGCACGTCCTGAGTGAAGTTTATTTGCCTGTGTCATTGTGTACTGTATGTGGGTATATATATGTGTGTGTGTGTGGCTCATCTACATGAGTCAGTGAGCAGGGTGGCAGACGTACCACCTGGGCTGAATGTGCGTCCTGCTCAGCAGGCATGAGCTCCTCTCTGGGCACAGCTTGTTGGGTTTTGACCCTTTCCCTAACCCTGCGCACCCTGCAGATCACTGGCAGCGCTGACTGAGGAGCAGAGGGAGCCTGGCTCAGCAGGAGCACAGCAGCCACAGACAGAGGAAGAACGCAAACACAACGATAAACAACAGCACCTTTCGGTCGGGCTGCTGTCTGGCCCGGGAGCCCCGGAGTGTGACTGACAGGCTGGTGTGAAGCCATGGCAGCATCCCTGAACAAGGAGGATTTAACATCCTCACAAGTGTAAAGGACAGCTGTTATTAACTGATGCCCAAACTTTCACACAGAACGGTCTCAGTCATGATCTAAATGTCAAGTAAAATTATAATCTTTGAAAATCTGCTTACCTTAAGACTGAAAAAGGAATAAAATTACACAGATTCCATTATGATCATGTAACAGGAACACTATGGGCATTTTGATAGCCGGGATCTGATTACAAGCTGAATTAATTGTGCTTCTATCCACTAGACTAGTAAAGGTTAAACAACAAACAAGCATTTTTGGTCCAAAAGCAGCTTTTTGGATGCTTACCAGACTTCAGCCACATCGAACAAGTTTTTCCAGACCTCCATGTAAATATTAACTAGCTATTTGCTACACTATACAATACACTGAAACAGAGCAGAGTTCCTAGCAGCAGTGACCTTTCTCCAGTGCACTTTTCTTCGTAGACTACATAAACATTATCCCTTAAGAGTCAATCATCTGAAAAAGTTACACCTTAGGAGCAAACCAGACTAGCAGCAATTACTGCTGTAATGTGTAAACTTTGTAAACGTATTCCTCATGAGCAGCTGAAACTATTAAAGTGCAGGCCATAATCACAATAGACTACTGCATATAAAGTAACCGTGAGGTCTCATGCAAAGGGCTTTTTTGCTTATTGTAAGTTGAAGCATTCCATCTCTCTTCTGTGTGAGTGTTCAACAGTGTTCAATAGTAGGAAATGCTCTCGGATTTCCTACTATTAATTCTTTTTATGAAATAATTTAATGTGCGCTACTGGACAATACATCATGTGCAATGGCTAAAGGAACTCTTTACGATCATTCTGCAACAAGTTGCTTCCATAAGGTCTCCAGGCCAGAAGGAACACACTGTACTGTATAAATGCCCAGACAAGCATACAAACATTTACAATCATTCTTTCACAATTTGAGCCCTGGAATATGCTTGAGCCGCCAGGAAATTGCAAAATAAAACTCCATTTAGTACATTAAGGTCGTCAGCTGACTTCATTTTATTGCCACATAATGTTACTGAGCCTAGACCTGACCAACTAAAGCAACCCCAGATCATAACACTGTATACAGAGACTCATGGGAACTATGCATGATCTATGCATTGTTTTTTGTGCTTCCCTTACCGCGATGCACCCATTGCACTGGAATCCGAACTTTTTTTTTCCGGATTAGCCGCACTAACAAGTGGGTTTCTTATGGCCACACAGCTGTTTAGTCCCAATCCTGTGAGTTCTCATCACACCATGTCTGTATAGAAATGCTTTTGCTTTCACTATTAAACATAGCCTCTAATTTCTACTGTTGATTTCTTATGAGGCAACTTCACCAAGCGTTTAAGTCATCCCCGATCACATTTAGGCATTTGGCAGACGCTCTTATCCAGAGCGACTTACTTTTTAAAAAAAATCTCATTACACATCTGAGCAGTTGAGGGTTAAGGGCCTTGCTCAAGGGCCCCACAGTGGCAACTTGGTGGTTGTGGGGTTTGAACCTGAGATCTTCCGAACAGTAGTCCAATGCCTTAACCACTGAGCTACCCCTGGCCCTGGTAGGAATTTAGGGTCAGAGCGCAGGGACAGCCATGATACAGCACCCCTGGAACAGACAGGGTTAAGGGCCTTGCTCAAGGGCCCACAATGGCAGCTTGAAGTGCCGACCTTCTGATCAGTAACCCAAAGCCATAACCTGCTGTGTTACCACTTCCCTAGTGGTAACTGAGCTACTGCTAAGCCACGCCCCCTCCAGACAACAGTAGAACTGAGTAACAAACCAGGGGAGGATCTCCTTATAGTATACGAGGTCACAATAGGGGGAAAATCTAATGGGCTTGTTTAAGATTCTTGATCTCCTGATTCGGGCAGAAAGTGATAATTAATTTTCTAACAGCAACTTTGACCATACATCAAGCTTCCATTTTTTTATATGAATGCTCTTGTTAGTTGTTCACTAGTAACACCCAACTCAAATGGATTTCTTAAGCAGACGTTTCATACTGTATGAACATGTAAAAAAGATAATAAAAAACGTGTCTAATTGTTGATACGGGAGATTTTTGTTTTAGAAACTTCCTGAGAGATGGCACCGTAGCTTCGTGGTTAGCATTGTCACCTTGCACCTCCAGGGTCCGGGTTCGATTCAGGATTTCCTCCGGGTACTCTGGTTTCCTCCCACAGTCCAAAGACATGCAGATTAGGCTAACTAGCTAACTCTAAATTAGTGTTCCTCTTAGTGTGTGAATGAGCATGTGTGTGTGTGTGTGTGTGTGTGTGTCTGTCTGTCTGTCCGTCTAGGATAAAGCGGTATAGATGAGTGAGAAACTCCCTGAGAGAGGAGTAAATGAGAGTCGATTTTTTTAACGAACATTCTACAACATAGATTAAAAAAGGACTTATTTTTTTAAGTAAATAAATTAATAAAAATATTAATTGCTGTGGTATAAGAGGAATAAAACACTTCAAGTTGTGCTGTTATTGTACAATACTCAACTTTGGGTCAGTAACAATAACTTCACTTCACCATACGACACAGTTGTTGATTATTTTCCTAAAACAGAACACATCAAGTGTTTTATTCCTATTACTAATGCACTTAATATTTATTAAAATACGTTTCGCTAACAGAGTTCGAAAGACACAGACAAGTTGCTGCAATCTTGCCCCTGGCACCCTGTATCAGCTTACCTCTGCCGCCCTGGTGATCGGCTGGGTTTCCACCACGAGACATGTGTCTCCTCTGCATCTCACTCATAGACTGCCTGTACCAAAAAAAAATAAAACACACCACCACACTTTAATCTGCAATGGATTTAGAGCAAAAATACACACACAACAAAAATTTTACAAATTGTACCTGCCCATGGACTCCACCTCATCTTGTAGCTGGATGTTCTGCTTCTTGAAGAACTCCAGCTGAGCAGCCAGGCGCTCTTTCTCCTCGTGAATCTTCTCCCTCGCAGCTCGTTCGGCATAGAAGTCTGAGGAATACACCTCTGCCTGTGAACACACACACGGACACTAAATATAGCGGTCTATCAGCTCACTAGAGTGTTAAACATACAGTCTGTCAAATCTCTGTTTAACCACTAGGGGGCAAAATACAGCAACTTATACAGAGCTACTGTAGGATTTCAGCTACTGATTAATGAGCAGATTTTCAGAAAGACATACAAACAGATACTGCAGCTTTGTCTTTTTGCCCTAAACGAACCAGTTTTTTAAGATTTCACATTAACTGATGATAAAATCAATAGGACTCAGGACTGGTACAGAAACATCTCATAAGAGGCTGGAGTAACACCCAACAGGGTGTAGCACATCTGCCTTGCTTTTCTGCACAGCATGGTTGTAAAGAGTTACCGTAGGCAGTGTGGACATTGAACAATGCATCCAATACAGAAGTGCCAAAACATGTAATTCCTCCAATGACCACTAGTTCACTAGGAGACCCCTGGCTCCTAAAGTGAAAGTCAATTCCAACCCCCCAAAAAGCGGCTTTGGTCTCCATTCATGACAAATGTATGGGGTGAAACTTTATGTAACTCAGCAGTTAAAACGAAATTAAGGCATAAAATTATTTATAATTAGGGATGTAGTTAATTTGAGTGACAGCTGCATTGCAGGTGTCAAACCACTAGCTGTCTGCTACGCATCACTTTAATAATGAGCTAACTGGAATCGGTGTAGTTTAACTTACCACAAGAAATCTAAGAGTTGACACGGGACGAGGTGTAGGGTACGGATGACGGAGTTCTATCGGAGTTTTAGCTAAGCTAATGCTAAGCTATCTAGCTTGAGGTAAGTAGGTGTGTTACAACCAACAGCCAGGCTCTGTTTGTTCCATTTACCTATTTATGGATTAACCAGAGGTTTAGGCCTTAAAACCGCTCTTCAGAAAACCTACGGGTGATGTCACGAAATTTTGTGTAACCCCTAAAGACTGTTGTGGCTGAAACTCCTAATTATATTAAAATACTTAAACCTGGCACCAACACCCCATCCCTGGTCAAAGTCACAGGAAGCACTTTATTCCTTATTCTGAGGTTTGATGTTTAAGCTCATGTGTATAGGTTAGAACAAATCCTAGCTGTAAACTCTGGCACACATCACCTGAGCCTTAAACACAGACACGGTGTCCAGCTCTTTGTCCTTCTCACACAGCTCCTGCTTCATCAAATCGATCTTCTGCTGCTTGTCCGCCAGAGCTTGCTCGGCTGCAGCCATTCTGGTCTGGAGATCACCGTACTCCTCCCGTGATACGTTTCCCTGAATAACGCCCACACAAACAAAAGTGTGCGTTTCACAAAATGATTCATTAAACTCTTCATATCTAACTTAATAATGAGTACCAAAATTAAAAACACAAAACAGTCCTAATGTTGTTGTTATGTTGTAAAGCATGTAAAGGGTCACCTGTCGTTTCTTGTTCTCCTGCTGAAGTTCTTCATAATCCTCAAACAGCTTGGTGTACGCATCCTTTAGCTGGGCCATAGCAGTCCTGAACGGGGTTAAAGAGAGAAAGTTCAGATTTCAAAATCATTCCTGGATCATTTATATTCAAAAGTCAACTCATCAGAAGGTTACAAAATGCATTTTAATCTAAAAAATCTTCAACACTGATAAATCTATTGTTTGTGTATAATGGTTGTGATGATAAAACAGACTAATGCACAGGAAAACAACCCTTCAGAGGTGGTGTGATGAATCAGACCTACTGTTAACACCCTGAAGCTGATTAGTTTATGTTATACAACAGTTAGTTCCAACCGAGCAATCTGATTGGACGAGAGGCATTCCACAGTGGTGATAATAGGCAGTAACAGCACTGGGATGTTAAACTATATGTATCACCTATGTGTTGCAGGTGTTCTAACAATCATTCATTAGACTGTTGGCCGCAGCATGGGTGAAAGTAGGTCTGTACGGTCCGCAGTACTGGAAAAAAGGGGAGACTAGCTGCCTGCTAAAATCCACATTTAAAACCAGTCACAGAAGCACTTACAGTAATAAAACTACATCTGACAACATTATCATCTTAAACAACACTTTGTCTCTTTAGTAACTGTTTCTTAAGTGGTTTGCCTTTGAACCGTCCGTGTTGTTCCGTTCATGCCAAAGGCAAGCTACAGAGATAACTTGTTTCTAACAAAAGGCTCAATCCCATATTCCTCTCTAACCCCTGATCAAGGGCACTACTTGGTGTGTGCCCTTACCGCTAAGAATTTTAAACTACTTTCACACATACTGTACAACCAATATCTGTTGATAAAATCATACTATAGAAATATGCCAGCATTTTCTAATTCATTGCAGAAATTATTCATACTGTATACTGGTACATTTAATGTTGTGGAAATTCAGTGAAACAAATGAGTTCCCCTTATAATTACTCGTTCCCTCACCAGCCTCATATTTAATCAGACAGAAAAAAAAAACAGCGTGTCATTTTGTGCAAACTCCTGTCCTATAGAGTTTACCTCGCTAAAAGAGATGCTGTACTTCTATTACAAACCACTGACAGAAAACTTCACCACATCAGAGATTATGTTTTCTTTCTTAAGCGGCAGGACATTTTTTTTGTGTCCGTCAGGTCTATAGAAACGAAAACACCCTAGAACTAGTGCATTAATACAAACCCACGGACTCGTTAACACCTCGCTGTACGTCAATTTAAATTACGCCTATATCTACCTGATCAGTTTTGAGGTATAACTTGGATCGAAATCTAGCTGTGTTTAACATCTGCATGCTGTTCAGACCTTTCCTCCTGGACCTTCTTCTGCTCCAGTTTGTTGGCAGCCTGCATGCTCTCCAGCTGCACCTTCACTCTGTCGTTCTCAGCCTGCAGCTGCTCCCTCTCCCCGAGCTGGGTCTTCAGTGTGCACAGGCCCTGCTCCAACTCCCTACACCTGCATTAGCATTTTAGTACGGTGGCAATGCTCGTTAGTACACCATTACATCAGCTTATTTGCTCACTATAGCATCCTTAGTCACAGAACTAATATAAAATTTACTTTTTGTACTTCTAAAACAAAACAGTGAATAATTCATATAAAAAGAGTTAATATTTGAACTTATTCATATTCATAATTTGTCTGTCCATTTTCCTGTTATAACTGACTCTGATCTCATATAGGTCAATAGTGTGCAGGAGGTGAAATGTATCAAATATTTGATTTCTGCAAAAATCAGTGGAATAAATATTTTATATCCCTGATCCCCCAACAGAATCAAGATTTTTTTAAAATCCTAAACACTGTTTTAAAGCACTTTAATGAACACTATCCAGGTTACTCCACTAGTCATAGAAAAACAAAACCGCACTGCTGCTCCAGTTATTTTTAGGAGTAGAAGGGAAATCCTAGTATCACAATGAGTCAGAGGGTTTCCTCTTTCTTACTACATCACTGAATCTGTGTTTAAATATTCTAAAAATAGGATTTTGATCGAGCCTGGCTTATAAACAAACTCACAATGACACATATCTCAGCAACCGTACATGATACAGTAATAAACTTGGCATCAAAATAGAGCTGACTGAACTAGGAATCTGAAAATCTTTTTGGTGAAAAATCACCTAAAATGCAACTTAATACCTGATTTAATGTAACAAGTTATTGTCGTTCGATCTTATGACAGAATCACAAAATTAAAAACAAACTAAGTCTTTATTATTCAATTTGGCAAAAAATAGAGCGATAAACTCAGCTGATGCACTGATGACATCTCCGTCTCTTTTCAAAGTACCAAATACAGGGGGGTAAATACTTATGCGATTAAAACTTCTTTTGTGAACTATATTGATTGTGCTGTTTTATTAATGCAGGTTCATGATCCACAATCCCATTAAGGTCTATTTTAGTTTGCACTTTTGCACATTCAGATATCGGAATGTATGATGTTTAGCGTGAAGCACCTGTCCTGGAGGTTCTTCTTCATGTTCTCCGCCTCGTCCAGCTTACTCTGGGCCTGCTGCAGCTCGTTAAACAAGCTCATTAGCTGAGTTTTCAGGTTCTCAACCTCAGAGGCAGACTGAAACACACACATGCTCACAGTAAGCTTCAGCAGTATCCTTGTCCTACGCTTTATAAAACTTTCTCTTTTGATGATTAGTTTTCAGCTCTGACTCACTTTGGTTGATTCCTCCTGAAAGATCTTGCTCTGAGTTTCCTGTGCAGTGGTCACGCAGGGCAAAGATGTCTGGGTTTCACTCTCTCTGTTGGGTTCCTTCATCTCCAGTTCTGCAATCCTTAAAGAAAGAACACGGATGAATACAAGTGAGTGTAAACTACTGTATATTCAGTAAGTTGTACGTTGCTCTGTGTATGAATCTGGAAGCCAAAGTGTTGATGTTCATCATGTAAGGGAGTTCTGCATGCCCTACAGCACAGGATGTAGATGTGCACCTGTAAAACATGACATAGCACCCTTCTACAGAACCCACATGAACGGACTTGTGATATTTATCTTAAATTTTGATCTTGTTCCCAAAGAAGTACTGATTATTGCCATATTGTTTGTCAGTAGCTGAGTTGAGTTTAAAGGTCCAATATTTCTTCAACAGGTTAAAACAGGTCTTAGAGCTCCCCCAAAGTGTGTGTGTTAATACTACAGCTGAAATAAACCTCAGATGATGCATTTTTAATACCTCGAACTCTCTTCATTTCATCAATTCAAATCCAAACAAGCTATTGCTGAGCCTCGCCCCTCCAGAGAACAGCAGAGCTGAGCAACAAGCTCTACTTATATGAGGTCACAAAAAAGGAGAAATCTAATCAGCTTGTTCAATATATATTACATACTTTTTTATATTATATTTAATATATATATATATTTGTTTATAGACCCATCTGAATGTTGAAAAAAATAATAATAATAATAATTTTGTATAATAACCCTCCTTTAATGCTTATGTTCCCCCCCTAGTGGAATAACAGGATTTTTCTCCACCCCTAAGCTTTCACTTAGATTACAATCAACAAGATGATTTCATTTCAGATTCAAGCACAGGCTTAGCAGGCTGGATGAGAGCCTTCACTTAGTTGATCGCTGCCCATGCTCTGAAAATTTGTTGCCACCTGATACAAACCGTACATCTTCCTCTTTCGGCTGCTCCCGTTATGGGTCACCTCAGTGGAACGTGTGTCTAACCTTGTCTAAACACATCCTCCCCTGTCACTCCAACCTCCTGCATGTCCTCCTTCTCAGCATCCATTCAATTCAATTCAATTCAATTCAATTTTATTTATTTGTATAGCGCTTTTAGCAATTGTCATTGCCGCAAAGCAGCTTTACACAATCAAAAAATCCATACACGCCCTCTTGGGCCTTCCTCTTTTCCTTCATCTCCAACAGTCTCCTCCCTAAATACCCCTCATCCCCTCCTCTGCACATGTCCAAACTATCTTAATCTGGCCTCTCTAACGTTGTCCCCAAACCATTCTACCTGCACTGTCCCTCTAATGTACTAATTCCTAAAGCAGTAAAACAGAATAGTGAAAGAGGGGTTAGTGAGTTGTTATTTGGACTGGATTAAATGGTGGAATAGCTCTAACAGAGACTGTAGAATGAAAATCCCTATACTGCTAGTCCTTTACAAATACAAACCTGAATAAGCCGTATCATGTATCGACAATATTATAACAATACACACCGGCATTGTTATATTTATTTATCAACAACCAAACTGGTCAATATTATCCTAACAATCATTTGTTTATAAATTTAAATAAATCAACAGCCAACTGCAAAAAAAGCTGCAAGGTTTATTTAGTGACATCACTAATTTATCTTTCTGTACATGTAAACCTCTCTGTATGTTAACCTTGAAAATCTGACTTTACATAATGACTGCATAATGAAAAACACAAGTTTCAGCACCTCTGTGTATTTAGTTGTGTGTGAACGATTTAGAGTGTGTATGTAAGTGTAAGTGTGTTTGCACCTCTTCTGTGCAGCCTGTAGTTGGAGTTGCAGTTTCTCTTTTTGCTGCGTCTCGACTCTCAGAGACTGCAGGAGCTGACTCACCGTCTGCTCTTCTGATTCCAGACGAGACCCAGTCATGTCCAGTTTAGTCCTGTATACAAACACACACAAGCATGCAAAAACAGGATTTCATATTCCAAACACTGTTTTAAACTCAAAAAGATCATGACTACAATTACCAGGTAGTTTAATATTTACAGAGAATCATTATACATAACAGGGAGACACATTCAGGGAAAAGGTGTCTCTGTTTTGGTTTGTGTTAGGTCAGGGTGTTTAATTCCGGGAATGGTTTGTATCGCATTGTCCTCTCCGAATCAATCCACCTTTACCCTATGATGAAACATTTCTCCTTCAGGAATCCTTAGGTTTGTTTTAAACCTTATGTAAGTATAACTTCCTCCATGTAAGAATGAAAGATTTAGCCTTGAGAAGAAAGAAAAAAAAAATGCATATATTCATCTAGATGGAGTGTAAGAATTCAACATACGTGCAAGATGCAGAAAGGTCTTTCTGAGGAGGTACGTCTCTGGTCACGTTCATCTCACCTTCCTACAAAACACAGAGTAATACATTTATCTGTATAAACAAATCTACAGTGTATAAGAGAATGTGTTCAGGTGAAGTTACTGTATGAAGGCTTTTTATATATGTGTACGTGTGTGTGCTCACTGCAATGCGAATCTCAATGAAGGAATCTTCCGGAGAACCCTGGCTCATCTTCAGCTGCAGTTCAGAGTTTATGGCCACCAGGTCGTTCTTCTCAGCCTGCAGACGGGCGATCTGACTCATTAACGCCTTGGTCTGCACGACATCATACAGCAAACAAGAATGGGCTTTACGCTCAAAATCTTCACAGAAGATTAAATCCATTAAGTAGACTTTTAGAAGTTAAAAGTCAGTACAGGTAGTCCCCGACTTATGAACGTTCGAATTACGAATTTTCACAGATACGAACAGACCGCGGTTCTACTTCCGGTTCAATCACAGAAGTAGCTCACGTGTATTGTAGAAAAAAAGAGACTGCAGTGCACCAGATACCAATATTTATAATTATATACAATATTTTCAGTGTGTAAGTGAATGTATAAAATGTCCAAAGTCCAGTATATTGTACGTGTGTGCGTATGGGGATGGGGGGGTTTCAATGAATCAGTCCGGATCATACAGTATATGACATATTAAGTCATAAATATTTTATGGTAATTTTAAACTCATGTATTACAAAACTGAAAACGAATAATTAATTACTGTAAATGCTC
>JAOVVB010000015.1:15533139-15551551 GCA_028570985.1 Heterobranchus longifilis
TTTAAAAGTTTTTTTTTTTTTTTTTTTTTTTTTGTGGGCGGGGGTGCACAAACTTTTGCTTCAGCAGCCCTCATGGTTCAGATTCAATAGTGATAAAATTTTTTTTAGATACATTTATTTATTATTTATAAACGTATTTTAAAAAAATATTTATTATATATTATAAATTTTTACTATTTATAATTTTTTTATAATTAATAAAAATAAGTATTTTTAAAAATATAATTTTCACTTGGTATTAATATTATTATTATTATTTATTGAAGTACTAGAAATCAGTTAAACTAGCTTTATTCATTTTAACTAGCAGTAAAAAAATGGTTATTTATATAAATTTTTATTTATATTCTGACCTGATTTGGCCAAGAAAATAAACTACGGCAGATATAAAAGTCCAGATGGGTCGCCAACTTGCCGGTTCTTTTATTTTTCGTACAGGGTGGCTTCGAGTACAAGCGCGCCATCGTGGACTGCATCATCAGCATCATCGAGGAGAATCCTGAGAGTAAGGAGACGGGCCTGGCTCACCTGTGTGAGTTTATTGAGGACTGCGAGCACACGGTTCTGGCCACCAAGATCCTGCACCTGCTGGGGAAAGAAGGCCCTCGCACCCCCTCGCCTTCCAAATACATCCGCTTCATATTCAACCGCGTGGTGCTGGAGAGCGAGGCGGTCCGTGCAGGTGAGCCGCAGGAAAGGGGAGAATATTAAAATAATAAACTGTCGTGTCTTTAAAAAGGTAAACAGGGTCAGATAGGGGCGAGTGGTTCGACCTGTCTTCCACCATCAATACACACTCGTGGACTGAGTACGAGATGGAGCGGGTTCGTGTGGCAGGGGGAGGGTTCAGACTTTTCTCATTCTGTTGGGGTGGAAATACAGTATAGAGAAAGCAAACCTAGACAGCTAAAGAACTAAAAAAAAAAAAAAAAAAAGGAAAATTTTTTATAATTAGCAGTGACTGTGGTAAAAGTTTTGAGAAAATTGCTTACACGAGGATTAATCCAAAATCAATTAAGGGATAAAGCACTTGACGTGACGTCACTGAGTCCACTTCAGATTCGATCATTTCCATATAAAAGCACGTGTGAAGTTCAAGAACGTACTCGTGTATGTTATGAATGAATAAAACACTCAGGGCAGTGCTGTTATAGGAAACTAATCACTGACAGCATGACGGCGCGATGACGCAAACTTTCTGTTAAGACCCTGAACTCGATTATTATTTCACGCTTCTTACACCACAGCAATTTTTATTATTATTGTTATTAAAGAAATGTCCTAGTTTTTAATCATGTAACTGTTACATGTAATATTGTGAAACGTCCCAAGTTTCTAAGTTATCACTTTTTTTCTCTTGTTTTCACTTCTCCTTTTTATACACACAGTCATGTTCCTGCCAGCTTCTCCTTTTTTGTGTGTTAAAGTTTACAAAAACGAACCAAAAAAAATAATCATCGTGCATCTTGTCATGTTAGAGTTTTTGCTGTTTGAATGTTACCTCAGACTGTTACAAAGCACCGACACCGGAGACTCCTTACATGAACATTAAACAAACTATTTTTTTTTCCTTCACTGTGTAGCTGCTGTGAGCGCTCTGGCCAAGTTCGGGGCCCAGAACGATGACCTGCTGCCCAGCGTCCTGGTCCTGATGCAGAGGTAAGAACAACACTCACATCTGCTCTTATTATATTTATTTTTGTTTTGTTTGGTTCATTCATGTATAATATCCATAATTAGCACTATGTATCGCTCATTGTTGTGTGTGTGGGGTGTAGGTGTATGATGGACAGCGATGATGAGGTGAGGGACAGAGCCACGTTCTACATGAACGTCCTGCAGCAGAAACAGAAGGCTCTGAATGCTGCTTACATCTTTAACGGTACGAGCCGGGTTCTCACTCAGCCATGAGTTTATCGCTTCTCCTCCTCCTATTAATCAAAACTTTTTTATTTATTTTAATTGTTTGTTTTTTTTAAACATAACTGTTTTGTGTTTGTGCTCAGGTTTGTCCGTGTCCATTCCCGGCCTGGAGAAGTCTCTCCATCAGTACACGCTGGAACCTACAGAGAAGCCGTTCGACATGAAGTCGGTTCCTCTGGCTACTGCTCCCATCACAGAGCAGAAGACAGGTGTTCCCCCTGTTCCCCTGATTTACCTTCAGACAGATCTGTTGTAGATATTCAGCTTCTCACACTCGTCGTGTGTATCTCTTAATTTACAAATATATATCTTTTTTTTTTATAGAAATCGCTCCAGTGGCTACAAGTAAAGCTCCTGAAAAACTGGCACCGTCTCGCCAAGACATTTACCAAGGTGAGCAGACACGTCCTGACGGTGAACTAATTAGAAGTTCGTTAATTAGCGTTAGAGGATTTCAGACCTCCAGTTTCAAGTGTTACGAACAAATAAATCGACTGAAAAGTACAGCGAGCTAATCACACTTGTTAATACAAGGTGTTTAAAAGAAAAGAAAACAAAACCATGCAGTACAAGTCGTCCCCGACAAACATTCGAGTTACGAACTTCTGCAGATTTGAACGGACCGCGGTTCTCCGAACACTCGTAGATGCAAACCTGATGTTTAAATAATGAGTCAAAATAAATGAAGAATAGTCTTCATTTGCGAATATTTCCAAAATGTGTGTTTGGTCATGTGACTGCAGCTGATTTTATTTTATGGACGTCAAACACAGCTGACCAAGAGTTTAAAAGAAAGAGACATAAGCAGATGGGGAGAGATTGTGCAAAGAGGTGAGGTTAAGGTGGCACTGAACACTTTTAAGTCTAAGGAGAGTTCGTAAGTGTGAAAGATGGACCAGATCACCTGATGAATCTTTCAGTATTACAGGTTTTGTGTAAGGCTGGAAGTCATGCAGGTTTAAGGGAAACACACTTTTTTTGTCTGTGGGATGTATTCCATAAGTGTAAAAAAGATTATTTAATTTACATTTAGGCATTTGGCAGCGACTTATGAACATGCTTTGTAGTTTCCATTATTGGATAGATAATTACACTGGGTTACTAATTAATATCAGTTCAAGTATTGAAGAAACAGATATGATCACATGATTAGTTCATGCGTAAGTGAAAATCTTGGACACTTGATTAATGATGTAGCACTTTGGATACAGATGTGTGTGGCTTCAAGTTTTTTTTTACTCTCTAAACTGTTGAAGGAAGACTTTGAAGCTTTTTAGGACTCTAAAGTAATGGAATAAATACAGGGTGGGTCGCGGAAAAGTAGCACCGGTATAACGCAGGCAACCGGCAGAAAGTATAAACCAACTGCTGTGTATATGTTTAAACAAAATCTTTATTTATTACTCATCTTGGAATGAAAATCTGTTTCATTCATACATATAGTTAGTCGTATGTCCCATTATGCAGACACTTTCATCCCCCCCCCCTTCTCTCTCTCTCTCTCAGAGCAACTCGCCACCATTCCCGAGTTCCAGGGTCTCGGTCCTCTGTTCAAGTCGTCCGAGCCGGTGCAGCTGACCGAGGCCGAGACGGAGTACGTGGTCCGCTGCATCAAGCACACGTTCGCGGGTCACATGGTGTTCCAGTTCGACTGCACCAACACGCTGAACGACCAGCTCCTGCAGCGCGTCCTGGTGCAGATGGAACCGTCCGAGGCTTACGAAGTGGTGCATCACGTCCCGGCTCCCAGCCTGCCTTACAACCAGCCCGGCTCCTCCTACACACTCGTCCGTCTGCCAGACGACGACCCCACAGCAGGTGTGTGCGCTGTGTGTTAGTGTAACATCTAGTGATGCAGCATTATTTTTTTTATTTTTTTTTTTTATTCTCACAACATTTGCAGTATTACCAAAAAAAAAAAAACTTGAGTTACACTCAAGAGTAGCTTAGAAAACTGAGGACACGAGTTTAAATATCTGTTTTAAAGTTTAAAAATTCCCACTTTGTCATGTTCGGTATCCTAGAGATAAACGTCAGACGGTTTTGTAATCACCCCACAGCAGTTGTTTACTTCTTACCTGCTGCAGTGAGAGTATTACTTTATCCACAGGAGACTCTCTGGAACAGAGTGGGAAAGAAAAAAGTAAATATTCCGTGTGCTACGCTTTTAATCTTACTCTCCCTACAGGACTAGTTTTATCTCATAGTTCTACCGTCATTTTCTGATCTGATCTGATTCTGTAAAGCTGCTTTGTGACGGTGACCATTTGTTAAAAGTGCTATCGGCTTAAAAACAATTTGTGTTATACGTATAATACAAAAAAGCGACTTTTGAAGTTTATGCAACATGGAAGTGACCAATCGTGCTTCCCTAAAAATTTCAAGTTGCTAACTTCAGCTGTTTTGGAGAGATCATTTTATATGTGCCTCAAAAATGGCTATTTTTCAGTGTTATACTGTCTCGCTTCAGATCATTTAAAATGTAAATTATTCATATTTTTTTTGAGTATTGAAACTAAAATTGGGGTAAGCTTCTAGAAGCATATGACCTGTAAAAATGTTCTTAAATTAAAGCACTCTGTGTAAAATTAAGGAATTATTTTCCCCTCAAAAATCCATAGTGTCCGTAACCATGTCAAACTCACGTTGCAATATCTTAATGATATTTTACAATAATGATAATACGCTTTTTCAGGTTTATGTCTTTTCATGTAAAATCTAAACTGGCCAAGTTTCATCTGAATGACAGTTAAGATCGTTGAAAAATTTGAATTCAAAAATGTTCCGGACACAAACATGAAAGGCCTTGAAACTGTATTTAGAAATGTTTCTTTTTATCTGATTTATTTGAATATTAATGTGTGTACATATTTACAAAAAAAACAAACATATAAGAAGCATTAAGTAGAATGAAAAATGGTGTTATAAGATAAGATCTGAAAATTCACTTTTTTAACCTGGGTGAGACACTGTTTAGCACCGATACCATGTTTTGGCCGAATATAAATGAAATAAAATTGAAATGAATTATAAAAATCTTAATCATCAGTAAACTCCAGCTACTCTAAACCTGACCTTCTCTACCCCCCCCGCCTCCCCTTAGTGTCCTGCACGTTCAGCTGTACGATGAAATACCTGGTGCGTGACTGCGATCCAAACACCGGCGAGCCTGACGACGACGGTTACGATGACGAATATGTGGTACGCTCATTACGCTGAACATGTGCTGTACTGAACATGTGTGAAAGCTGTTCATGTGTACACCGTGTGTATTCCCAACTTTGTTCTCTCTGGTGTTTTTAGTTAGAGGATCTAGAAGTGACGGTAGCAGACCACATCCAGAAAGTCCTGAAACCCAACTTCGGTGCAGCGTGGGAGGAGGTGGGCGGCGACTTTGAGAAGGAGGAGACGTTCGCTCTGGCGTCAGTCAGGACTCTGGAAGGTAACGTCAGGAGTGTGGGGACATGAACAGACTGCTGCTGCTGCTGCCACTTTCTCTAGCTAGTGGATAAAAAGAAAAGCTCTGCGCTGTTGGTTGTACATCATGTTTTTTTTTTTTTGTTGTTGCTCAAGATGTCTGATCAAATTACCACCAACAAAACAAAGTGGACACATGATGTAGGCATTTGTTTCGCTACAGTTTAACACCCACTTTGCTGTGTGTGTGATTCCACAGAGGCCGTCAACAACATCATCAGCTTCCTGGGCATGCAGCCGTGCGAGCGTTCAGACAAGGTCCCCGAAAACAAGAACTCTCACGTCCTCTTCCTCGCCGGTATGTCTTCGTTTCATCATCACGCCTCTGATTTAATTCTGAGTAAAATGATGTGGAAGTTGATATGCCTCAACTCATTACGTTGTGCAGGCGTGTTCCGGGGAGGCTACGACGTCCTGGTGCGGGCGCGGCTCGCCCTGGCCGACGGGGTCACCATGCAGGTGACGGTGCGCAGCACGGACGAGAACGTCGTCGACGTCATCCTGGCCTCTGTGGGTTGAGGTGATGAGGGTCACACGCCAGTCTGTACCAGTTCTGATATGTTACGACATTTGTATACCTTGCACAGCTCTCGCTCGTCATTCAGCTTTATCTTTCGTTGTTTAAAACCTGACGTATGGGGAAATTAAGTAAATAAAATAAAAGTACAGTTTAAACTACTTGACGTTAAGAACGTTAGCTGTGACTGTGTTTAAATATTAAATATTCTCTTCTTTGGTCTCTGTCACGTTCAGATCATGGGCAACATGATTCAATCCACAATGAGATTTACTGTGATTAATAAATAAGAAACAAACATGGATGCACATTGTTGTTTATTCCCCTGTTTATTCAATACTTGTTCATTTTTACAGCGGAACCTCGGCATACAAATTAAATCTGATTTAATATTGCGATGAGTTAACAGGCAGATAATCTGTTCCAGCCCTCCAAAAATATTACCGATATTATAAAAAAAAATAATCCGGCGGCAATGTTGGTATCCGGGGTCGACTCTTTTTAAACAGTTTTCGCAACAAAATTTTAATTAACGTGACAAAGGAGGGCTTTCGTATTCCAAGGTTCCGCTGTAATTCGTTACAAGTGCACTTTCAAAAAAATAATCACTATCTCACACACTCCTTAAGCTGGTGCAATTCAGGATATATATTTTTTAACTCCACTCTTGTCTGCGACTGTCAGAAAATAGCTTTCAATAAGCCGAGCCCTCACGGGCTGTGACTTGGTTACAATGGAAGAGCGTTTGTGTGTTACAGTATCCAGAGTTACAGCAGCATACGATGCTATTAGAAACAGATTTGAATTTGATGAGCTCATCATCATCTCCTCCTCATACATGCATTTCCTTTCCTCTGTTTGTATTCCCACCTCATCTTGCCTGAAGGTGGACTAAATCCAGATTCCTTTCATGTTTGAGAGTTCGACAGATGGACGACAGTAAAAACTGAAACACTGATCTGTAAAACACTGTTAGCTGATTTCCTGAACACATTACACCCTACATCTTATTAAAAAGATACAGGCTGGTAGGAGTGAACCACACACACACTCGTCCTGATCGTTTCTGTCTTTATAGCTTGGAATATTTATCCATCGTCGCTGATGAGCTTTAGATCGTACTGCCTACTACGTCTGCTTACTCAAGTTCATATGCATGTGAAGGCAGGGGAGCGAATACTTTTTTGGCAATATAGTGCATCTTTCTAAAGCGATTCTTTCCAATAATGCATTCTAGTTTACTAAAATCAGTGTAGAAATCTTTTTTTTTTTGGCTTCAGGCTGAAGGACGTGTTCAGTAACCAAAGTTTAGAATCATGATTATAAAAGCCGCTAATCAATAACACAAAACGTAATCTGTTCATGTACACTGCTCCACAAAACATTAAGGGAACACTTGGTCGCGGTTTGAGTTGGACCATACAAGTTCAAGTCAAACCGGGACCAAGTCTTCTTTCCATTCTATCGAGCAGTACATTTGCGAATCCTCCTGAATCTCCTCTCGCGTGTATAAAGACGACCCTGAGCCGTGACTCCCCTTCACCTCTTCTCCAGTGCAGGATGTCCGAGCGCTCCGTTCAGAAAGAGTTGATGAAGCCGAGGTAGGCGTTTGTGAAGCCCGTAGGATCCTCCAGCTGAGGGTAATGGCTGATGTGCTCGTCCAGAATCGTCACTGTGGACCTCGGGACTAGTTTTCTTAAAAAACAAAACGAAAAAAATGAACACACACTGTGTACACCTTTATATGCATATATACAACATATACAGATACACTGTATTTTTTTTTTTTATTTTTTTAAAAGAAAGGTCACGGCTTCAGAAGGGTCAAAATATTGGTCCTCAATCAAGTAACGAAAGGAATGAACGAGATTTTAAATGACTTGAATTGGTTTAACTGGCTTATTGAGACTCAACAGAAAAAAAAGCCTTCAATTTGCTAGAAAGCATAAAGATTGGACCTTGGAGTGATGGAAAAAGGTCATGTGATCTGATGAGTCCAGATTGAGTCTATTCCAGAGTGATGGTCGTGTCAGGGTAAGAAGGGAAGCGTAGGGAAGCAGTTAACATGCTTTTCATCAGTTAAGTTTCCTAACATCACTAATACACACAATAATGCATTACATCTGGAGCAAATAATGAACACCTGTAATTTGCAGCTGCACTATGTTTTAGAGAAAATGAATCAACACCTTCTGACCAATCAGACATGAGAATGCCACAGCTGCCTTTCAGTAATACTGGTTTTGTTGACTTACTGGTAGAGATGAATAAACTGGGGGTGAGGATTGACAGGATCGAGCGGTCCATAGATCATGTGCACTGAAAGAGTCCAAAGCAGAAAGAGCTAAAGACCACACACACACACACACATCACAAAATACTGACGGTTCACATTCCACAGTGTATAAAGGGACAGTGTTCGTGCAGGAGGACCCACAAAGAGTTTAGCAGGAAATAACACTTAGAAAGGTGCCCATATAAATTATTATTATTATTATTATTATTAAATGCTTACTTAAGGGAGGATAATTTATTTTAAAAAAGTAATATGAGCTCTCTCTGCACATACAGCGCATTTACATTTAGCTCCACCCATAAAACACCATATAAGGCGATTGATTCCCGAGTGTGCAGGTTTGTTTATTTCTATAGACACTCACGTGGGGTTAATGTCGAGGTGAGGGCTCCGACCCATCGCTCCCGGTGCTCCAGCCTCTGATTAATATACTGCAGGATGCTGCAGGAGGACACGCGGGGAAGGAAAGGAAGAAAAAACATTAGGACAAAAAAGGAGGGGGAAAAAAAAGCACGATGGACAAAAATCAGAGCGAGACAGTCTGACCTACACTGCAGGGTTAGCAGATTCTCTACATAATCCAAAACTAATGAAAAAATCCAAATGTCGCTGTTTGACGAAGATAAAGTTCACATCAGTGACGCGACATTTTCTCTAACTAGACGTTTAGGGAAGGAGTCTCCAGTGTCAGAGCTTTGAGGTTTAAAGCCGTCACATTTCTGACGTCCTCATGATAGACGAGTTTCGATTTCTCAGGAACACGTCAAGCTGTTGAGGGAATCATTCTTTAATAAAGATTAAAATATAGTATAAGACGCAGAAATCACTTCAGCACCTGCTGTGAAGAAGAAAAAAAAAAATACATAAATCGTCAGCTTCACAAATTCTGCTTCATCGCATCGTTGTTGATCGTTTTCCATATGAACCACGTCCCCGATGTTTCTACTCGTTTAACATCATCACCTGTCCATGACCAGGTTCCCGTCGTTAAAGCGGATTCCTGTCCACATGTCCCAGAGCTCGGCCTCGGTCGGCTGCGTGTGCGGCCCGAAGACTTCCCCGATCCTGCCAGACGCAGACAAAACACTTTCAGTAGATCTTAAATTTTAGCCATTATTATTTGTTTTTAATAAACATTCATAGAGCTCAGTATAGAGTAGTGTGTTCTTTTTTTTTTTTCAGTACAAAAGGAAAAAAAAATTATTTTTTTTAAAGGAACAAACTTTTTTTTTTTTTTTTTTTTAACTCCCGGGAAAACGAGTCGTCTAACCCACTCACCCTTTAGAGAAGAGGTAGAAGTTTACAAGTCTGGTTAGCAGAGGAGAGATAAAACCAGAATCCTTCAGGACCTGTGAACGTCAGGACGTAGACAAACAAACTAGTTATTCATTAATAAATAAATCAGATAAAAACTGTAACATTGTACAAACGGTGGTGTGAACTGGGACTCACTTTCTGTAGAAACCTGGGGTGATGTGTCTCAGGGAACACACCTGCAGCGACCGTGTGGAAAATAAAGCATTATTTATATATTTATATACACATTTCACTTTAGTGCTGTTCAAGTCCTGGTTTTGATTAGAAGGTCGAATGTGTTTCCTCACAGCAGTAAAGAGGTTTATATTAATACAAGTCTTCACATATAAAGTGAGTAAACAAAACAAATAAACATGATGTGAAGTGAGAGCAGGAAACAGTAGGACATGCGGGACAGAGCGTCCTCCAGGTCCAGGGTTGGGAACCACTGCTCAGGAGGAACATCTGTGGATTCTCTATTAAACATCTTACAACATTGGATCCTAATGAAGCCTTGGATGTTTCTTTACAGACGCTATAAAGTCTCTTGGATTAAATGCACTGGCTGGCGGTAGACTGGCGTTTTTGGATTTACAGTTTACACCAAGACACAGACGGACATCTTGAGCCATAAACTCTATTTCTATATGGACTACCAGTCAAAAGTTTGGACACACCCTTTTTTTTTTCCTGATTCTTCTTTCTTTCTACACTGTAAAACAATACTGAAGGCGTTTATCCAAAATACTCAATAATCTCCTTTGAACAGTTGATATTGAGATGTATATCTGCTACTTCTGCTCTGTAAGGCTTCATAATCTGAGGTGCTGGTTGTTAATTGGTGATTTCTGAGGCTGGTGACTCTAAATAAAGTTTCATCGTGGAGCTTGATGGGTTTTGCCAACGCACTCGACACAATACTGTTCCTGCAAGAACGACCTTCATGTCTTAAAATAACAACGACTGTTCCTTAATTACATAATGGCATGTGTGTTATTTCATAATTTTGAAAAAAAACAAAAAATCCAGTATTGCTCTAGAATGTAGAAAATAAATCACTAAACAAAGAACATTGGATTAGAAGGGGTGTCCAAACTTTTGACTGGTACTGTAAATTGTGAGGCGGGAAGAACTATGCAAGATCATAATGTGTAATCACTGATTAGTGTGTATCTGTATGATGTGTTAACGTTAATGACTGTTAAATAAACTAAACCCTCCTGAGGATGGGATCATGACAGAACCTTCAGTCAGCATCAGAGGAACGTTTCGAGAGAAGCCGGATGAAATGATTAGGACACAGTGAGAGAAACGTACTGTACCTCCGTTTGAAAGGCAGAGGCTGTTTATGGCCAGGTGTCCAGTTCGATTGTTGTCACTCCTGTGTGTTAAAACCGCAGGTAAGATCACTGAAGCCCACACACACACACACACACACACACACACCTGCAGCTCCTTCACAGCATCTTATACAGTATAACCTCACCTCCACTCTGAGACACGGCCTGCAGGTCATATTCATGTATCTGGCAGATATTTATGGACCCAAAGTGTCAGAAGCAACAACTGACCGAGTGACTTTTCAGGAAATATAAGTTTTTTAAAAATACTCAATTTATTCATTTTTTTTTTTTTTTTAAACATCCTTTTATTTTTCATTTTATTCATGACATTTTTCATTTTCTTTGTCCAGATTATGTTTTATTATTAAGATCATGTAAGTGTAAACGCTGTGCTATTTTAAATATTGAGCTTTTTTTTTTGTGCACGCGCGCGCGCGAGAGAGTTCTGTTCGCCTTCATCAGATGTTTTATTTGGCTGAAAACCATTGAAACAATCTGGCAACCCAGCAGTTGTCTACTAGCTATCAGGGTCGTTGTGGTTGATCACTAACACATTCATTTCCCATTAAATAGAGTCTGATACGAGGCGGTATCAAAAAGTTTCGAGACTAGTAGTTCTGTAACACGCCCAACAGGTGGCAGCAACAGGCTGCGCAGTCACAGGGAGCACCGACCTTCATAAGTCAGCGTGCCAAAAGACATCGTCCTGTGTACATCAGGAGCTGTGTGACTGGCGATATTCTGACGTTACCACGTCTGCTAATTTATCATGGACAGCACGTTAGAACAAAGAGCCAACGTGAAATTCTGTACGAAATCTGCCACAGAGACGTTTGACCAGATTCGGCAAGTTTGTGGCGATGCTGCAACGATTCTGACAGGAACTCCGTCAGCGTGCCGTGGACGACCCGTCCCTCATCTCGAGGATCGTTACCGCTGATGAAACTTTGGCATCCAGGTACGACCCTGAAGAGCCCGTCCGCAGCTCGACCGAGTGCGCGCTCATCATCTCTCTTGACATTCACGACATTATGCTTTGAGAATTTCGTCCCCAGAGCCTCCAGACCGTCAATAGAGAATTCTACTGCCGGGTTTTGAGGCGTCTGATGGAGGACGTACGGTGCTGAAACAGAGCTTATAACCAAAGCTCATCTCGAAACCTTTTGACACCACCTCGTACGTTGCGTTGTGAGACCGAGTGCGTGATGTGAGAACACGTCCGCTCACCTGTAGAGGAGCTCGAGTGCTACAGTGTCTCCATAGTCATGTGACAGGAGGTTGATCTTCTGCTCAGCGAGGCCCAGGTGCGAGATTAAAGCCTCCACTACACCGGCCTGCTCGAAGACCGAGTACCGATGTGGCCTCTGCAACGGACAGACGAGCCGAGATGTCACACACGTCATGTCAAATATATTGAAAAAAACAAACAAAAAAACAACACGACATAGAGATTTCATTTTGGTGTTCAATTTCTCGTCTCAGGTAACCACGGTGATGCTTAAGATTACATTTTTTGCTGTTGTATTATAACCTTTAGACCTGGGCCGAGAGTAAAAAAATCATTCGCTGTATTTACAATGAACAGCATTTCATCTGAGCACAAACACCACGTCATCACACGGCATTAAAACGCTTATTAAACAGGAACGCTGGAGATGAGGACGTGAAGCTTACAGGTTTGGGCGAGAAGCCGAAGCCGAGGAAGTCGAGCGCAATGACTCTGTTAAACCGCTGACTCAGAGGCTCCCAAATCTACAAAACAACAGGTGATGACGTTAAGGAGCGACACAACTGATGCACTCACACACAAACACTTCATGGTTATACATCACAATCTATTCACTCCTTCACATACATCCAGTGTTCACTAGACGTGTCCTAGTGACCTTTATTTGACTCAGTGGGAGAGAGAGACAGAGGACAAAGAGACACCCAGGAACTCCTTTAATGACCCAAACATGTGGAAGTAGCTTGGAGCGAGGTCAAAAAGTGCAAGTGGTGATGGTGAACGAGTGTGTGCGTGTCCGGTTCACCGCAAGTTATCTGTCGATTCTCAGGGATCAGACGTTCTCACTCGCTGAATGTTCACAGTAACGACTGCAGCGAGCTCGGGATCGCCATTCACGGACAGACGGCGTCCTTTATAATGTTTGCGCCGGTCGAATGTTTCAGAGTCTCATCGCTGTACCGTTCTTGAAGTCTTCCGTAAACATCAATCACTTTCACGCCTTCATTCACCAGAAAATTTTAGCACTAATCCCGGTTTGACTTGAACGGCACTTGTATACTGACAAAGCTGTAATTATCAAAGAAGGAAGCGGTTAACCTGACTGTTAACTTTGGAAGATAGATAAAAAGATGGCGTCTTTCACACACACTTCTAGTATCTAGTGAAGATAGATGAGGGGGGGAAAACATTATTCGGTTCCGTATTGCAATTCTTTTGTGGGGCAATTCACAAACGGCCACACTGACTCCCAAATATATATATATATATATATATTTGTACATGTTTGCATTTGAGGTGGTTAAATGTTGCAGTTCCTCTAAAATTCTAACCTATTCACACATTGGCAGGAAGCACAGTGTCCTCCTGTGTGGTAGGAGTGAAATATTTGTGAAGATTGTTTAGAAGTGTATATATTACATAATTATATATTAAATAATTTTAATATAGAGTCAGCCAAAAAAAAAAAAATGTGTACACACTTCAGGAAAAGAAAAACTGTGCACCAGATACCAATATTAACAATTACATACAATATTTTCAGCGTGTAAGTGAATGTATAAAATGTCTAAAGTCCGATACATCGTATGTGTGTGTACGTGTGTGTGTGTGCGGGAGAAATAAGTCGGCCTCATCGGTTTCAATGAATCAGTTCGGGAGCACGAGGATAGAAAATGTCTGTCCTGTAAAGCTGTCCTGATGGTGAATAATCATAATTTCTGAAAATCCTCAACAAAACAGAGTTCACAGTCCAATACAGTGGAAAACAGCTCTGAGACGAAATGACGTCCGGGATTCCCCTCGCGATTTAAGGGCGAAAAGGCAATACTGTTTTTTTTTTTACACGTGTGTGAGATTCATTTCCTTAAGCACAGTTATGTTTTTTGGCCACATGATGACAGTGTGGGGAAAGGGGACAGAGATTGAGTCGAGTGGATTGTTATGCTTTACATTGTATATTCGTGTCGAAGGCGTGCAAGACTCACTTTGTCGGACATAAGAACAAATCAGACTTACAAACCTGCTCTTGGAGCAAAACCCGTTTGTAAGTAGGGGACTAACTGTACGTTATATATTGATATATATGATTATGATATTATTATTAATGTTATATTAATAAAATATATATCATACTATTTTTCTTTTCCTGAAGTGTGTGTATATATATATATATATGATACTTATAGAACAGATCGAATCAGCACCAGACTCCCAGTAATACTGACTTCATCTGGGACTGACAAGTTCTGTCCCTAGATATAATAATAATAATAATAATAAGACTAACATGGAGAATAAAGTGAGCTGAAAGTGAGACAGTGTATAGTGCTTACCTTGTGCCAGTCGTAGCTCGAGGTGGGAAACCCATGAAGCAGCAGCACCACATCCGCGCTCCCGACAGCACCCTGTGACTCTGTCACCATAGAACCACAGCGCTTTATTATAGTCGAACAGCGATGGTAAGTGTTTAGTGTGACAGAACAGCAGCACAACGCCGCGCGAGCCGAGTTCACCTCTGTAAAAGATTCGGTGTCCTCTAAAGCTGAAGAAGCTCCCGGACGAGCGCCAGGTGTGCAGCGCGGGTGAAAGCGGAGGCTGTGGGACGTGCAGGTAGATGGCGAGAAGAGGGACGAGAAGCAATGAACACTGCCACCACTCCCTCATCGCAGCACAGGCAGATACACACTCCGCTCCTGTCGAACACACACACACACACACAACACTGCTTAGCACGGGTCATCTTTACCACACAACACTGATGGACGAGGTATTGAGCAGCTCTGACAATACTGCACAGTGCATTAGCGTTTCTATAGCAACAGATGGTGTTTAAATAACCTGCTGCTTTATAACAATAGATGGTATAAATAAAAAATGTGTTATAGTCTGCAAAGTGCTGCGGTATCAGAGGAATAAAACACTATGGAATGTTCTGCTCCTGAAAAAAGATCAATTTCATTAACATTGCTTTGCACCAGTGTTGATTATTTTCCTTTAACAGCAAGACACAAAGTGTTCGATTCCCTATTTATCACCATACTGGGCTTGTAATGCTGATTATACAGAAATCTGAAGGTGCAAACAAAAACGAAAGGGTGCATCGCTTCATGCGCTTCCCTTTTTACCCTGACACACCCCTCAGGTCACGTGATCTTTTTCCATCACTCCAAACTATAATCTTTACGCTCCCTAACACACTGAAACCTTTATTCCTGATTAGTATCATTGCCAAGTGTTTTTCTTAAGGTTACACAGCTGTTTAGTCCCAATCCCTTGAGTTCTGTCTGCATCGTACGTGTGGGAGTGCTCGTACTCTCACTATTAAACACGGCTAGTTTATTATTTTTTTTTTTATGATTTTAGTTCTCTAAACGTTTAAGTGATCTCTATTCACATTTATTCTGAAAAAAAAAAAAATTCCGACCACAGTTCTTTCTCAAAGATGATGGGTCACCGCTATCTGTCTAGGTTTTAATAATGTGTATCAGTTCTTAACACAATTTTAATAGTTTCAGCAATCTCCTCAGTTGTTTTCTTTGCTTGATGAAGGACAATAATGTGATCGTTCTGAAACAGAGGAACATCTTTGCCAAGACCACAGGAGATATCTTCTGATGTGGTTGTTTAAGAAATGAAAAGCTCCTCACTGCATCAGTTAGGATTAAACAATGTGTTGAAGCTGATCGATATTAATCACTGCAGTAATTATCTAATGTAATACCCAATTACCTGTCCGTTTAGTTTAGTCCACATGGTGACTTTTTTCGGCCGTGCAGTGTCTATGTAACAAATAAAGGCTTGGCTGAACTGAACATCCTGACACCGCTACTCAGAAGTGCTCTACTTAATCTGAAGCTGTTGAGTAACGGCTCATGTCGTGCACTTCTGTAGGGTGCTGTTGGGATTTGGGACGTCTCCTAAGTGCCAGGATTAACGTAAGCAGCTTTTAAGAGTGCAGACATGAAATGATGAACAACTGCACATTTGCATAGAAACTCTCTTTTATACAATCTGAGAAAAAAAAAAAATCAAGCGCTTCTCTTTTTTTTTTATAATTTGGTCTTTTTGTAAATTCATATATATATATATATATGAATATACTGTATATATAATGATGCTAAACTGCATCTGGTGCAGAATGACTATGTACACCTACTGTACATACCTTCTTATTACAGTATATTACAATCTATATTTAGATTTTTTGCAAGATTGATTATTAATCGCATTTCTAGACACATCTTACTCAGATCAAGTTTTTAAAGAATTCATGTCTAAAAACAATCACATTTATCATTAGTCAGTGGAATTACATACTGTAACTCTTTACATGAATGAATGTATCGCCAAACAAACTGAATAATAATATTTCGAGGTGATTTCTAGTCACTTCATAGTAGGAAATATTATTGAGATATACCTGATATCAGTGTGACGGTGCAGTTATAGAGTCTGGATCTACAGGCTTTTGTCCATGTATGGAACTTAATATTGTTATTTTCATTATCTCTTTGAAAGTAACAAAACAAGACTAAATAAACCCCAGAACTCTCATCACTCACATGCACTGTTGCCTACAGACCCAGACACTATGACTTTGTACATACATGGACTTTAAACAATGACAATAAAGTTGAATCTAATCTAACTTGTGATAAACAGATGATGCATTAAAAGTGATTTTTCTGTTCTGTTAATTATATATATATATATAATTGCATGTCTACATATATACACTGTATATACACACAGTATATAAATACACAAATGTGTACGTGTGTGTGTGTGTATATATATAACACACAAACATATATAGATATGAGTGTGTGTGCTGCACGTGTGTACATACATATGCACATATTTGTGTATTTACACATTATTTGTGTGCAGTAAATACAGGTGGGATATGGAGTACGTACAGGTGAAGAGTTCCGGGTCATGACCCTGAGTTCCTCCAGTCGCGCTGCACGAGCAGACTCACTCACTCTCGCGCGCTCTTCCTCCTGTCCGTCCTTCCTCACATGTAACGCTTTTTGTTGTTGTTTTTGCTCTTGAGTTCACTTTGACGGTCCCTGAGCACACGCCGCTGTCCGCTGCCCCCTGCTGGAGCGGATGCCGCATTACACATTAATCTTGCAGCTGCAGTGTGGGTCCAGTCCTCAATCACTCCACATGGCTTAGACTAGGACACTACATGAACACTGTTTGCACACATTAAATTGCACATCTAGTTTGCACTGCAATTAATTTTATTTCACTTTATATAAGTGAAATGAAATATAAATATATATATATATATATATATATATATATGTATATATAGTATAAACTTAGATAGATAGATAGATACTTTATTCATCCCCAGGGGGAAATACACACAAATTATATGTGCATGTATAAATATATGAATGGGTACATGTGTATGTATATATATATATATATATATATATATATATATATATATATGTGTGTGTATGTATGTGTGTATGTATGTATGTATACTATGTGCGGCATATAAAAGCTTATATGTATCTATACAAACAGGTGGGCTAGCATGAACTAATCTGTTTAACATGTTAGTGGAACCATGGCACTGTGGTCTAGTGAACAAAACAAACTACCATCATCAGGCAACATTTCCGCAGATTACTCTCACTAATAATAATAATAATAATAATAAAATCATCAGTACACTGCAAATAAAGTGATCACTCAGCCTGTCCTGTCCTCAGGGCGTGTGTTCTGGACAGGTTAGTGATTCTCCAGCTCAAACACTGAACCAACAAACCTGAAGATCAGTTCAGTAGCTGAGTGGAATCAGGTGTGATCATTAATAACCGAATCACAGCCCAAAGCTTTGGAGTCGACTCTTCTTTCTCAGATGTAGGCAAGGAATCGATTCTTCTTCGGATTGACTCCTAACTCCAGGCCAGGATAGAACATCAAAATGCAACTTTATAGTTTTATCAACTTAATCACAGACAACATGGAGAGAGAGAGAGAGAGAGATATTCCAATGTTGCCACTAAAGCTAAAATGATATATTATATTAATATAATTATATTAATATTTAAAGTATACATCTTTTTATCTTTTTATTGATCCTGTGTAGACGTAAGTTATGGATGTAAAAAATCTAAACTTTCAATGTTTTTTTTTTTTATGTAGCTTTACCAACTCAGTTTATGTATTATGTATCTTTTATTTGGATAAATACCTTTGAAGTATCTGGAGTATTGTGATATGATTTGTATATACATATATATATATATATACTGTATATAGTCACCCAAAAAATGCATACACACTAAACTTTTAAGCCTGTATGTATA
>JAOVVB010000015.1:15553396-15578353 GCA_028570985.1 Heterobranchus longifilis
CAATGATGTAAACTTTAAAGCACTTTTTGTAAGTCACTCTGGATAAGAGCGTCTGCCAAATGCCTAAATGTAAATGTAATGTAAGTGATGCAATGTAATGTAATGAAGGTGATATAATGAAATGCATGTGATGCAATGTAATGTAATGAAGGTGGTGTAATGATGGCGATGCATTGTAATGTATTGAAGTTTATGTGACGTAATGTAATATAGGTGATGTAATGTAATGAAAGTGATGTAATGTAATAATGGCAATTTAATGAAAGTGATGTAATGTAATGTAATGTAGGTGATGTAATGTAATGAAAGTGATGTGATGTAATGTAATGTAGGTGATGTAATGTAATGAAAGTGATGTAATAATGGCGATATAATGAAAGTGATGTAATGTAATTAAGGTAATCTAATCAATGTAATGAAATGAAATGTAATGAAGGTGATGTAATGTAACGAATGTTATGTAATGGAACGAAGGTGGTGTAATGTAAAGTAAGTGATGTAATGTAATGAAGATGATATAATGCAATGTAGGTGATATAACGGGTTAAAATGGTGACTTTATGTATTAATGTATAACACAAAGCACAAGTTTCTTTAAATACCCGTCCACATCTTTCTCAGGTTTGATGGAGTTGAGCACTCTTCGAGACATGAGCGAAGGAGGAAGGCACAGGTACACGCCGTGAACGTTTGCATCTTCGTTCAGCCTCAGCACCTCCTCTACGACCTGCACAACAGCACAAAGTGCACATTCACACACTCACTCATTTATTCATTCACACACTCACTCTTTCACACACACCGCCATATATGGAAATGCACATTCAAACTGTTTAAATTTAAATAATCTTTAAGTACAAATCATAAAAACAGATTGAGATCTGGAATTGTACTCGCATATAAAACATAATCCAATCTTCGCCAAATCTTTACGATTCCACCTCGACAACTTTCCAAATTAGTTTTAGCACACCTGTGTTTGTTTCCATAGCAACCCACTGTGGATCTCAGCGGTGCGAACCGACTCAGATTTAATCACGTGTGAGCTGGAGTGTGAAAAAAAGTAAAAAAAAAAAAAAACTGTTTAAAAGAAATAAATGAGATTTGTCCTTCTGTGTTTCAGGGACACACCTCCTCCTGAGTGCAGTGGCTCGGCAGACAGATCTGCGTCACGTTCAGGCCGACCTGCGGGAGCAGAACAAGACATGTCACTCGACCTAAAGCTCCTCAGCTTCTGCATTACATCTCATTAGGTACGCATTAGGTATATAGTGTATGTGTTCATTTTGCTTTAATAAAATAATACAACCTTTCCTGCTGTTTTCTTATTGATGTCCAATAAAGTGTCGTCTTCACCTGCCTGTCTCACACACAGACACACACACAGACACAAATAAAAACCCTTTAAATATTCTAAACATAATAGGAAAATTGTATTTAATATTTTATACATTTAAAATTGCCTTTAAATGTTTTGCAGGAGATGGTAAAAAAAAATTAGTAAAAATATACTCAAAAAACTAAATGGTATAATTCCATAAGGAAATGCAACAAATAATAGCAGTAACAGATTTTTTATACAAAATCAGCTAATGCGCTAACAATATATAATTTTTTTTTTTTAAGTATTACAGAATAAAATAGAATTAAATCTAAATAATAAATGTAGAACACAGATTTATAATAAATAATACATTTATAATAAATTTTAAATTCATGCTAAATTGAAAAAAAGAAAAAATCTGTAGTAAGAGTGAAAGATGGAGGCTGATGAACTGGTATAAAAACTAAATACTGTTTTGCCACTTTTAAACTTCCATAAGTATAATGTGGAAAAGCTGGGAACCAAGTGATTAGCTTGGGAAAAACAACAACAACAACAACATGATTTCAGAAAAAAAATTCAAATGTACCATTATGTATAATCATATAAATACATTGTATATATAAAATATTCAAACATTAAAGAATTACACATGTAAAAGAAAATGATAAATGATTATTTCAAACATCTATTTTCTAAGATTTTAATATTTTATAGTATTGAATTATTATTTTTTTGTATTATATCTAAATATCCAAAAGCTACACTTTCCTTTTATGATGGAAAGGGGGGGGGGGGAATTTAATCATACATTTTTTCTTTCTTATTAAATTCTATATAAAATGCTAATAAGAATTGACAAAGTTTATATTAATTCACAATGATGCTCATGTGATTTGAGAAATCTTATCATTATAATCTTATTTTATTATTCTTCTGCTTCTTATTATTTCCTTAAAAAAATATAACACAAATGAAAATACATACAAATTAATAGTACATGGGTAAAAAAGGTTAAACAATATGTTAAATATATGTATAAAACATATATTTTCTAATGTTTAAACATTTTTATTGTTGGAATGTGAAGACCAAAATAATTTCAAAAATAGTATATCTAAACATACAGATATTATGCTTTTCCTTTCATGATGCAAAGTGAGGGGAAAAAATCATGTTCTTTTTACATCTAAGAAGTTTTTTTTTTTTTTTACTTTTTTAAAGTTAAAAACTAAATATTTAAAATGAAGTTTATGCTAAATTACAATAATGATCAAGTAAAATATAAAAAGAGCCATTAGCACAACAATTATACATGAAATTGATAAACAACTTGTGGTGGCTCAGTGAGTTAAAGCCCTGAGTTACTGATCAGAAGGTTGCTGCTGGTGGGCCCTGGAGCAAGGCCCTTAACCCTGTTTGCTCCAGGGGTGCCGTATAATGGCTGACCCTGAGCTCTGACCCCAGCCTACTAACAAAGCTGGGATATGCGAAGAATAAAGAATTTTACTGTGCAGTAATGTATATGTGACGAATAAAGGCTGAACTTAAAACTTAAAAAAAATAATAATAATAACGCATGAAAGTTGATTCCAAAGAAAGAGCACAAGAAGTGTTGGGATGCTAAAACTGGTCTAATATGATCTTGAAATTAATATTGACTTAGTGAAATATCAGACATAATAGAACCAAATGTTCTACCGTTTTTGTTTTTGCTTGTATGCTTTTACCTGTATGATGGCCAGGGTGGGTCGGATACCAGGGTGAATTTTCACAACGTCAGCAAGCTCCTCTTTGTTTTTCTGGATGAGCTCACTGTTACAGAGACACACACAAACACAATAAGATGCTTTGTCAGTCCATAAGAAAAAGTCGATGGGTGTTAATTAGTTAAGCAAAGCCATTCTTTAAACTTTACTTACAATAATCCGTGGAACATGCAAGAAACTATTTCTCTCTAACTATATATTTTTTATTTCATAAACTGAACGATTTTACAGTACGTTCACAGGGGGTTTGGCAATGCAGTGCAAGGTACTAATCCATCCACATACTGTACACATAGCACATAGCAAATTGTCCAATTTATTTCACATACACAACCATACGGTATGATATACAATGAAATGCATAGATGACTGTCCACAACCAAAAATAGAAAAATTACAAGTTAAAATATAATTTAAATTGGAAAGTAAGTTACAAAATAACATATTTAAAATTAATAAAAATTAAAAGTGAAATTACATAGGAACAGAATTCACAAAAATTTAAATGTAAACTGTGAAGTATAAATTATGAAAAGGAAATGATATAAAGGTATATAAATGTAAAAATAGAGTGCGAGTATGATTTAAAACAGTAAGTATGAAATATGAGCTGTTTGTCACCAGCAGCGTGATGTTTCGCGGCCTAAAGTGCAGGATAGTCTTCATGTTATGCCTCGATTCTGACCGTTAGACACTGGACAATAAAACATTTTTGATAAATCTCCATTAACAGCATTCCTTTTTGCCCATATATCATGATTATGAATTATGATTCCTTGCTACGACATATAGGATTTAAAATCCAATTTAAAAATAAATCAGATAAATAAATAAAAAATAACATGGAATTTAGCCTAAATCCTATGGACTTGTTTTATTAGTTCTGATTACAGTACTTTTCATAAATATTACACATCTAATGTAATATATATTTAATTATAAACATTTAGCAGTAATACTAAACTTAATTACTAAAATTAACATTTAAAACTTTATTATAAATTATCTGCAGTACTAAACCCAAATGCTAGCACCCCTCCTGAAGAGGACATAGCGTGGCTAATCTTACTAAACAGCTAGCTAATTTCTTTTTATTGAGAGTTAGCTAACCATTTTAGCTAACTAGCAACCACACAAGGCTACATCATCACATTTACATCGAGTTTTTAATTTCACTTTACGTTCTGCTGTTCATAAAATCAACTCTAAACTGCTTAAACTTCTTTTTGAAAAGGAGTGTTGGCACAAACAATGCTAGTCTTCATGTAGCTAACTAGCTAATCACTTAGCTATTTTGCTCACTGTTTTGCTTAGTTTCTATGCCAACTCCTTAACAGCATTTGCCATTTCTGCAGCCTGGATAAAAGACAAGAGCTTTGATATTTAATACCAAGAGTTAGCTATAGCCTGTTGAAAATGTTTTCTACATCTTTTTATCCTCAAAATTAAGCCATTGTAACTACAGCCTGTCCACATGGGTGCCTGGTTTTGGGAGCTCTTTGTTCTGACGAACAAAGCTCTTTTTGTTTCTTTGCTAGGTAGATAGCTAGGTGCTTGACATGCTAGTTTAGCTAGATTACTAGCCAGACCTTTTAAAATTTATTTTGACTTGGAAACACTCAGCTGTAAGGTTCTAAGAACGTTTAAGGGTTTCCCCTAGGTGCTAACTGAAAAATGCTTTTTATTCTTGGTATACAGACACAGAATGCTTGAATTGTGTCAAATTTTATTATACAATGATTCATATGTACAATAGCCACCAATGCACCACTTATAATAGGGCTGCATGATTTGCTTAAAAAAATATATATCACATTGTGATTATTCGGACACATCTGCCATGTTCACATTACAAGCCATGTTGCTCAATTTTTCTTTGGGTCAGATCAGACTTGCATGTCTTGACGCTTCACATTCATCATTACAAGTGACTTTTATCTGATTGTAATGAGAACATGACTGTCCTTTAATAAAACCTGCGCACATCGATACATCTTTGTTCACTTTATTTGGGTTAAAAAAACTTCACGAATTCGTGCAAGCACTCATTCATGGCAATTAGCAAAAATCTGCTTGGGGTTTTGCTCTGAAGAACTGCAAGCAGTTAGTCGGATGTATTTGTTGAGGTCCAGAAAAAGGAAGAAAGCCAGACACCTCGCTTTAGCTATGAAATCCTTGCACTGCCAGTGCTGATTGACATCAGCTAGCTCCCTACACCCTAGAGGCGAAGAGGCAAAAAATATGCATGAATTTTGACTTGCTCGTTCCCATTCAGGTTACATGGCTCTGTATCGGATACATATCTCACATAGGATTACAAATGAAAGTGACTCAAATCCGATCTTAAAAGCGTTTTGAGTTCAGACAGCGCTAAGAAAATCACATCTTTGTCACATTAGGGTAAAAAAAACGGAATTGAGTCACTTCAGGCTGGTAATGTGAATGTAGCCTTATTGCGATTGCGATTTAAACTGCAATATATAACTATTAATTGTACCAATTTGTATTCAAGCATATTTATCCAGGCCAACACCAAATGACGGCACAAACAATCTCATTAAGAGGATGTCTTCCAATACTTATCACCTCAAAAAATAAATAAAAAGAAATAATAATTAAAAAAATTATAAAGTATACATATATAACCTGTAATAAATTGCAGTCTTCTGCAATTATATAATTGCACAGGTCCATATTCCAATTTAAATTTTTATATTAAATGTGTAGCACAAATTAATATGCTTAATCTATGTAACATTTCTGAAAGACATGACCCTGATAATCGTAAAATCCTCTGGTTGCTTTTTTTTTTATTGATTTCCATTCATAAACATATTTCCTAGGAACTTTGCAGTCCAAAGTCCACCCTGATGATCATGAGAGAGCAGAACCATGGGGAATTATCTTAGAGAGATAAGTAGACAAGAAGAGCACCTCAATAAAAGCTAAAATGATAATCACAGTTATTGTAATCACTAAAGCATAAAATAAATAAATAAATAAATAAATAAATAAATAAACATAGCCTTTTTACTTACAGTAAATCAGAGCTTTATATTTATGCTTTGACTGAGGGCTAAGTCAACAGATAACAAATGTTCTTGTCACATTATAATACAAACCTGTTTTTGTTCAATTTAAAATTTAAAAAATAAATATATGACCACATTATTTGAGACCGCGCAAGCCAACAAAAGTGCAACGTCCAATCTGAAAAGCTTTTTAAAAAAAATTAAGATGTTTATATTTAAGACAAGTTGCAAAACTAATCTTTATAGCATGGACCAGTCAAAAAAGTTGATTTTAATATCCAATAAGTTAGGTTTTGCTGCTAGGAGAGGAGGAGAATGTTATTATTTCAGGTCATGTGACACACCTGATAACTCACAGAGACACGATTACGCAAGCTGTTCTGGGAGCAGGAACGTGTTTTGTAACTCTGATGACTAAATGTTATCATTAGTTCCAAGGAACTAACACGCTTGCTCCAGCTCATCAGCTCATTATCAAGCTGGAGAGATGTGCATGTGGGTGTGGGTGTGTGTGTGTGTGAGGGAGTGGGAATTACATTATATATATATATATATATACACACACACATATATATATATATATATAAAAACATATAAACTAGAGGGTACCCACGGCTCCGGCCGCGTGCAGATCCTGACGCCCACATGCACCATTACATGACACGCCCACAGTATGACATAAAAGCTGATAATTGCCCACCCCCTGACGCCCAAACAAACAGAATTTCTGTACATATATAATCCAGTGAGTTTATATATGGTTTTATCTTTTTTTTTTTATGTTTCATTATTAATAATGCTTGTAGTCATGCCTTTCTATCGTGTTGCATCAGATAAAAAAAAACATGATTCTTAAAAATGTATTTAATAATTAAATTTTTTTTATAAAATGTAGAAAAATTCAGCTGAAAATGAATTACATTAAATTAACTAAATCCTTAATCCTTTTAAAACTTTAGCATAAACTCAGCTGCTTTTAAAGTTGGGTTTATGACATCTTTATTAGCTTTATGTCAATTTCTGTAGACAATTTATGTAAAAAATGTAGCTACAATAGTTCAGAAAGGCGAAAGAAATGGCAGTCGCCATAATATAGTCTTAAAGGAACCAGTGTGTGTGTGTGTGTTTGTTTGAGAGAGAGACAGAATTTTAGTTTTAGATTACTGTACTTTTTCACGTTAAAGATGCAAAATTCCTCTTTTGAGCTCCGTGTGTGTGTGTGTGTGTGTGTGTGTGTTTGGAAACAGTCCAATCTGGCAACCACAGTTGCATCACTCGAGGGAAGTGCCGGCCTCACGTGCAGCTGGTTTTGATAAAGTTTTAATTGGAGAAAAAAAAAAAGAAGGAGAGAAAAAGAAGACAGTTGATAAAAGCCGTTTGATGTTGTGTGCGCGCTCTCGTGACGGACGCAACATTGTATCGTTACTGAAAACATGAGCAGCATCACAGCGCCCGGCTCTGCTTCCGGTACTTTTGTTTATGTTTTAACGTTTGTCTGTTTTGTTTCTTTCTTTAAAGTTCAAAGGGAGCGAATAAACACGTGACTCTTACCGGGTGATACTCCCGCTGGCGGACCCGTCGCCGGTCGTCTCGCGCGGTGCGTGAAACCTGAGAGCTGGTGAAAGTTCCGACGCTCCGGTACCGCCGATGCTGCTGGACGCCGCGCGCCGAACCGGCAACCAAAACCCCGTCCTGGTCCCCGGTACCGAGCTCTTTCGGGGGCTGAACGGTTTCCGTGGGTTGGCGGCTCGGGAGCACGCGTGGCGGAAAACCGGCGAGAGTTTCATGATGGTCCAACAAAAGAGCGAGCTCACCGGTGGTGGAGGAGGAGGAAGGAGTCGGGAACGCGCGCGCGGGTACACACACACACGCACACGCACGGTTGTGATTCACTTCAGTGAACCGATTCTTTCTGTGTCGACTCTTACACAGATGTGCTGACCTGCTAGACCATCAGAATAAAACATTCCGTATCAAGAAGTGAATTATTTTGGATTTTTGAATTGAATCTCTGAGTACAAACAGAACCACCAAAGTGTGTAGGGAAAAAAAAAAAAAAAAGTCTGTCCTGGCTGCAGCTCATTTCTTTCTTTGTGTCCAAGTGTTTTCCCAATTTTACTTCTATACCTCCCAAGCAGCCCTGGAAAAGCCTGGTCAAAGCCTGGTGTTTAATCCACAATTTCAGAGATATTCCTTTTTCATATCACCTGAAAAGTCTAAAATCATTAAAACCAGGATTGCTCAGGAAACCTAATAAGATGGCAATTGAGCGAGGAATGTTGGGGGAAAGCCATTGACTGCATACTGTATGCTCCAGGACTTCCTGTGCCCACATCAGTCTATTTCAGTTTAAGATTTTGCACTGGAATCTATCCTGATGTTAATGATCGATGTGATGTGTCACTCCTCGCCCTGTCACTTAAGTCACATGTTTTTTTTTTTGTTTTTTTTGTGCCCAAATTTACACTGACATTTACATTGAAGAGATGCATTTGTCTGCGGAAGCTGAACATTGTGTTCTAGCTTCAGCACAATCAAAATCCCAGTTTGACTTGAACAACCCCTGTATTTTCTTTATTATTGTAGTCTTTTCTCCTTTAATTACCATTATCTTCAGCATGAAATAAACTCCATAGTAGTCCACAGAGTTTGAGACTGTCGGTTAATGGGTACATTTTCTCTGATGTTTTATAAAGTTAATGCTCATGTATACCTTGATTTCTAAAATGCAGTGTTCCATTTTTTTTTTACTTGTTATTTTAACTACGGGGGGCAACATTAACTCAACATTAACTTACTGCAAACAGATGTTCAGTTTGCATCTCTGGTACTAACAGGACTAAATGTGTAGGTATGTGAGATACATTAATTCAAAGGAGATTGATTGAATTACCCCATCACACACAAAAGCTCCACAATTTCAGGTTATTTGTACCAAAACTAGCTTAAGTTTACGTCAACTATATTATTATAACTTTCACAAAACAGTGAACTATACATACAGTGTTACAGATTTGACCTGATTCAATATTTATATTGAATTACTCACTCACTCACTCATCATCTATACCGCATAATCCTGGATTCAGGGTCGCGGGGGACCTGGAGCACATCCCAGGAGACTTAGGTCACAAGGCGGGGTACACCCTGGACAAGATGAGCATCCATCACAGTTTAATTAATCAACAGCCGCAATCAAAAAACTAATCGATCGACACCTACTGACCAATCAGCGGTTACATTCGTTCCAGTCAGGTGTAGTGATAAAGCAGTGACTACTGTATTTCAGGACAGTGGTGCCTGTGAAGGACTTCTTGAAGTTGATGTGTTGGAAGCAGGAAAACTGGCCAAGTGTATGGATCTGAGTCACGTCACAGGGACCAGATTATGGTGTCTAGACAACTGGGTCAGAGCAAGTACAAACCAGCAGGTCTTCTGGGACGTGTTTCTGTATGCAGCGGTCGGTACTGTACCTACCAAAGACGCTTCAAAGAAGTAGAACCGGTGAACTAGAGACAGGGTCACGGAGCCCAAGACTCAGTACAGTAAGTCTGGCCCGTCCCGTCCCGTCTGACTGGACGGCACCGGCCAGCTGCTCTTGGTGTTTACCGGCGGTTGGCATCCACTAAGTTGCATCACTGCCACCTTCTGGTCATCTCCCTTCTCTTCTGTTCTCTTGTCCTGTATCCATTAAGAGACACATGAAATACTGTCTTCTTTGTCCTCTTTCTCCATTTTTGTGTAAAATACTGTACTTTTCACAGTTTATCCAACCTTTCCAAATTCCTGTTGCTCGGTCCTGTGTTTCATACGCAAGTATAAAACTGCGACATTGAGTTTTGTTTTGTTACCTGATCAAGTGAAAAAAAAAATGTTTGCTTAAAAAAATTTAATCAATAATTTTCATGCTGGCCAAAACACAGTATTGGTGCTGTTTTTTTTTTATGTTATACATATAATACAGAAAATGTGTGCAGCCAAAGAAGCTCCCAATGAAGTTTATGCAACATGGAAGTGAGAAAGATGTTTTGAAGAGATGATTTTATATGTGCTCCCAAAATGGCCATTCTTCAGCGTTATAGTGTCTCACTTCAAACAATAATCAGTTAAAATGCACATTATTCATATTTTAATGAGTATTAATATTGAAATTGGTGTAAGCTTCTTGAAGCAGATGACCTGTAAAAATTGTTGCTTAAATTAAAGTATTCAGTGTAAAATTAAGGATTTTTTCCCCTCCAAAATTCTGTAGTGTCCGTAACCATGTCAAATTCATGTTGCAATTATCTTAACAATTTGACATTTTACAGTAATAATAATAATAATAATAATACCCTTATTAGGTTTGTCTTTTCATGTGAAATCTAAATCGGCCAAGTTTCATCTAAATGACAGTTAAGATCGTTGAAAGATTTGAATTCAAAAAAGTAACGGAACCTACAGACATAAAAGGACATGAAACTGTATTTAGCAAATGTCTTTCTTTTTATCTGGTAAAAATATCTGTATGAATATTTACAAAAAAAAGCAAAGCATGGATCAGGAGATGCGAAGCATTAAGTGTTATAAAAAATGGTGTTATACAGTATGATCCTATCTGAAAATTCACTTTTTCACCCAGGGGAGACACTTTTTAGCACCGATACCATGTCTTGGCTGCATTCAAATGTTCTATTGCTCATATTCTGGTATTAAGTACAAAAATAACGGAGTGTCTGTGTCGTGGTATGATGTCGAAGGTTATGTGTAGATGCATACATTCAGGTCTAACAAACACTGTGTTTCTCTATATCTCCAAAGATACAAAGGAAAAAAAGATTTATCTTTATTTCATCTGCATGATAATAAATCTAAGGTTCAGAGAGAGCTGGTTAGTCAGTCAGCTGATCCGAGCTGGATATGAAGGAAAACATGGCCTTTAGATTAGGACTAAATATTCACTTGTCGCTTTTAATTCTTAAAAACCATACACGTTACTCAACAAGTTTTAAATGTAAATTGAAATCACAATAACCATTTACATTTCTCCAGATAAACAGACATGAATTACTTTTATTTCCAAATGTTAAATAAAAAAAAATATATAATAATAATAATAATAATAATAAACTCCATAAAACAGATGGAAAAAACATTCATCCCTGTTACAGGAAGAAGCTACAGAATAAACTCATGGATTCTTTTCTTTCCACATCTCTTCACTAAATTGCAAACTCAAGCTGCTTTTATTTATTTGTTAAACACAAGGAACAAATTAATAATAATAAATTAGAAAAAAAAAAAGAAGAAGAAGAAATATGGATGTGCCGACTTAAAGAGCACATCCTTTTCCTTCTTTGGATTTTCTCCATCTTTCTTCCCTTAAAGGAGAAAACCAACAGCCAAAAAAACAAACAAACAAAAAGAATCATCTAGAACATAAAAAAAGTGTTAGTATTTGACTGTAGGTGTTTTTCTTAAAGCCTGGTTCGTACTATTAGCGCCACCCTGAGAAATATAAGATTCCTAGCAGAACCGGATCCATTAGCCTTAGTCTGAAAAGCTGCTGCTGCACTGTGTATTACTGTGTAAAATTCCTCAAGGTCTGCATCAGCAGGTCAAAAGATGTTTATGTCCCATAAAAATACAGAGGAAATCTTTATTCGTATGTTAGGTATCAAAATTTCCAAAGGGAGTTGAGAAATAGGTAAGTGTACCCTGTGCAGAGACCCCGTTATGTCCAAGTGTTTTTTTCTTTTTCCCTTAAAAATCCTTTTCTTTTTTTTTTCCTGTACGTTCCAGTATTTCAGGTGACCGATCCTGACACTCCACAGCCAAGTCACACGCAGCAATATTTCTGAATGATGAGAATATTTCTGGAATAAGATGAAGAAAGAATACAATCTGCTGTTGATGTTGTAGTTGTAGTTTCTCCCCCCGTAAGTGGAAAAAAAAATTAGATGAGGATTTCAAATGTTAATTGTGAAACAAATCATTTACTTCAAAACAAACAAACAAAAAAGATTCTTCACTTATAATGATGAGTGTTTTGCGTTCATTGTATCCTTTATGGTTATTAGTTCATTATTTTCCCCTCTAAGCCTGAGGTCTGTGATATCACACACCAAATCTCAGGGACAGAAATGTCACCAGTGGACTTACAAAAAAAAAAAAAAAAAAAAAAAAAATACAATCTGGACAATAACTCTGATGAATTGTCTTTCTCTCTCTGTCTTAGCTTTAAATTCGATTCCCAATTCGAGCTGATGTAATCTAAAACCTAGAGTCTCTGAAACCATGACGGCGACTCTTGAGTGATCGTGATGAACTGGAAACGCGACGCAGTCCCGTAAAGCGTTGATAAACTAGCTTTAAAACTGAAGAAACGCAGTAGTAAATGCCTAAGGAAATGTACTGACGGAGGAGGAGGTCCCGGCTGGCCTGCGCGTCCTCTTTGTCCTCGGTCACGCTAGCTTTCTGGACCTCGACGCTCCTCTTCGCTGCTATACAAGCCTTAGTGTTATCTATTTTGGCTAGAAGATTTCTATAATATATCCACAAATATATAACAAATAAAACTTGCAGGCAAAAATAGTTCGGTTTCCATAGAAACACCCTTTTTTTCCTGAAAATACAGCAGTATCTGAAATATTACTCTCTTTTAGTCTTTTTTTTTTTTTTTTTCAATTTGTCCCCAGTTTTCTGCATCAGGAAGCTCCTTCACCAACAAAGAGAAAGAGAAAAAAAAGTATCTACAAACTATGTAAACAGACCTGCCTTTTTCAAGAAAAAACAAAACAAAAACATAAATAATAAGAAATATGAACAGCCAAAACGGAGCAGAAATTAACCTGGGTGTGATCTTGGGCTGAAGAAAGAAATGTACACCACGATTTAGGAAAAAAAAAAAAATCTTACAGCTAATCATCTGCAAGTCATGGAGAGACAGATCGTCTCTGCTGTATTTGAATAGTAATAATTAAATAGTTATAATAATAATTATAATAATAGAACAATGATAAAAAAAAATACAGGTCACTTTCAATCTGAATTAGCAATCCCTCAGTTTATCACAAAGGGGACGAATATTTTATACGCAGAGGTGGAAACAGGTGGAGTCCTTCCCTCTCCGAGAGGATGCTGAGCACAACATAAGACATCAAAAAAAAAAAAAAAAGGAGAAGAAGAAATGGTAATAAATCATCACAACCACACCCTACATTCTGGTGAACGCTCGCTCTCGATTCAGTCAAGCTCGAGTCGAGCTCACAGGTCACACACGGCCGCTTCGCCGGTGAGTCTGCCGAGCGAGCGCGGGTCTCTGTAGAGACGGCGGGTGGGTGCGGTGGGAGGGAGGGAGGAAAGAGGGCGGAGCCGATCAGAGGGACGTCTCCACGCTGTGCATGGGGCTCGCCGGGGCCGAGGGCGTGGCTGGCTTGCTGCTGTCTAAGAAGAGGTGGGCGCCGCTGTCCACGGCGTTATTGTTCTGGTTGGGCGACGGAGAGGGGGGAGGGGGGGGGGTGGGGGTGGCGTTTCTCTTGGTGGGGGCGTCGTCCTCGGCATCCGTGTCGTCTATGAGGGGGATGTGGGGCTCCGAGTCCTCTATCCGGAACTCCGGGTGGGTCATGAAGTTGTGGATTGAGCTGCGCGACTCGGGCTTCTCCAGCCCCTCATAGGGTGACAGGGAGCTGCGGAATGCATTCACTACTCGGATCTGTGGGGAAGCACGGGCATACAAAAAACACACACACACACACAGAGTCAGATTCGATGCTTTATACAGAAATGGTGCAAACCACACAAGTCAGGCACAAATCACAAAGACACGCTCACACTTTGCATTTTAAATACAGGCGGCCAAATAATCTAATCTGCGTGCTACTGAGGTGAACTTAAACCGGTTTTACACTGCGGGCAGAAAGAATCCTCCGTCTGTTACTCGTCGCACTGTACAGTCAGATCCCAATAATATCTTCAGCATGCTCTTTTGATTTTTTTTTTTGTCAGATAACATGTTTTCCAGGCCAGATTATGAATGAAAGATCGTCTACTGATTAAAAAAAAAGAAGAAATGTTCAGGACTTTTATTTTCAATGTCTGTCTAGAACATTCTTTTTGTCTGTTAGCATGTGTGGGAGATCTGAAGCTCGGTGTTCACTTTAATAAATCTCTTACACTCTGTCGTCCTAAGCATCTCAAAGTCAGCAATGAGCTGGTCCAAATGGTGCTGAATCACTGAGCATGTCACAATAACTGGATGTCGGCTGATCTCCGCTCCCAAATGGGTGAAGATTTATTTTTCACGACGTGGCATTTTTTTATTCATGACCAGCTAAAACCCGTACAGTGTAAACCCCGGCTTCCGTCGTGAAAGGGTGGGACGACACACACAGGCTGTGGTGAGTAAAACTGGATTGTCAGATTACTGCAAGCTCCAATGATGGACAGAGAGACAGAGAGAGAGAGAGAGAGAGAGAGAGAGAGAGAAACTGTCTCTTTCTTCTCACTCTTAAGTCAGTCAAAAGTGTAAAAACAAACTAAAAAAAAAAAAAGGTCAGAAAAACAAATGTTCAAAACATCTTCTCTCAGTAGTGGTAATAGTAGTGTCGGAAATCTCGCATAGCCAGTGTCCAGTTATTCAAAATGCAAGCGAGAGAGAAACAGAGAAAGAGATGGAAAGAAAAGACAGAATGAGAAAAAGAGAGAAATATAAAGACAGATGAAGAGAGAGAGAGAGAGAGAGAGAGACAGAGTAATTAACATTAAACTTGAGAGGTTAATTGATCTGGACATGCTTGGGTGAGTAGGATGGGGTGAAGGGGATGGGGTGGAGGTGTTGGGGAGGGTTACTGATCATTAAATCACTGATTATGTTTCGCTACGGAAACTTTGAGCAGCCAAGCAGGTCTAAGCTGTACAACACAAATAAATTTCACAAACAGACAAGAGAGACTGGACCCATGCACAGCAGTGCTACCTTTTTGTTTAACAGAAGTAAACCTTTGAGTATAGCCCATGACACATTTCACAAAATCTAAAGGAGGAACATGTCAGAGTCAGGTTTGGTTGTTGTTGTTTTTTTTGTTTTTTTTTGCATCACTTTGGAGTTAATTGAGGAACTGTTTGCCTATAAAGAATCTACACGTTAGATGGCTTTAACAGGAATCAGCGTTCAAATCCCACATCTGACGATCCCGGGGGGTCGGAAACCTAAGAGACAGACAGTGTTAGTGTAGTCACTGAGGAGCCAGAAGGAGTTCCTGATGACCTGTGAAAAAGCTGTGAATGATTCGCAGGGTGAAATGGAGTCATAAGAGTCAGAAAGAGTAAAAGTGATAACTAGATGAATGTAAAACCGGGAGCGAGTGACGCTAGTGTACCTCGGTACATGTACGGGTGTACGTGGACACCTTAGCGTACGTAATGAGAAGACATCTGTGAGGTCTGTGTGAAGACGAAACCAGCTTGGTTCGTAGTTTTTTGCGAGCGCTCTACTACCGCAAGGGGGCGGTGCTAAAATTTCCACAAATACAAGAAGATTCCTGTGAAGTGGCAGCGCTGACATTGTTGAAAATGTATGATGCTTATTTTGTTACATATTTGTTCCGGTGCAAAAATAAATAAATAAATAAATGGTGGTACTGAATCGAGAAACGGTCATCTTTGTATGTGTGTAAAACGTATGGCATTTTGTCACGTGCATGTCAATTTTGTACAGCGATTACGCAACATTGTTCACATAAGCAGGAGGAATGTCTCGACATGAAGTGTGTGTGTGTGTGTATACATAAAAAAGATAATACTAATAACAAAAAGTTATAAACCGTTAATGATCTCCCTAAAAGAAAAAGAAAAGAAAAAAGACAGACAGAATGAGAAACAGAAGAGGCAGGATGGCAGGAGAGAGACATAAGCGAAGAATACACAACACAGGGCGTTGATTCCTGGAGAAGCAGACGCCCGTACTCCCCCTTGAGTCTTGGTGAGAAACGGATTACTGAACGTGTGCCCGTCTGCGGCAAGAGATGAACCTGGACCGGCTTCAGACCTCCAGTGGAAAAAGAAAAACACTGTTTAGCACAACGAGTTCAAAACAATCCCACGCAGCCTCTAAGCAAGGCCAATTTTTTTTTTGCAGTACTGTGACTGAGCTGGATGTCGGTGTGTGTGTGTGTGTGTGACCATGGGCATATACTCAAAATATTTACAAACATAGCTGTCACAGAGCCCAGCAGAGGGACCGAGGCACAGCAGCGGCCGCAGACGCAACACACACAATGTTGATCTGTTAGAATGTAAACACACTGTTTATTTAAAAAAAAAACAGCCAAAGCCATCAACAGAACAATGAGACAGAGACCTCAGCCCCACTGGCCTCAGAACAGTACACACAGATATATCTCCATAAATATCAGCATTCAGCATCAGAAGCGATGTAGTGGACAGTAAACGCATTGTTTACGTTTCTCTTTGTTTTCTTTTTTTTTTTTTTGAAAAAAGAGGGACGTTTGTAGAAGAATGTAGAACGTTAGGCGAGTGAAGGAGGAAATGTTAATTGTCATGCACTAAGAAACACGCACTCACACCCCACAGTGGCAGAAGCTTTGTTGGAGGAGGCAGTGGCAGGAGAAAACGCTACATGTGTAGGGCTAGAAACATTGGTTACATCGTGCTGTTGGCTGGAGCTCGAGGGGTGACGCCTGAGGGCCCCCTGAAAGGAAGTGCCGCTCTGGAACGCACTCACTACATCCATCTGCAAGGAACCACACAGCATGACAGGAAGGCCCAAAGAACGCATAAGGAGAGACAGAGAGAGAGAGAGAGAGAGAGAGAGAGAGAGAAAAGCAAGAGAAAGAGAGAATAAGAAAAGTGGGGAGGGAGGACAGAAAAAAGAAGGGCACCCATATAAAGAGAAGACAGGTAGTAGCAGCATGAAGAAAAAAAAGGCACCGTATGGAAGACAGTGTTATAAGCTTGCTGACTTTTATCCTGATCGGTTAAATCAGAAGAGCTACTTCACCAGAAATCAAACAGAGCTGTAAAGTTATCAGTAAGAAAAGGCTAATCAACTGTCAAGAAAGCATGGAGTGTACTGGGATCTATCCTGCTGTTTCCTCCACGTGGGGTGTGTACGTGAGCGTCTCGGGTGAAATTACCTGAGTTTGTATCCTGTTGAGGCCTCGGAACCAGAGGATTTGTCCCCTGCGGAGCTCGCGCTCTGCGTGGTCAATCTCGTCCAGGTCCTCCAGTTCCTCCAGCTCCTCGTCTGGGATTTCCTCCTTCTGCGTTCCGTGACCGGCCGTCTTCAGGAACTTCAGGCGACTGGTCGGGATGGTGGAGATCATCTGCACGAGGGCAGAGAAAGCCAATGAACCAAACCAAATCGACAGAGATGATGTGAGTAAGCTTCACCTTAAAGTCTTTTAATTTTTTTTTAGCGCAGTTAGAAAGTGATGAGCAGTACATGGAACACTTTCGACTGGCTCTTTATACGTTCATCAATGATTCAGTGAGTGCTGACGCTGTGGTTATGCGATCTCCATGCACAATTTGTTTACTTTCTTTGTCTAATTTTTTTCTATTGTGCAATTCTGACAAGGACGTTTAACCAGGACGTTACACGCCTCTCAGCCAAAATAGTCTTGCTTTCAGAGTGTGAGATGAAATCAAACCAAACAACCCTCCAATGTAGACTTGACAAATTAACTAATACGTGTGAAGTTGACTTTGCTGAATAAACCTAACACAAGGTGGATTATTTTAGCACCTGACAGACAACAGATCAATAAATAAGCAAATCGAAAACACTAAACAGGTTGGAATAATAAAGCTAATCATAGCTAAAGCTAATTTCTCTGGTGACCTATCAGGTAAATTTTTATGTCCTGAAAAGATAAATGCTTGCTATTTGGCAGCTTTGTTCTGGAAAAAAAAAAACTTCATTGCTCCAAAGCTGTAGTCAGCCAGCTGGAATAAGGGTGTTCTGTGGAGCCTTTTATCCGTGAGATGATTATTTCTGCAGAATATGAACTAGTGCTCCAACCCAAAGTGACACTATAAACAAACACCAGAACATATATACAGATAAAGGCTGAATTTCTGGCTCGGATACAAAACATTTGTTTTTTTAACTTCAGTTAGTTTTCCCATCATCCACTTTGGTTTTCCACCTGATTTCATTCTAGGGGTTGGCCACAAGAGGGCAGTGATCCACTACTGCATGATTAAAACATACCTGATCCACATGCATGACAGGGAAATGCCAAACGCTCAAAAGTCATTATGGCGGTCTGATGTCCTTTCTAAAAATTCGACATGTTACAAAGTGATGCATTTTAAAAACCTGTGGTCTTACCTGACCCCAGAGCAGAGAGCCACAGCCTAAGAAAACGCACCAGAGCCACTGGTCGATGCTAAGACCCACACAGCTGAAGGGCTTGCCTCCGAACTGTACGATGACGATCTAGAAAAGAAATGGATTGTGTTAGCGGAGTTAACGTTCCCTTAGACTGCTTGTGTTGTCTGCGTCTGGTTAGTCACACACTTACCTGGATGATGAACGTGCCGAAGACGATGGAGCAGAAGATGAGATTGTTGAAGATCCCCTCGAAGACGTTCCTCTCGCCGTGGATTTTGCGGGCGTTGATTTCGTTGAAGAGCTGCATCAACACGAAAGTGTTGAAGACGATGGTGTAGTGTTCGGACGGCGGCGCGTGGAGAGGGGCGTTGCGGCCGCTGTCTATATCGAACAGCTTTTCACCTAGGAGAAAAACAAACAAACAAACAAATAAAAGGTAAGGTTGAGTCAGGCTTTGTAAATTTTTTTTTTGAAAAAAAGATACTACAAACAACCTTTAGCCAAAGTTTTAATAACAGAAGTGTTCCCAAAGTCAACACAACAAAGAGTGATTAATCTTACTTAAATCTTAACAAGAATTGTGATAATTGTCATTTTGTGATACACAGGTGTTTTTTAGTGTGTGTGTGTGTGTGTGTGTGTGTGTGTGTGTGTGTGTGTGTGTATAGCCAATGTATTATAGTGCAGTGATTTAAATACATGTTTTTACATGTCTCTGAGGAAGCACAGGTAAGCTAGTGTTTACTTTTTCTCAAGCTCGTTTTTTTCGGTTAAAAACGTACCCCGGTACCAACAGTGCTTTTCTGTCCTTTACGTTAGTCCTCACCTGCAAACAACAGAGTGAAAATGACTACAAGCTGGTAAACAGCATGGCCCAGGATGTTCTTCATCATGGTTCTGGAGATGAGGGGTTTATTACGGCCGTAGGGCTTCCTCAGCAGCAGAGACTCCGTGGGAGGCTCGGTGGCCAGAGCGAGTGAGGCAAACGTGTCCATAATCAGGTTTACCCACAACATCTGTACGGCTTTCAGTGGAGAATCCTGAGGGACGAGGAAAAAAAACCCAAAACAAATAAAGTAATAAGTTCAGTAAAAACAATCATTCGTTAAAGTGATCAAACTATTGTCTTGCAATATTTGCTAGAAATATAAGTGATACTTTTGGGTAGAGAATGAAAAGATATGCAAAAAAGAACTATTTTTTTTGAGACTGACAAAAGAATCAGGAGGAAACTATTTTATAGCAAAGACTTCATAATAATAATAAAAAAACATGCAAGACCACATGGATTAAAACATTACTAGTCTACACAACAAAGCAGCAAAAATAAAAATACTTCAGAGTGACTTGGATGATAATGCCCTGCAAGAACAAGAACTAGCCGGGCATCAGGAATACAATCTACATGGAGACTATAAAGACTCATGTGGGGAAATGGGTTTCACCCTTCTAAGACATGAAATGTTCTAACAATAAAATGCGAAATGAAAGAAAGACCCTTTTAGAGAGTAGAAGCTGTGGAAATCATAGGAAAGCAATTTCATTTCTTTATTAGCTGTGCTAGGAAATGTACTAGGAATGTAATTGTACACTCATAAGCGCAGATTAAACAATGTACAGCGCCATCTGTTAAATTTTTGGAATGAACTAATATTCTCACGTGTTACTGTGAAGTGCGCGGAATAAAAGCAAGAGATCACGTTTACTAAGTACATTTCAATTGCACATTCATAAGCGCGTATAAAAAAAATGTACAGCGCCATCTGTTGGATTTTGGGATGAACTAATGAGTCTTTTCAAGGTCGATTTTTTTATGATGTATCTATTTACATTTCAAAGTAGCAAAATTCGTTCAATAGTTTTTATGTAATGCGTGCACAAACACAGAGACGGACAAAAATTCCATAAACCATCTTGATGTGTCCTATTCTTACATCATCTTACGTCCCCCAAATAATTTTTCTGAAAAATATCTTTAATGTACAGACATGCCCACTTTACAGTTTTACTACAGTATGTGTATAAGATATAAATTTTTTTTATTTTTTTACTTTCACTCTAAAGTCTAATCTTATCCAGTAAGCTCTTACATTACATCTCTTAATTACAATTACACAGGAGCAAATTTTTGTCTTGGTTCAAGTTTGGTTCCCTGCTTGGACCCGTTTTCCCGGACCATTCCGGATAAGACTGGACACTCGTGGTCTAAATACAATTTATGGAACTGTATACAGTTTCGACAGCAACACAAACCAGCAAAATGATGACATGCCATCAGCTTACTGCTAATTTAGTCTGCTCCAGTTTGAAACCAGTTCACTCCCAGGTGAGTTGAGAGCCTCTGTTTCAGTCTCATTATACTAACCTATTATTTTAGAGTTGCTCAGTTAAGCCTTACAAACTTTCTTCGATACTTCATCTGTTTAACCTGTTTGTCGATGTATTTATCCCTCATGACATCCTCTTTTATGCTGGATTTGAAGAGTACCTGTGTGATGCAAGCTCCAGTGAAGGCCACGATCACGGCCACTACGTTGACGGTGAGCTGGAACTGCAGAAATTTGGAGATGCTGTCGTAGACGTTGCGGCCCCACATGACCGCTTTGACGATGCTGGAGAAATTGTCGTCGGTGAGAATGATATCAGAAGCTTCTTTAGCTACATCTGTGCCTGCAATGCCCTGAGAGAACAAAACAAACAAACAAACAAACAAAAAAATGTCTGGATCAGCATTACATTTTTGTGAAATGTTTGAGTAGGTCTGTGTTATACGTTTTAACTGTTTGCTGTACCATAGCAAATCCAACATCGGCCTTTTTCAAGGCAGGGCCATCGTTCGTACCGTCTCCCGTTACTGCTACTACTTGTCTCTGTTCTATAACCGTGCTATCGATGATACCTGAAAATAAAACATATGAAAGTTCACACTTCTGTGCAATATCATTGGTTTATCCTGGTTCTTTTTTTTAACAAAAAAAAAAAAAAAAGTACCTTTAACTAATGTGTGCTTGTCTGTTGGGGAAGATCTCGCCAGGACTCGGAGTTTAGGCCATATTTTATCGATCCGCTCCTGTTCTATCTATAAAACGAGCATGTCATGCCTGTCAGGATTTGACAAGAAATCCTAAAAATCTCTCTCTGTGTGCATTCTTGCAGAAGCAGCGGTTTATCTCACCTCTCCTTTCTCATTGCGTATCCGCCTGTTGAATTCTTTACCTTCCAGGCAGAGGAAATCATCTCCGGGCTGCAGGATGCCGCATTTGGTTGCTATGGCACGTGCTGTGTTGATGTTGTCGCCGGTGACCATGCGTACGGTGATCCCGGCACGCTGGCACTTTTTAATAGCGTCAGGGACCTGATCGAGAGGAACCCGGGTCAGACGGGACGCAGACTCAAACTAGGGCTAAAAGGAAAAATCTAACAAACACCACAGGGTCTTACTTCCGGTCTGACGGGGTCCTCGATGCCCACCACACACACGCAGGTGAGTCTGGTGAGAATATCGGCCTCGTTTTCCCAGTCGGGTTCTCCTTCTGAGGCGGGAAAGTCTCTGTAGGCCAGGCATATCGTCCTCAGGCCTTCAGAGGCCATGGGCTCGATCACTTTTTTCACCATGTCATCTCTGTCTCTGGGACGGAACACTCTGGTCTCGCCACTGGCTGTAAGGATCTTATAACATCTAAATAGGGAAAGAGCAGTACAGGGGGAAAAATGGTTATGAAACAGCTGGATGAGAGGCATCATGTAGATAATTTATCTGGGGAAATGCATCAATAGCATGGCCTGTGGGTTAAAAAAAAAAATAAAGAAAAGGGAAAGGAAAAGTATCTGACCTGCTTAGTAAGCATGATAACACAAATCGTTATCTCACTAACCCCTGTGTTCTTTTTTTGTTTTTTTTTTAAAAGAAATGACAAGATGCTTTAAGGTGAAGAAATGCCTACTTCTTGAGTAGAATTTCCGAGGCTCCTTTGCTGAACATACGGAAGCTTCCGTCAGCGTTCTTCAGCACGGTGCTCATGGATTTCCTGACAGAGTTGAAAGTGTAAACTTTATAGAGCTTCTCCTCGGGGATCTCGTTTCGGATTGCCTGGTAGTCTTTTTTCAGGTCCAACACAAAGCCGAGCAAGGCACATTCGGTTTTGTTGCCCACCTGACGAGATAAACCTCCCTCTTTTTCAGGAGGCTATGGGGAGAGAGGGGGGGAGAAAAGATTAAATGACTGGTCTACCCCAATTCCTGTCCGAAGAGGAGTAAAGAATAACCGAAATCAGTCATTTACACAACGGATGCAGGTGCACTCACCATGATCTTGGTGGTATAAGCGCTGTTGATGCTGATGCCCAGGACGAGCAGGTCCATGGTGCTGGCAGGGATTACTTCCGGCTCAGGGACCTTCCTGTAGTGCTGCTCTGCGATGTAAGCCTGCACCACGGTCATCCTGTTCATGGTCAGAGTGCCTGTCTTATCTGAACAGATGGCAGTAGCATTGCCCATGGTCTCGCAGGCATCTAAATGCCTTACCAAATTGTTGTCCTTCATCATTTTCTAAAGAAATAGAAAAATAGATAAAAAGATAGTGGGGTGGGGTGGGGGTAGGAACAGGATTAGACAGGGCAAAGACCAGATTAACCAAGAGAAATCCTAAAATCCTAAAATCTGTTGGCATGTAACAGGCTTGCATGAACTGTCACTATAACTGTTATGGCAAGTTATTCTCAAAAAAACAAAAAATATCATAATAAACGTGTGCTGTAGAATGTGGTCTGCGATATATGTAGCTATTTGGCCGATTTATAATAGAATGGGACATACTTTGACAGAGTAAGCCAGTGAAATAGTGACTATAACTGTCACTATGACCGTTATGGAAAGCTATTGTCAAAACCAAACAAACAAACAAAAAATAAATTAATTAATGAAAAAAAAAAAAAGCGTGTGCTGTAGAATGTGGTCGGCCATATATGTAACTATGTGGCTGATTCATAATATAACGGGACATACTTTGACAGAGTAAGCCAGTGAAATAGTGACGGCGAGAGGCAGACCCTCGGGGACGGCCACCACCAGGACGGTCACGCCTATGATGAAGAACTTGACAAAATACTGGATGTATATGGGTGTGCAGCTTTTCTCCCACGGAAGGCCTTGCACCCAAAAGGTATTCACTATAAACAACACCACCAGGATTATGACGGTGATGGCAGACATCACCAGACCTGCACACAGAGAGATGAGAAAAGCACACCCTTAAACCAGTGCCATCCCCTCAAATAAAAAAAAAAAAAAAGATCAGAAACCCAACTGAAAACAAAGAGGTTAACTTTCTGGGCAGAAATAAAAGAAAAAAAATGGAAGGATTATAATAAAACAGCCACAGCAAAGAAGAGAAGAATGAAATTTGGTAATTAGGACGAGAACTAAAATGCTCTGACCTGCTTTGCCGATTTGGACTGCTAGTTTAGTCAGCTTCCCTTGGAGGACTGATTTCTCTTTTTTGGGCAAGTTGGCTTTGCGTTTCTCGTCTGCATCGGCCCCTTCGTCACTGTTCAGGGGCTGCATTTCCATTGCAGCTCCGTCTTGGGCTTTAGCTGAGGATAGGGTGGGAAAAAAAAAAAAAAAAAAAAAAAAGAGAGAGAGCGAGGGGCTTAAAATGTATTTGAAAAACAATAAAATAAAAACCATCATTGTAAAAGCCACAGGCACGGTTTTGTCATGGCACTTCATACTTAATCTCATGACTATCACTTTATCTACATGGAGCGGTAAGTTTTTTTGCCATTATCTGTTAAGTGCTTCAACTCTTATGTTCATACTTTTATTTTAGTTTAACCCTAAAGTGTGCATGAAATCTTTTCTTTAAATTAAAAATAGGCCCAGAAGTAGAAGAAGAAATGTCATTATGGTGTGTGTGAACCCATACTCTCATAATCATCTAACACAGTTAATTAGTGAGTTAGATCGTATGCAGTCATCGGTATATTGGCTATACCTTCAATATCAGTGAAATGAGTCGCGTCTTCACTACTCGTACAAAAGCAAATGAGTGCCTCGAGCTAGTTAAACCCTCTCTGTATTGACGTTAGAGTACAACAGAGCGAGTTCATTTCCCTGTTCGTAATGATAAAGATCATGAGGGTGCAACTTTTTTTTTTTGCACCTCCATACAGCACATATCTACAACCTCATGCTCCTGCTAGACGACTGCAACTCGCGTTTTACTTTCCTTTTCACTTCCCTTTCTTTTGTTTAAAGAGCTACTTTTATTCCATTTGTGTGGCTGACTACTCAAAAGGGCTTTAGGTTCAGGTCCAGCTGTGCAGCATGCTTTTGTGCATCTCGGGACCACCGGGTATAATGGGTCTCGCCGCTGTGTGGGAGAGAATGACTGCAGGGTCCCTCTGTGCTCGGTACTATCAGACAGGCCGCGCTCACAAAAGGTGCAGAGAAACTAGGGCGGTCTTCTATCGCTTTCTAAATATGAAACAAAGTTTT
>JAOVVB010000015.1:15597284-15608948 GCA_028570985.1 Heterobranchus longifilis
TTTGGGGTAATAAATATTAAACTAATGAAAATGGTGTTTCTTCTCATACATTATTAGTAATATCAAAGGGAACTTTTGCTTATTTCATTCAAATTCAGAGCAAATAGGAAAAGCACTCATGTAAATAGCAATATCCCTAACTTATAGTGCATATGTATATAAGGGATTTTAAGAGCATGTGCACAACCAAAAGTATACACAAGACATAAAGGGAGTTTTCTTTTAATCAGTTTAGTAAAATACCATCGACTCCAAATATCGACCGACCCCCCCCGCAAATGTTAGTGATACAGGCATTTCCAAGAAGGTAATGGCTACACAGTACTTTTTATAGTTCCTTGTGTCGGGTATGAACTTTACCCGGTATGCCAATCCCTATTCCTTACAAGGAAATGAACACCATTTACTCCAAAGCATTCATTAACAGATAAACACACTGTACATGAAACATTCTTTCCAGATAAATTTCTGGCTGAAAGAGAAGAATTTTTTTTTAAAGAAGATTTACACAACAACAATGCATGTTTCAAATCCAGGGTTTTCAAAGCATAGCTACAGGTACACCTGGACAAGTGGTGTTGTGATATTTAGAGTTATAGCACTGGAGAAGCCAAGAGAAGAGAACTTTTAGTTCTAAAAGTTAAGTTGCACAACTTAGTATTTTTGTATAATTATTTATTTTAATGTTTGCCTTAGTTTTTTGATAGCCATTTGAAATACCTTTTTTTTTTTGAGAAAAGGCTTTAAAATCAGAATGTATAGCACTGTAATGCACTTAATTCACCTCAGTCAACTTTAAGCTATTCCTTGTATTGTGAATAATTACAATGTTTATTTTTGATAAAATGCTGTATGCATTTAAAAAATAAAAGTTGATTTTTCTAAAAAGAAAAGCAATTAATCTTTGTTTCTCATATTTTACATTGCTGTTTAATTAAGCAAAAGTACATTTTATCCAATTACTCGATTAAATTTCTGGTAGAATACTTGATTACTAAAATATTCGATAGCTACTGCCCGAGTATAAATAAAAAATTAACATCTATGGAAAGACCGTCAGTTCTTTGTAACAGTCACAGAGTTTTGTGGGTTTTTGGAACATCTTCAGTGGTGAGTTTGTGGTTGTTTGTTAAAAGGATGGAGAGAAAATGCACAACTGTGTGTGAGAAAAGAGAGAGAGTCATTTCCCCACCAGGCTCTATCGCAGATGTAACACAAGTGATAACAGGAACTATCCATCCATCATCTAGACCATTTATTTTTCTTGCATAGGGTCTTATGGAGCCTGGAGTTTATCCCAACAAACCAAAGGGCACAAAGCAGCGTAGATGCCGTACAGTGTGCCAAACTTCATTATATCATTATGCCATCCTCATTGACACAATAGAGGAAATTTGGAAACACCAGCCAGTCAGCCCGAGAGCAAACTGAAATACCCGCCAAGCACGAGGGGGGGGAGGGAACCCATGCAGACCACCAACCAGGCCCCACCCTGCTGCTGAAAACAAGAACCAACTCTTAGAAACTATACATACCTAGCCGTTCAAAAACAAACAATTGTACATTAAACGCTATAATTACTGTAATACAAGTAGATACTGTAATGCTTCCTGTCATGACACATCACACCTCCCTGTGCGTTTTGTGTTACTCCTTACGTAACGTCTTATTACGAGAACGGTTGTGAAACAGCAATATCTCACTCTCAGCATTCTGTTGCACTGGATATTACTACAGCGCTGATCACCTGCAGCTCGTGTTCAGTGCTGACATTCGGTGTATAATGGCGGTAAAACTCGCGCTGGCAATCAGGGCATAAGAGCGCTTACAGTTTGTGTAGGCAATCGCGAAAACAACCAGCAATTTCGCAGAAACTGCAAATTTCCTCAGCAATTTTTTTGCCTTTTTTTCGCGGCAATATATAAATTTTATGCATTTTCTTTAACTTTTTAAAAAATTTTTTTATTTGTATTCAATTCCTTCCCTTTCACTAGGGGGCTGACACCTGTCCCGCTCCCGCCCGCAAGATTCTGCCCCGCTCCCGCAAAAATATATATTATTTTCTCCCGCTCCCAGTATTCAAGTTTTGTCCCGCTCCCGCCCGCAAAAATCCCGCAGGTAAACATAAAGTAGTTTTATTTTTACTGCTGCTTCCCGCTACTCTGTTATTTGTTTCAATTGCTTCCCTTTTGAGTAAATATAAAAAAGAAACGGAAAATGTTTCGTTTTATTTGAGTTTGATTAAATGGAATGATGAACATGGACACGAACGAGGAGCTTTTCAGAACATAGAAATACAATCAGAACTGTTAGAAATAGGCTAATAATTTTGCAATGAAACAAAATAATAATAAACGTTGATTTCTCAAGTGGTCAAACAGAAAAGCATTTGGCCTAATACTGCTTCAGAACGTTAGGCTTTTTTGCCTTCAGCAATGTCCAAACATTGAACATAAGTTATCCTTATTTCTCAATAAATAAAAATAAGTTCTGACCTTGCGCCTGTAAATAGTTTTTATTTTAATTTAGTCGTTCTTGTTGCTTTTGTGCAGTAGATAAATAATATAGTATTTGTTTTCAATAAATTAATTTTAAGATAATTCCATTTTGCGGGAGTCCCGCGATTAATTTTATTCTCCCGCAACCCGCACATACATGAGGACCTTACCGCCCGCACCCGCATTCACCCATCAAATCTTGTCCCGCGCCGCACTCCGTGCGCTGGGTCCTGCGGTACTCCCGCGGGAGTGCAGGTCTCTATTGTATACCATTTAATGTTTGCAAATTCACCTAAAGTGAAGGTAATAAAGAGATTGGTTGCACTTGCATTGATTTAGCAATCTAAAGTAGTTATGAAGCTATAGCGCATGTATTCTGCTTAAAATTCATCCTTTCCTGATCACCCGGCTACACGAAGACACGGATATTCACTATAGCCAGGTTTTCAATGTTGGAGGGATGCAATAAAACACAAATCTGTGATGGAAGTATTTTTTTCTATGATTGAGCAAAAAACATATACATTTAAAAAGGTATCTTACAGTAGAAAAATATTCTGAAAATGTTAAACAGTAGGCTGTGTAAAGAACATTATTAACTGTTCTTTATTAATGCCTGCATAGGATGCATTTCTGTTCATCCTGTTGCTATGAAAAAAAAGTGCTGGATTGGTTTAAGAGGTATCCTGTCTTCTATTATATTTATCGAAAATCTAAAAATCACTGACAAGGCCGTGCAGGAGTGTGATGTCAATGAAGCCTGCACATCAAGCAGCTGTGGACGTGATGGATGATTTTTTTTTTTTTTTTTTAATCTAGGATCAAACTGAAAATCCCTCCTCCCCCCCCACAGTTCAGTGGAGGTCATGCCTATGATTAAGCACAATGTCTATGAGAAGAGAATAAACTGCCGCGGGTGGATGCTTATGTGCTTATTACTGTTTCACTCTCTCAGCAGGTACACCGAGTGGGCGGAGACAAAGCAGTGTGGGGGGCAGAGCGTTACTTAGGGCATCACACACTCTCAAACCATGCTGTCACAGCTGTAACTCACCGCTGCTGCATGACTGAGTGTATGTCAAATGTTTATTCTACTACTTGATCTCAGTGATTAAAATCCAAAACTATTGGCACTCTTATTACTGGATGCTGTATTTCCCTGTTTGTTCCACTCCACAAATAAAAGCTTCACTTACCTTGCAGACTCAATAAAACCCTCGTTGCCTTACAATTTTCTCACTTATATCTAACATTAGGTAAGAAGAGCTTATGTACCATCTATAGGTGAAGTTTTCAGTCTGCTGCAGAGTCCGTTAACGTCCCCGTAAGTATCCTGGATTTTGTGTAATCCCTCGGCCCCCCGCAATTCCATGAGCGAGCGCAGCTCTTTAAGCGAGCACCCGAATTCTGCATCGTGATTGGGGTCCGCTACGGAGTTCTTCACGCCGCTGTACGAGTTGTTAGCCATGTCGCTGTGGAGGGGGTAGAAAAAAAAAGGCGTCCCGAAAGGAGAGCTAAATCCTCAGGAGACCGATGCCAGTAGTTCCCATAAACAGCTGACGTCCTTTAGGAAAGGAGGAGGAGGAGGAGGACTGACTGTACGTGGCAGGACTGGGACAATTCAAAAGCCATTTCCCCCCAGCTTGTTGCATAAGCTCATTCGTTCATGCTGACAGGAGCCTCGCAGAACACAATCCATACAAATCTGCAGGGGGAGGGGGGGAGAAAGAGACAGGGAGAGACAAATCAGAGGTTAGAACAATGCATTGCAACTGGACAGTGTGTAGAACCACACAAGGTTGTTATGAAGTGAAACACTGAACACCTAAAGTTCAGAAAGATTCCATTACACCTAAAAATAAATACAATGTAGGAACACCAGGTCACTGGCTAAGGTTCAACATGACACACTACCTACTCTTGCAGAGGAGGAAAAACTCCTATACACTATCAAGTTATTTTAGTTTAACTTTTGTAACCAATTTACCATTAACAAACACCAAAAACAACCTCCTTGTGCTATTTCTACTGAGCTTATATTCCAATAAAGAAACCTTTTAGGTATCTGCAGTGTCCCTGAACTTTAAACGATGCAGTTATCAGAGTTATACTGGAACTAGGTAGCAGCACTCTGCTTGCACGTAGTGCCTCATCACACCCCACCCCAGTAGCAATCAGTTTCATATAACAGTACAGTCTTGTGTGTTATTTCTTAATTTTCCATGGATCCTGTAAGCATGATTAATTATTTAAGTCTAAGAATAACGGTTGGAATGAATCCTGCATCCTGCTCATTATTATGTAGTAATCCTGACTGAACCATCATTTTCATTTGCTTCGGAAAGAGTGGAAAAGAAGCAGAAACAATGGTTAATGTGATTAACTTGATGACCATCACTCTGCTTCTTGCTCAGGAAGAGAAGCCTGTGCGAGAGAGTCCAGTAAACCAGGATGTTAACGTCTTTCACGATCTAAACGAAAAACGACTACTGATGCAGCAATGCAGAATATTTAGGTCTTCATTTGCTTTTTTCACATTTAAAGACGATCTTGTTTTTCGTCATTTGTTCAGCGGACCACTGATAAGAGTTGCAGGCTCTTGATTTGACACAAGTATTGCAAGTATTCTCCACTCATGATAGCAAGCCTCATTCGTGTGCCATGATTGTGAGTATTATCTTATCTGTGCATTTTGTTCTCCAGAGAGGTCTTGCACAAGCCATGTAGCTAAAATCCAAACGAGAAGGCAGCTTGAAGCACTCAATTTTGGATGAGTACAGAGACCTCATTGATAATTCCCACCTATTGTTAGTCATCTGGCTATGTCATCTTTAGCTAAAAAAAAGAATAATAAAATTAATACTTCAAATGCTTCCATTCATCCTGGGTGTACAATTTTCTCATAGCATCTCAGGACCCGAACATAAGGCACTGTCGCTTGATCAACGTGTCCTGCACTTTTTCACAGATGAACTGAAAGATGTTCTCTCTCAGCACTTCTCAGGTCCATTGCTAAAGAAACACACTTCCTTGTGTGGCAAAAGTGGCATGCATCAGACAAACAACCTGCTTTGCGTCCTGTCTATGCGATTGTCTCATCATAATCAAATGAGCCAGGCTGCAGTAAGCAATAACGTAGTGCACCTACTTTAAAAAAAGACAAACAAACCAACCAATAAAATAAAATAAAAAAGGCTGCATCTTTGATCAAATGGTGTAAATCAAAGCAAACTTTGTGCTGGATGTGCCAACAGGGAAGCTTGGACAAGAGATTGAGCTCAGCCAAAGTGAATGCGGTGCCAACATTTGCTCCACGCTAACAGTTTCAAGTTGCAAGGCAGGTCAGATGTCACAACAGCAGAAAATCATTGTGACTGGACAGCTAAAAAACAGCTGGGATGGTACGTGGCTGAGCAACAGCAAGCTGGGGTTAACCCGTTCGCCGCTGGACTAGGAAGCTTTAACATGTACACGCAAAGGACTCATAACATAAAATATAACATGTAATCCCGCATGTTGCGCAACATTTTGATTCGGATTCGTCAAAGCTGGTGCAGAAAAATGTTCGGAAAAACCCCCCACGCATCCTGGATTGGCAAATGAACCCACAGTGCATGTGTGCCAGCTCTGTGTATGCAAGTCAAGGACAGCGATTCCAGGGATCCCTCCGCACTGGAGTCACAGGCGGTGATATATTTTTAGCAGCAACAAGTCGACCCCTTCGTCGTCCCCCTCCCTGTCACTGACCCCAACTGAGGCTGCAGCTGAAGCAAGTCGTGGCACGATCTATCTGCAAAGCAAAGGTGTCTGTTCTAATTGTGCTGTATGCTTTAGAAACCCCTTGGAGTGAGTGTCATTTGCTCAACAAGTGTGTGTGCGCACCCGTGTATGTACACCCGTGTATGTACACCCGTGTATGTACACCCGTGTATGTACACCCGTGTATGTACACCCGTGTATGTACATGAACATGCTCCACTGCTTCCAGAGTGTTCCCTGTGCAAGACATGAACAGGGAAATCTCAATGTAGGCACAGTTTCAGAGATTCCAACTGGCCTGTGGGACAAGTGAAGGAAATCATAAAGCACTGGTTTAGATATACAGCTAAACCAACCTGTTTGTTATAAACACACACACACACACACACACACATAGTGTAACACAAATGTATTCACTATGAAGCTGTTAATTTTGCATTAAAATAAAATAAAAAATAAAAAAATAACAGGAACGGGAACTAACAGTACTTTTCCTTCCAACAGTACATTTTAAAGACAATCTATCAGTATGCTGTAGTAAACCTGGACAGACGGGACACGCCCACGGGACCTCGCAACACACTGAACTACAAGCAAATGCAGGGACGGGCAGCAGACCAGCTTAACTGACCAGTTTGATAAAACACCACTTGTTTCTCAAGCTTAAAACTCCAAGTGCAAGGAGATTAACCCTTGGGATGAACATAACTGCCAAGCATCGCATAAACCATTCCAGATAAAGACATAGAGCTTTGCAAACCATGGTCTTTGTGGACCATCAGTGCCAACATGCAAACATTAAAGTCCATAACATCAAATCAGGCACCTCTAATGCACTAGAATCCATCCTGATCAGATTTATTGCATTATTACAGCTGGTGTGTTTGATCAATCAATTACTACTTTTCCTGATCACCAGCTTTAGTTCTCCTCCATCAACCAAACCTTTTCATGATTCTCACTTGCACTCATGTAGCCTGTATGTGTTTCACAAGTAAAACCAGAGCGCTCTCACACTTACTCGTACAACTCTCTCAGTGTGCAGTCCTTTCCCCCTGAAACCCTTACACAACACACATTTCTCCTGAACACACCTGGAACAGGTATTCAGCAAAAGGGGAGTGAAAAATGTTAATTATCTTGGGGAACCATCTACACCTTGTTCTTGTCAACAGAAGTGAGAAGGGGGCAGAGGATTCAAACAGTAATGGGACTAAATGGGATCTGACACAGTGCTGTGCACAAAAACGAGGCATTTAGTGAAGAAAAAACATACAATTAGTTCCAGCTTCTACACTAATCTTGTAGTGTTTATTTGTCCCGAATTTTTCTTTATGCATTCGCTCGACGGTGAGACATGCGTTATAAAATAGATTTAACGTCAAATTAATTTCAAAGCGAGAGAACATAAGGGTGCTTCCTCACTGTGGATGATAGGCGAGTCGCTGCTTTGCCACCTTTTATCTGTGTTCCTTTGACAATAGAGAAGCGTTAAGAACACTCAAAGTGAACACTTCAGGCCTGGCTGTTTTTGTCATTCGAAACAAACGTTACAAGCAATTATAAATAAATCCACACACTGGAGTGCTGGGGGGGAAAAAAACATGACTCCAAAGAAGAAAACACATTTTAGAAATATACTGTGTATAACGAATCAGCAGACCAACAAAGCAGGAATCAGAGAGGTAATGGTGATTGATGGAGAAGATTTCATACCGAGATGAAGAGAAAGAACTGCTGGTCTTCATCATCAAACAACCTTGGAGCGTTTTCATGTGTGACATTTCAATTAGAAATTGAGAGAAAAAGAGAAGATGGTAAAGATAGACACTTTCACCTGCACCTTTTTTTCTTTCCTGATAATGATTACTGAAAATGTGCTCAATCACCATTTTATCACACACACTCCTATGATCGCAAGAAAATACAGTGCAGACAAGTTGTGAGACTGAGCCTGGCTGACTGAGGTTCATGGATGTTGCTGCTTCTTCACATGATGTTTGAAACGCAGCATTACCTTAGACAAGAGCTTGGTGATGCGTGAGCAACGTTAGGAGAATTGTAATCAAATGATGTCGGGACATTAAACGTGCACCTGAGAGCTGAACATTTCTGCATGATCTGACATCTAGATTAAACTGGAATGAGAACACAGGATCCAGGACTTTATGGCTTTTGGTTGGAAAAGCGTTTTGTTTATTTGTTTTGTTTGTGCATGATTAGCTAAAATGTGTCAGCTAGCTTAATTTATTAAAAGTAATGCACAGTAACCATGACATAACGTTTACAAGAAACACAACTAAAAAGAATTGTTAAAGCACGTCATTGTGGTTTACAACAGTTACGTTTACTGTACAGTAAAGTAGAGTTTCCAATACTGATGTTACTGTAGGTGTGACAACTGAGCTAGCTTGATCACTAACCTCCCTGTTCACCACACAGCGATTAGCAATAAAAGGGGTCGAGATGGACTGAAAGCTTAGCTCTTTTTTCCCCCCCCCACACAGACCTTCATGCATTTTGTTTTTTAACACCTATTTAATGTGCTAGCAGATATGTTATTCATGTAGTTCTCCTGCCAGATTCTCCTAAGCTCCTCCAAACCAAATCTTCCGGAATCAATCCGGAATTGTTTTGCTGTTAATTAATAAGGACGTGCGATAAAACACTTGATTCTTGAGGTCATGATTTTTAGTTTGTTAAATGAAAAATTGTTAACATGCTCACCTTTTGGCATCACAACTTATATACATCTTTCCTGATGTAATGCTATAATGTATACATGGATGTCAAAAGAGATGTTTGTGCAAAGATAGCATGAAGGCCCTTGAGATTAAAAATAATAATAATTTTACTTTAAAAATGTGATTATTTTCATCTAGGTTAAACTAACAGCAAACTAACAACAAAAAAAAACGATGGGTAAAATGTCAGGAGTTGTGTCATTAGCTACTACATAAGTGTAACAGTAAGACATTCCTGTAACACCTGCTGCATTACTGGTTCTTTCTGTTCCACTTCAAACATCACCCCAGAGTTAAACGGATTCATTCAACCTACATCACCTGAGCAGGACACCTGTCATGATACATGTGTGTTTAAGATATCCAACATACTGACATAAGATCGTGACCTGAGGGTTCATGGCTAACATGATGACTCTGAAAAGCTTACTAATGCCTCTCGAGTAAGCTACGACCGACCAGTCGGCGTTTGTTAGTTCCACGAGAATGAATAACATGCAGACATCTAAGAAAAGCAAAACAAATGATGCATATTATAAGGAAAGGGCATGCAGAATCTCTCAAATTTTGATTTGACCTAAGACCCTGAGTTGTAAAGTTCACTTAACCCAAAATAGTAAACAAAAAGAGAAAATCCTACAGGCTGAAATTGGCACTGCATGTGAGGTCATCCTCATGTAAAAAAAAAAAAAAGTAAGATGGACCAGACTTATAAAATAAATGTTAACATTCTATGCATTTAACATATAACAGTGATACTGTGTTAAAGCACGTCAGCAGTAGAGTATAAACGCAGCGCACTTTTCTTAACGCTACTAAAATAACAGTGACTGGAAAATGAGTAAGCTGCACCTTTATCCATCAGGTATACATCATCCCTTACAAATCATCCTTTATGCAGTAATGTGATGCGAGCTAAGATGGAGTTGTGTATTAGTTTACGCATCCTTCTGCAGCACAAGTGGAAAAGTTACCTTGTGTATTTCACTACACCACAGAGCTGATGGAAGGACATAACACACACCATGATGCACGGTTATAAGCATCTGATTTAATCCTAAAGAAAAATATTCTAGTATCTTTTTTTGCCTGAAGCATTCTGACTTTCTTTTGCGTCCCTGATTGAATTAACATCTACAAGAAAGTGGAAAAGCAGCGTTGTCCCACTGCTCCTGAACTTTGACCAGATGCGTTTCTGTTTTGAACCTATGCCCTCAGTAGCGGTGACGCAGTCGCCCTCGGTGCGCAGCTCCTCACGTATAGTGATAGTTGAATTTCACTACGTCCGAAGACCTGGCCTGTTGATCAGCATAGCATGGAGCACTTCTCCGCTGGTGACGCTGTTTCCATGAACCACCAACAAGGAAAAATAAAAACTCTTTATAAAATATTCAGCGATATTCCAGAATTTCACTTTTTTTTTTTTTTTTATTAAAATTGCCATTTCCAAGGACAACCAACACGGAATTCCATCACTGCATGACACGGTTATCTAATCAGACTTGCACGGAGGCGGTCTTTCATTTATAAGGCTGAGTGACAGAAAGGGAAAAGTCTAAAGACTGTAGGATCTTGTGGAGTTTATTTTATAACGCTGGTGCAAACCTGCGCTTATTAAAACGGCACCGTTTCATCATGTAGCTGAATGTCAAGGGATTCAGCTCCATCATTAGGGAATAAATGGGGGGAAAAAAAAGGGAAAAAAAACCCTAAGGGGAAAAGATCTACTCACTGACCTACAACCCGAATCCATGTAGATTGCTCACGAGGAGTCTGTACAGCATTTTATTTCTGCATGAACTCAATCGGACAAAAAAAAAAAAAGAAGTTTGAATCAGGTGTACTAGATGATGAGTCTTCTTCTTGCACATACATCACAGCATAAAACTAAGGAATATTACCGAAGCTGACAACTGAATTGATAATGAATAACATAGGAGTCAGACAGTGGACACGTTTGCGTTATCTCTTATACATTAACACACTAAGACCATGTGTATAGACTGTAACAGTAAACTCTAGTAACAGTCAACTCTAGTATCAGAAGCAGCATGCAAAACCAAAATGAGGTTTTGTGCTACATTTCCACACACTGAAGACCTTAAACCTTGTGCAAGCCCACCGCATGAGCTCGATCAAGAACAACATGATGCACGAGGTCTAGAACTTCTTTCTAATTTCATTTTCACCAGCTTTCATCTGGCACTGAGGCAGATTATAATCTCTTGCTTGTTCACAAGATAAAATGCCCAAGGAAAAGCAGAGAAGGGGGAATGAGAGAGAGAGAGAGAGAGAGAGAGAGAGAGAGAGAGAAACAGCACAGCAAATAATAGCCAGCTAGCAAGCTAACACCTTATATGCTGCAGATCACTAAAAACAGTCATCATGCAAGTTAAGGACACTAGACATGTAAAAGCTCTTCTGATGATCATAATTAAGATGATCGGTCTTCCTGCCTTACTGCTATTAAGAAGCTTCATCTCAAGAGTTGCTCGCCGGTCCAAATTTACACATCTACTTACACACACAGACACACACACACCACACACACTGTTCTCAACACTCCTGCTTTGCTCTTTATTCATGCATTTTCATACTTTTTAAATGAAAATAAGAAAGAAATGACCCGTTATCTATCTATATCTATCTCGCACGCGCCGTTA
>JAOVVB010000015.1:15640425-15657236 GCA_028570985.1 Heterobranchus longifilis
GCTGATATTTCAACCACCCATAGTCCCCCCCCCCCTCTCCCAATTCACTTCTGTATTTAAACCCAAGAACGCTTCGAAGCTCCACTACTCCGTTCATACACACTCCCAAGATCTTAACTCCAGTTTGAGTCAATGTAATGTGTCTATAGTCTCTGTCATAGCAGAACAGGTTTTGTAAACTGTAGACAAACTGCTTGCTTGCACTTTGACTTTGCGTGCCATAGTCTAGAGTTTCCACACACAATTGATTAGATTGAATTCTGATTGTTTGCTTTAAAACAAAATCTTGGTGGCTAAAAACAAAAAACAAAAAAAAACAAACACCATCAGCAGAGTTGATTTTTTTCCCCTTGCAAAACAATTTGATGCAACAAAAGTGCAAAAATCAGCAAAAAAAAACAAAAAAAGCCATGATAAATGTGCAGATGTACAATGAAAGCATTTGAAAGGACGCACCTCCACATCAGCACATACACATTTATCACTGCACCCTTGTGTGTGTGTGTGTTGCATCGTAAATCCTGATATGACCACATGAAACATAGATATGACTGAAATAAACACACTCGGTTCATAAGATCAAGGCTCCACAAGAAACTGCTTATTGTGTATGAGTGCTGTCAAAAAAAACCCCCCAAAAAACACTCTTATCAGGATCAGACACCTGTTTAATCAAGCTTTACACAAGGTCAAGCTGAGCCAGATGTCCAGCCTGAACCCAAGAAATAACCTCAGTAACAGGAGTGGGTTTTTTCCCCTTTCTCCTACTAATTTATTTTACTCCTTTTTGACATATTTAGATAGTTAAGCTCAAAACTCATCTGTTTCGAACACTAATAAAGTGCACACAGCTGTAGAAGCGAGCACGGTGAGCTCAGTGAAGGGAAGAGGAGCAAAGATTAAACAGGAAGGTTACATTTTAATTGAGACCTGCGCCCGGTCATGCCGAAGACATTAAGGAGATTAGAGGTTAAAGATCCTGAGCCAGCACCTACGCCACTGAGGAGCGCTTCTCCCTGTTGTAAACCGCTCATGATAGGGAAACGTAGCATGTGAGGAGTGCTGGAGGTTTATTGTGGTATCAAAGGTGGCGCAAATTCGACTCTTATTTGGGGGCAAAGGTTCAAGCAGAATAGCTGGTGTTTACTGAATGCACTGTTGCAGAATAGACCAACGTGAGGAACCAGCTCGTGTTTGTTCTGCACCGGCGCATGCGCTTCACGCTCCATATTCCAACGTTTACAACTGATATAAAAGAAATAACTTATAATTGTTGACAATTTGTATGATCTTTAAAAGCAAGACAGTTGTTGCATTAAAGCTCATTAAAGAATTTTAATTTCTGATTGGTATTGATTCATTTTCTATAACAGAAGCACTGGCTAAAGAGCAGGTTTATATTGATGCTTTATCTAATCTAAAAGCTTAATATAATTTATCACGAAAACAGTAATATAGTGAGTGAGGACATTTTAACAATTATGAAAGCAGTCTCCAGTGTCAGATTATTATTATTATTATTATTATTATTATTAATAATATATACAGTAATTTATTATGATTGTCTTTTTAACTTCAAGAAGGCATAAAATAGAGATCAGTGATGGAACACCTTGTTTCATGGACGTTCCACAACCCTTGTTCACACAATATTTCCATTCAATCACCTTTATCTTTGATTAAACACACAATACAATGTGGTGACCAAGTCATGTGGGGAACTGATTCCTTGTGCTCCCAGAGCCACTCTTTCTCACTCTAAGGGAAGAAGAACTCCATAGATGTGATAACCTGGTCATTCAGTACATTCAGGTCATCAACTGACTTCATTTTATTGCCACATAACGTTGCTGAGTCCAGACCAGAGCAACAGAATCAACCCCAGATCATAACACAGTTATGTACAGTGGACACTATGCATGATGGGTGCATCGCTTCATACACGTCCCTTCTTACCCTGACACACCCATTGCTCTGGAATAGGGTCAGTCTGGACTCATTTTTCCATTGCTCCAAAGTCCAATCCTTTTTGTACACAGCTGTTTAGTCCCATCCATGTAAGTTCTCATCACATTATGTGTGTACATGCTCTTACTTTCACCATTAAACATAGCTCTGGTTTCGACTGCCCTTTTTTATAGGATGAAAGGACCTTTTTTTTTTTTTGGCCAGGCAGTTTATACGTATGTAACTATAGAACTATGTATTATAACTATGTTAACCTTTATTATACATTTTTTAAAATGTAAAAGAACAAAACTCTTTGTTCTTAACTCTTATATAAAGAATCAACTTTAGCATGGCAACTCTAACCCCTGGTCTTGATTTTTTTTTTTCCCGTAGGTGTTTGTTCTTTAAATACTTATCTTATGTTCCCATGGAAAAAAATCCCCCCTCACTCACATTGTTTGTAGCCACCATCTGTTTTGAAATCTTTTTACCACTTGCAGTTTGATCAAGAGGCTCTGATCAATCACACCTAAAAACTAATCAATGCTGTTAAAAAGTAAACTAGTTCAAACAAAATCTTACACACAAATTAAGTTAAGTTCAGCTTTTATTAGTCACACGTACAAATTCTTTATTCTTGGCGTATCCCAACTTTTTTTTGTCAGTAAGGTGGGGTCAGAGCGCAGGGTCAGCTATTTCACAGCGCCCCTGAAGCTGATATGATTAAGGGCCTTGCTCAAGGGCCCAACAGTGGCAACCTATATAAAACAAAATTAGCACTTTGTTATATTTACATTGTTCTGGAAGAGTTCCCCCAAAAGGAAAACCTAGTGTAACCTTAGTTCCTAAACACATAATATTTTGGATTATTTTAAGTTTACTGCATTTGTTTGTTATTTATTATACAGTGGGTATATTGCATATCATAAGGTATATTAAGGTCATATTTATTTATTTATTTATTTTATTTTTTTGTGTTTAATTTAGAATTGAATATTATTCATTTATTATTTACAGTACATTATTATTATGTAAATTATGTTATGGGGAACTAACAAGTTACCCGCCCTGGGTTTCCCAGGGGGCAGGTGAGAATGTTACACGCGGTGAGAGAAGCACATGGTAGAAGTTTGTATACTGTCTTGCCATTTGGCTTAATAAAAGAAATTGTTGCGGCCTCAACTGTAGCCCGCTTATTACCCACAGCCAGAGAGAGACTGGAGAATAGTTAGACAAGTCAAGAAAGTTGGGTTACACTAGCATGGCAAGTGCTAGCTAGCTACTGTTTATTGCTTGTATTTAGTTTTATGATATATATAATATTCAACATAACAGCAGTTTTATAAGAAGAGATGGATTCTTATCGTTTCTTTAAACTGGAGGTCGGTTTACCTCCTTAGCCCAATCCCTCATCCTAGCAGTGCACACTCAACTGTGTATGAAATTGTCAGCGTGAATTGTAGCATGTCCTATAAATAGTCTATTCATGAGAGTTTACAAGTTCCACTCAGACTCGCCAACCGAGTCCCCAAAATGCTGATGGCCGCAGACATAACAAGGACACACGGTGAAAAATCAATTTCCGCTCCTTGTTATCATTCCTGTCAAACGAGGGAATATGAAAGGTCTGGCGTGGCTATTGAGAACAGATCCCTTAGCAAGGGGTTTAAAGCCGCGCTCTGCTCCGAAGGCTTCTGGGATGGCCTTGAAATCAATCATTCCAGTCTGGCAGGGGGAAGTTAATTTGAGTGTGAGGGTGATCATATTGAAATATTTGGCTGGTATTATTACATGCTCCTCAGTGTTGCCAGAGGCAACAAGGACGACCAGTTGAGCTGCAATTTGTGTTTCATTTGGCAGCTCACAGCGAATCAAGGCCTGGCAGCATGAAGTAAACAAAAAAAAAAATGAACAGAATGTAATCCAGGCAGAGTGGTTCTCTTTCAGAACAGATTTTAAAATGGTACACCATTTTAAGAAAGATATAATCATGAATTTATCTAGAAAATAATACCATCTTTAAGTTCACACACCCTAATTGATTAATGGCATCTACAGATTTTACTTTTAATTGTCCACATCAATTTCTAATTGTAGGTCAGAACTACTGATGGAAGTGTGAAAGTAATGAAACGTTGGAGGCCACTCATTGCAAGATTACTCTGAGGAAACACTCGAGCCTGTCGTTGAATTTGTCACTTTGTGTTACACTCAATTAAGAGGATGTTACTGAAATGTTCATGGTAGCACGATGGCTTAGTAGTTAGCACTTAATGGGTTCAATTCCCACTTTGGGTCTGTGTGCATGGAGTTTGCATGTTCTCCCCATGCTTGGTGGGTTTCCCCTGAAAACTTCATCTAGATTAGGCTATTTGGAGTTTCCAAATTGCCCATAGATGGTCCTCTGGAGAAGGAAATGGCAACCCACTCCAGTATCTTTGCCAAAAAAAAAACCCATGGACAGCATCTAGGAGGGCATGGCGTGCTTTGGTCCATGACGTCATGAAGGGTCGGACATAACTGAACGTCTAAACAAACAAAAACTGAAATGTTTACTGTTGCATAAGCTGCAGTTCGGGGTTGTATAGGCATATAGATAATAACAATTGTTTTGTCACTTGCCTTGCTAATCTGAATGTATGCTGAGATTTAGTGTATTACAGCAACTGAACCAGTCAGACCATTTGTTGAACCTGATGCTTGTAAAAGGGTGAGGCTGGATAATGCTTTCATTTATGGTAATCAATATACAGTAGAGCATACATTTAAAAAATAAAAAACAATCTCTTGCTATCTCTCAAGGACACGTGTAAGAGAAGTCAGCCTACTTGTCTAGCCTGATAGTGGTGATATAGATGCTGTCCTACTTTCAATAAATGGGGAGAAAAGAGAAAGAGGGTAGATAAGAAGGATCTCCAGGGGGGGAAGCAGTTTAATGACCTCAACTCTTGGCACATGGACAAAGACAAACTCTAATAGACAGGGGACACTCACTCCATATACAGTATTTCCATAAACTAGAACTTAAATAGGGTGATGGAATCAAGGACACATACAGAGGTTTTTTTCCCCCCTTTAGATTCATCATATGTCCCATGATAACTTTGGAAAGGTTGCATAAAAACTTGGAATTGGTTGCATAGAAATAAGCTATAAAACTTTACTGGTGATGGTCCCTTGGTGGTGACCCTCAAAGGTATATGTTTGGTGCATTTATTAATTGCAGCTCATATTATGAAAGTGGTTGTATTATATGTTTATGGAACTTTATTAGACTATGGAAAAGTTTTAAACATACACTACATTCTCTTTTTAAAGTTACAGAATAAAAACATGCACCCATGAGGGTTGCTTTTCAGTAAAAAGCATCAACAAAGATTTATACTGGTTACCAGTAAGCCAGGAACTGTGTTAATGCACAATAGAGAAATGTAGGGGAATTTACCTATAGTTATTGAAGAAACTTGTAAAGCACACTCCCATCTGCTCATCATTACAGTCTTCTATAATAGCAGAGGGACATGCAGCTCTATGCATGGCTGCACACACTCATGCAAAAACACCCTTTGCACTTGTGCATAATGAACTGCTCTACTTTAATGGCAGATGGAAAATGTGGTGCTTCTCCATCACCGTCTCCTTCTTCCTCTCCGCTGCTGACTAGCCCAGGGCTCAGGCGGCCCGTATCAGGTGATGGAGAAAGGGTGAAAGGGCTGGCAGTGGCTGGATGGCGGTGGAAAATCTGCCTCAACGCTCATCAATATTTCAGCCGCAGTTGCGGAAAGCCAACACCGACCAATATCTTCCATCGTGTCATTGGACAATGGGATTGGATGCCTGCGGCTTGACATGCCAACATTGTTGGCACATGAGCGGTGGCGCAAAGGCCTATGCATTATTCAGCCATATTCCAGAATGACCATGGGTGGGTGGGGGGAACTTGCAGCAGAGAAAGATAATGAGGTAAATACCAAGGTCGAGGGGTGGCTGGAAATAAAAATAGATATTGAAGTCAGAAGACAGAAGACAGAGACTCCAGACACTTTCTGAATTGCTAAGGGAAAAATCAAACTTAGTTTGTATCCTGCTCCTTTAAGAGGTTCGTTGATATCTGCAAAGTGGGAACGAACACCACTCTGGCAGGATTGTGTGAATTAATTCCTTAAGTGGAGACCTAAGAATGCCACCTTGTACCATTGCGGTTGCATGTCTGTCATAAAATGGTGCACTTGTAATACACTAATGAAGAAATACAAAAGTGTCGAGTCACTATAATGGCACCATCGAGTTTGGCGTCATCGAGCCGGAGGTGAAATTGAAGCAGCTGGCTCAGACTGGCTTGCGGTAATCGGACTGAGTGCATGCTGGCTATGTTTGCACCGGGACTGAGAGGACACCTGAGTTCTTAGAATCTCTCTTCCTTTATTAAGCCCTGCTCCATGCCACATCAATGATTAAAGGCACAATGTGGCATAACATGCTATTCGTGCTTCAGCACACTTACCTAGCCAAAAAAACAGAGCTAGCTCTTCTTTTCCCAACTAGTTATAAGGATTCGGTCATTGTATCTCTCTCTGGTTATCTGTAAACAAATAATTATTAGGAATGACTGATATATTTAATAAAAATGCTTTGTTTAGCTCATAAAAAAGTTGTCACTTCAGAAAGGTGTGGAATTGGATTAAGAACTTTCCAACACATTATTAAAACCTGGAAGGATATTGCAGCACCGTCAACTAGATTGGTGATCACTTAACTGCTTGATAAGGTTGAATCATTGAAAATGGTTAGTTGAAATCAGAGCTATATTTAATAGTGAAAGTAAGAGCATTTCCATCATGCATAGTGTCCACTCTACAAGCCTCTGAAGACAGTGTTATGATCTGGGGTTGATTCTGTTGCTCAGGACTAGACTCAGCAACGTTATGTGGCAATAAAAAGAAGTCAGCTGACCACTTGAATGTACTGAATGACCAGGTTATCATGTCTTCCCTGATGGCACGGGAATATTCCAGGACACAGATGAACTGAACATTACTTTTTGTGCCATAATTAAAGCTCCACCTAGGAACCTCTGTAGCCCAACTAAGGACGGTGGTCCAACTAGGGATGGTGGACGCCAGTGGTGACTTTTTTGGATGCCATTTATTTCCATTTTTTTATGACCATGATAGGCAATTTGCCAATTGGCCTAATCTGCATGTTTTTGGAACGTGGAAGGAAACCAGAGTACCCTAAGGAAACCCAGATGCTGTTCATGGGGTTTTCTTGGTAAAGATACTGGAGTGGATTGCCATTTCCTTCTTCAGAGGACCATCTATGGGCAATTTGGAAACTCCAAAAAGCCTGATCTAGATGAAGTTTCCAGAAGAAACCCACCAAGTATGGGTTGAACATGCAAACTCCATGCACACAGACCTCAAGGTGGGAATCGAACACGGACCCTAGAGGTACAAGGTGGCTGTGCTAACCACTAAGCCACTCTGAATTAGATAAACGAAATATGTTACTTTTTTGGGTAGGCAGTGTAAGATAGCGTTTAGTTTATTATCTGTCTTTATCTGGGGTTGAGACAAATCTGTGATTAATCTCTGGTAGATCTTTAATATAAGATTTACAAATAATCACATGTTAATACTTAACAAATATTTTTTAATGATGAAAAAAAAGATTGATTATATGTTCATTAACTAATCGAAAGGCGGCACGGTGGTGTAGTGGTTAGCGCTGTCGCCTTGCACCACCAGGGTCCGGGTTTGATTCCCGGCCAGGCTCGATTCTTGTCTCTGTGTGCATGGAGTTTGCATGTTCTCTCCATGCTTGGTGGGTTTCCTCCCACAGTCCAAAGACATGTAGGTTAGGTTAATTGGTGTTCTCAAATTGCCCATAGTGTGTGTGTGTGTGTGTGTGTGTGCCCTACGATGGATTGGCACCCTGTCTCCTGGGATGGGCTCCAGGCTCGTGACCCTGAATACAGGATTAAGCGGTAATGACAAGACGACGACTTGTTGGGTATTACAAGTTTGGGGCAAAAACTGTCTAGACACTAGACAATCACTTTTTTGCTACCTTAGCTTTGGATATGTATCCTATAGAAAGCTACTACCCTGCAAGTATGGACAGCTATGTAATGCAAGCATAATATGTTCAACATCTCCTATATAAACTTTCCCCTGTAACTGATCTAATTTTAACTTTTCTAGTTGTTAGACAGTACCTGTACACTAGCCACCCTTATATGCAATCCATCTTCCTCCCACCATTTACACCATTCTTCAATTCAATGCAGGAATGTTTCTTAGCAAGACAATGTAAGCAACAGTATATGTCTATAACTCTTATGTGTGCATGTCTGCCAGTCACCCCTGACACTGGTGAAGACCTGCTAGTGCAAACCCTTGACAAGCCTCTATTCGACATGCTGGCAGATTTTCCCCTGCTGGTTAGCCAGAGAAAACATCAGTGGTGATGTTGGTGACTACAGACTACAGGCAGACAGGACAGGTCATTTTTTAAAACTTCACAGGTATATTCAGCAGTTACTGTAACTCTTAAAAACATGCTGTGTATTTACCGGCCTTGAAAAAGTATTTGCTTCTTTCTCATTTTTGTGGGTATATTTGTCACACTTAAATGATTCAGATGATCAGACAAATTTGAATATTAAACATACAGTATATATATATATATATATATACGTATACATGTTTTATATATATCAGATACAGTATATACATTTATTTATTAATTTAGCTTAACTCAGAACTCACCCATAGCTATAGTATCCGCTGCGTCTCGCCTCCAGTCTCGTGTCTCACTTTTACTGTCCCTCCGGTGTGTCTCGGTCTCCTCTCGGTGCGGACCTGATGATGATGATGGTGATGATGAAGACAGAGACACGCGCGCACACACACACACGCGCGCGCGCGCACACGCACGTCTCCTCCAAGGCTTAACTTGTAAAGTCTCAAGCCTGAAGTCGGTCCTTCACCGAAAGAAAACAAAAAATGTTTGCAGAAGAAGGAAAAAAACAAACAAACAAACAAACAATTCTGTCCCTAAGGAGCCCGGAAAGCGCGCACACGCACTGACCGCGCGGCCGCGCGCCTCCTCCGGCTCGGTCCGAGCGCACCGGAAAGAAGGCACGTGAGCACCGGAGCTGCGCGAGGCATAGTGCGGTCACACACACCGGCGCGTAGAAACAGACCAATGAGAATAAAAGTTGTTTGCGGCGGCGCGGAGAAACAGTCTAAACAAACACGCCACTATTATTATTATTATTATTATAGTTATTATTCTTATTATTGATTATAATAATAATCCTGATCGCGAGCATCAGAAAAACCCCCAGATCGCCATCGACGGAGAGAAAACGCGCGTTCACACACACACAATCACAGTTCTCCTCCATCCGACTGAAGCGCAGAACACACACACACACGCACACAAGCACGCGCGCACGCAGGCACGCACGCACACACACACTGCGCGATTCATCACGAAGGATGGGAGAAACCGCAAGCACGCGCACACATACACACACACACACACACACACATAGACACACATACACTAAATCAAAATCAAACCTAAATGGAAATGTTCATGAATAGTCGCACATGTAACGGTTTGGACAAGTATGCAAGGTGTGTGTGTGTGCGTAAAAAGTTGAAGCTGCATTGCTTGCATTTTCCGTAGGTGGTACACATAGGTCTCTCTCTCTCTCTCTCTCTCTCTCTCTCACACACACACACGATTGATGCACATCACATCACAGGAATAAATAAAGTCATGTGGTTTAAATCTAAGGAATTTAATTTAATTAAAAAATATCAGTTTTATATAAGTTGTTTATCAGTGCATTGCAAAAGTATTCAATGGTCCTTTGAACTTTTTTTGGCCTAAATGCAAAATGCTATGTGTGGCAGAAAACGAACACTGCACACCATCCCCGCCGTGAAACATGGTGGTGGCAGCATCATGTTGTTGCAGGAATGCGTTTCTTCACCTGGGACAGGGAAGCTGGACAAATTTGATAGGAATATGGATGGAACCCAATACAGGGCAATCTTGAGACTAATGCCCTGGAACAACTCTTTGAGGGCTTCACAGAACAGCTGTATTTATACTGAGATTGAATTGAGTTTAGTTAGAGGTATCAGAGTCAATACAAAATATACACTTTTCAGATTTTTATTTGTAAACAATTTTGAAGACAATTTATCATATCAATTTTACAATTATGTGCCACTTTGTGCTAGCCTGTCACAAAAAACACAATAACATACGATTGATTACATTTGCGGTTGTAATGTGACAAAATGTGGATAAGTTCAAGGGGTATGAATACTTTTGCAAGGAACTGTAAGTTCTTGCGTGTGTATATATACAGTATATATATAATTTAGTTTTTTTTTTCTGCCCAATTTATTGTTCATTCAACTGGAGTCACATTGTTTCTGATCTTTGAGCATGTCGTCATCATGTTGGCTTTCTCTGATATCATGCATCAAGACCGAAGTTAATGCAAATGCTGTTTAACATTTTTACTAAGAAGGCAAATCCAAAACAGAGTTCAAGAATCAATTTCCCCCTAAAACAAGCAAAGATTTAAGCGATCAGCAAACATGAACAACAGCGAAAATGCAAAAATCGTAAACTTAAACAAATATATTACTCATGCACGTGGACAAAGGCTTGGTTAAGTCAGGTAGGCACACAACAAGCGTTTACTTTGTGAAGCTGGGGTCAAGGACATCATGACCTGGGTTCCATCACTGCTCCTCTGGCCCATACCCCTCACATTTAATGAGTTATTCGAGCTTTCCATATCTATCAAATATAGATTTTAAATAGATAACATAGCTTAATTTTATTAGTGATGTGCAGTATTGTGGAGATATCCTTTAACGACCCCACAAACATGGCCATGAAGTCACCACCTATTCTCCAGGACCTCCAGCCTCATGAAGGGGCTGATGGAGGTTGGAATTCTTATAAAGCTCAAATATATTAGTTGCTCCTGATTTCTCTTGTCATATCTGAGTATGATATTCCTCTGTATTTTGTCCCAAATAAGGATTTTAGCCAATTCCTCTTGGTTCTCCTAGTTTTTTATTTGCCCATTAGTCTGTGTAACCTGAAGTAAGGCTGATGGTCAGACCCAGCTTCTCCATAAATCCCTACCAGAGTCAATATGTAACCTGTATGCCTCCATCACTCACACATCTTCTGGGATTTAAAGGTATTGAAAGTTATGCTTAAATATTAGCTCAACTTTGGTAAAGACTGCGAGTGACCAGAGCAGGAGAATGGAACACAATTACTTTGAAAATCAATCCATGATGACCAAGATGGGACAGTACTATTTTAAAAGCCAGACATTTACATTTACGAGACGCTCTTATCCAGAGCGACTTACATTTTTTAAAATCTCATTACACATCTGAGGGTTAAAGGCCTTGCTCAAGGGCCCAACAGTGGCAACTTGGTGGTTGTGGGGTTTGAACCTAGGATCTTTCGAACCGTAGTCCAATGCCTTAACCACTGAGCTACCCCCGGTAGCAGATCTGTGATGAGATCCTACTGTGAAGCAGAACAGGAAGAGGAGGCTGTGTCCTTTGATTTGTTGCTAAGGACCAGCTGTATCTTAACAGGACAAAGTACCATTGGCAGGACTCCTGCAAGAGTTCCTGGCCTTTTTGAAAACCTAAAAGCGTATACTAGTTCCCCAATCTTGCCATTACCCCCTTACCATTGGTGTCCATTGGGCCTGATCAAAAGGCTGTTTGAGGTGAATATGGTAGTTATGTTAAAGGATGTGAAGCCCTTCTTGTACAGTAGTACCAGCTTAACAGCAATCTGTTCTTTGGTCCCAATCTCATGGTCCTGCTCAGCCAAAAATAGCTTCTTTAAATAGAAGCCGGCTTAGTAAAGTGTAGGTTTGTCCCCAAATCGCTGTGACAGAACAGGTCCCACTCTCAATTCATAGGGATTTACTTTTACGGTGATGGGCTTGGAAGGGCCTGAGTATTGAAGAATTAAAGCTGTGGAAAATGCATTATTGTGCTTGTCAAATGCCTCCTTTGCTGCACTGTTCCATGATTGATGCATAGCCTACTTTTTTGAGAAGAGATGTCAGAGGATGGGCAATAGAACAGAATCCCCCAAGAAAATGTTCGTAGAAGTTTGTAGAGCTGCGAAATAGTTGTAGATCCTTATTGTAGACTTGACAGTGGACTGGGTTGTCACAGCCAACACCTTGGCGGGATCCATGAGCACTCCTTTGATCCTTTGTTACAGTATAACCCAGAAGGAAATCCGGTGCACATGGAATTCAAACCTCTTCACTTCACACATATTTAATTCTGAAGCTATCTTTCATGCGCAAACAAGAAGAACATACGGTTTAAATCAAAGGGGGTAAATAAAGATATCATTTGTATATGCAATGATAAATCTACACAGCATATCCCTTAGGACATTACTTCATAGACCACACTCTTTCTAGTGCAGAGAGCATGAGCAGCAATGGATAACAGTACATGACGATGATTTGATTGAGTCAATATAGGGTCGAAGGCCACCACCTTTGTTCCACAAATCCTTCTGATTTCAAGGAGGAGGTGTTGAGCTTGCAGGAGTGTGCCACTGCTGATAGGTTTTTGAGATGTTGTACTGGTTGAGCGTGAATGTTTGATTTATTTATAGTAGCCTGGTGAATAAAATTTTGTGCCAATTCTGAATCGATCAGCACCGCCAAACAGAAACAACATCTGAATCTTGAATTCCTACTTGAAGGTTAAATGAAGAGTGAGATTGAGAATGTAATAGACTGAGTTTGGGAAGGTAGGTGAATGTGCTGGTGGCCTTGGGTTTTGCTGGTGACTTGGCATGTCATGGGCACATTCAGATGCCAAGTCTCTGTCAAAACCTGATAAGCACATTCCCATGAACAGGTCAGATTTGCCACAGGGAAAGTACAGTCAGTCTTTGTGGTGTTTCCCCCATTTGACAAGTGGTACAGGCAAGTTTTAAGGGTTCAGGGTTGCTGATCGTGTTCATTGAATTGAGGTCCAGTTTCCATTAGGTAGTGGCTGGTTGTGAAGAAATCAGATAGCAAGACTGATGAGTGAGCCGAGGGTCATTTTCTAATCTCTGCAAGCCATCTCAGTGAAGATTTATGGGTTGAGACCCTGAGAAAAGGTAGCCTTGATGGCAGGTTTGTCCTGCAGTGAGGGTGTGGAATTTGAGGTTATATTTATCTTCTCTTAATGATCCTCAGAAAATGGTGGGTAATGGTTCACCAGTTTTTTTGCCTTTTGATGAGTGGTTAAAGAAACATTCTAGAAGTTATACTTATTTGTTGCTTTGAAAAGTGTTATACAGCAAAATAGAAACATACACCGTGTGGTTTCATACAGTACTTGTCCGGCTGGAAAAATTATGAACTTGTCAATATATGGTGTAGCGTAGCTTAACATGGTTAGATAGCATCTGTGTGAGCAATTCAGTTTGGCATCTAATTCAGCCAGATGCTGCTGTTCTTCTCCCATCCATTGTCCCTAAGCTACTATGGAATTTTGCTAGTCCATTTTAGTGGCAAAGTAACCTGTCATTTATGACAGGGTGCCAGTCTGTTAAAGCGCACAAGCATGCACACACTCACACACATTCTAACAGTTCAGGAAATTTGGACATGGCAATTTGTCTAATCTGTGGAAGGAAACTAAAGTAACCTGAAAAGTCCCACCATGCATGAGGAGAACATGCAAACTTCACACACATAGACTTGAAGGTGGGACACAAACCCTCATCTTTGGAGCTGCTAACCACTATACTACTATTCTGTTAAATTTAATAATAATAATAATAATAATAATAATATTAATAATAATAGTAATACAGGCTTCTTTTGCATGGCCCATCCTGTAGTAGTAGTATCAGTATTGACACTACTACTACTAATAATAATGATAATAATAACTTCTCTAGTTCTTTTGTTACTTAAGCCCCTCTTATCTTTGCTTATAATTCAGAGCACTGTAAAATCTGAAATAACAATCGTTAATTGTTTATGTATGTTACTTTCTCATAACCAATTACATTTTCTTGTGCATGGTAACTTTGGAAACCAATCAATGTGTTTAAACAAATGGTAGTTCATTGCTCTCATATGAATATCTCATGAGCATATATGTATGGGTCTGATCCCAAGCACAATTCATTATTTAAACATTATATATGGATTCTACATTAAAACAGTTTTTTTCATGAAATAATTGATTGGAGGTCTTAATTATTAGCTAGTTGTCATATAGCATGCAGTTAACTTAATGCAGCTGATCTTTAATCACATCACGTTAATGATATCGGTCAATACGGTTTTAATAAGTCATGCTGTAATCTTTAATATAGAGAAATATAATTATGATGCATCATTAGGCGCTCATTTCTTCTCCAAGCACGCCACTGTATTGTGTGTTGAATTGATTCTTCACACAGGCATATCAATAACGATGACGAAAACTGGCTTTTTTGTTTATTGCCATGGTAAGAGCAGAGTAAGAGAAATTGTGAGGGATTTTTGGCTGTGAAAAGGTTGCTCGCAGCCCTTTTGCACCACGAACAGCATATTAGCTGATTCGGGCCCCAATCTGTTATTCAATCTGTCTGTGGAAAGGAGGGAGTTTATTTATTTACAAAGTCTAAAGCAACTCTGCATGAGCAAAGAAACCGGTCGATATGCAGATGACTGAAATGTGCTGTGGATAATTAATCAACTAATATTTGATAATGTAGGTTTAAGCATTAGAATAGTGGTCTTTTTTTTTTTTTGTGATTCTAGACAGTATACAGTAGGTACCATGGTAGTCCAATGGTACTGTAACATGGTATATAGTACCTGGCATTTTCCACAGTACCATTTGCTGGTATTGTTCATGTATTACACTATGGTACAGCAGTACATGTACTATAGGATGGTAGCATGGAACATGTACAGTACGAGGAAACTGCTATACTGTACATGTTTATGTACCATAACAGTAATATTTATGTAGTATGTTACCTGTTACAGTACCCCCAAATGTTAGTATTTTGTTGAATACTGTGGTACTTATAAGGTACCACAGTGGCGGCCAAAGTTCAGCAGGTACAGTATCTAATATAATATGTTTGTCCATACTGTACCATATTAGATATGTTAGTATATACTATGGTATGGTATAGTACAGGTAGTACCTGCTGAACTTTTTATGTACAGTTATGTACAGTACCATAACAGGTAAAATGGTACAGAAGAGGTTACAATATAAGTATTACCATTATGGTACTGTATAGACAACTGTATAACATATTCTTGACAGTGTCCTGGTACATTTTCCATAGTACCACACTATAGTATAAGGTAGATCCATTTGCCATACTATGCGAAATGTACCATTGTACCAAAGTACAGTATGTACCATGATAGAAGCATGTACCATAAAGTGTTACTGTCAAAAATACCATGCTAAAGGTACCACTGGACTACCATAGTACCAATACTATGGTAAAATACCACAGTCTTATGGGTAGGAGTGTAAAGAAAAGCAAAAGGTTTTGAATTAACCTTAAACTAAGAGTTGGCAGAAAACTTTAACTTCTTTTTATTTGCTGCGCTTTCATTTAGCACAGCAGGACAAATCCAGTATGCAGTAACTAGCCGGGATGCTGGAGTGATTGATAGGTCATTACCTCGACACACAATAGCCAAAGATGTTGAATAAAAAAAAAAAAAGAAAAAGAAAGAAAAAGAAAACGAAGAAGCACAATGACACAAGCGCTGAAGAGATAAAGACACTCACACACACACACACACAAGATAGGAAATTAAAGAGTTTATCTTTATCTAGATTAACTCTGTATTAAACGTACTTAGGAAGTCAGAGCTCATGGCTGTAATGACGGCATTTTCAAACCCCCTGCCTGCAGTGAAAAAAAAAATAACATGGATGATGTGTTCATCTTTTGTTAGCATATACATAACCATATATATTTAGGACTCCTTATATTTATTTATTTTGATTATTTATTACTTTTTCCTTTAGATAACAACTGTGAGCAACTGTAACCTAGCATAAGCAATTTCCCTCATTGATTAACAAAGTTCTTTGAATCATGAATCTTGAAATCAATCAATGACCTTCGGCCTAAGGTGCTCTGATACCAAGTACACTTATGTGCATCCCTATGCTCGAACATGGTATTTGTTATAGACAATCCATGACTAGCACAGAAATACAATAACAAAACACTGCTCGGGTTTAGACCAGGGAGGCCGTTCCTCCCAATCACGCCCCTGCAAGTATCTCCGCCATTGCCCATATGTGCGGTCCCCAGCAAGACTATAGAATCCCCTACTGGAGCCCGATGCAGTACTCCATTCAGAGTCTCCAAAAAGGAAGAATACTCTGAACTGCTGTTTGGAGCATAAGCATAGACCACAGTGAGAGTTCCTGTGCGTGGCTGTGCGTCGAGGTAAGCCCCACCAGATCTAACTGATAACGCTCAACCTCCCGCACAAGCTCCAGCTCCTTTCCCCACAGAGAAGTGAGGTTCCACGTCCCCAGAGCCAGCTTCTGCCGCTTGGGTTAGGCCCTCGGCCTTCACTGCTACCCAAATAACAGTGCACCCAACCCCATGGGTCCACGAGATGGGCGAGGACAGGGGTCTACGTTGCTCTTTCGGGGCCACCAGGCGCTCGCTGATGGGCCCTCTGTCCAGGCCTGGATCCAGACATGGGCCCTGGGCTTCCTCCAGGCAGGGTCACTTTACTCCTTCCTCTTTTTTTTTTTTTTTTTTTTTAAAACATACTTAGT
>JAOVVB010000015.1:15657336-15683666 GCA_028570985.1 Heterobranchus longifilis
TCAAGAGTAAAGTGTACACGAGTTAAAACAGAGAATTCGGGATGAAATTCACAGTATCCCAGCTGAGATGTTGCAGCAGTCAAAGAGGAATCTCAACACTATGAATAAAATTTTTTCTAGTTTCTTCTAGTTTTATTGAATTGTAAAAAAGTTCCCATTTTTTGTGTCACCTTGTTTAGAATTAGATAGATATAAAAATATATATAGATAGATAAAAAGATATATATGGATAAATAAAAATCTCACAGCACTAATAATACTGCTGGTGTGTATTAAGATTGATCCTCCTCGATTGGGACACAATACTGGTATTGGGTTTCTGTCTCATAGCATAAACATTTACATTTTAGACACTGAGGTATTGATGCAGATTAAGGTTTATTAGGTAGTAGATCTCCAGAAGGAAGGTAAGACTTTGCTATTGGGAATAAGTGTTGGTGTGATCATCAATTATTCAGCAGTTATTATAGGGGAGTCACAAAGAGCGAGTAGTAGCGCAGGAGAAATTTAAAACAAGTGAAGTAATGACTGGAAAAGATTAGATAATTACTGCATAATTAATAGTAAACTTCTTGAGTAATTAATGAGTAATACTTAGCACGTAATAGGAATAATGACAATAATAAAATGTTAACATAGAACTACTTATTAGTTCCCGTTTAGTTACTGCATAGTGCACTTATGAGTTGTTGAACAGTAAGGTAAAGTGTTTCTATGTGAAAAAAAGTTGCTATTTGTTAGACACCAGTTTTAATTGATTCGATTCAAGCTATTAGTGTGACGGCACGGTGAAGGAGTAGTTAGCATTGTCGCCTTGCAGCTCTAGGTTCCAGGTTCAATTCCCACCTGTGTGCAGGGAGTTTGCATGTTCTCCCCGTGCTCGGTGGGTTTCCTACGGGTACTCCGGTTTCCTCCCACAGTGCAAAGACATTCAGATTAGTCTAATTGGCGTTCCCAAATTGACCATATCTCACAATTGTTTATTGTGTGTGTGTGTGCCCTGTAATGGATTGGCACTCGATCCAGGGTGTATGCAACCTCAAATAGGCTCCAGACCTCCTGCGACCCTGTATACAGGATAAAGCGGTGAGTGAGCTATTAGTGAAGTCTAGACTAGACTAGTGGTCAAAATGGGAACTGCAACAAACGATAACGGAAGTTCATCAGGATGTGAACAACGCTCTTCTGTGTTGAGTGGAAGAGCTTGTTTTTAGATTTTGAAATGTAGACAGCTTAGAAATGTTCTCACACACCCTGGGTTCATTAACCCTGGTTAATGAACACAGCTAAAGAAAGGTACATGCGAAACCACTCAATATGAGATAGCTAAAACATACACTAGGTAACAATGGGTTATTGATTCTCAACTGCCTATTACAGGATTACACATCCTGTAAATCAAAAATGCATTTAATACACCTAATGTCCTCAACATCATAGCTTAGCCTGGCCTAGCCTAGCTTAAACCTGGTCAGAACACTTATGGTACCTTACTTTAGTTGTGATCTGGGGGAAATGATCTAAAATGAAGCCTATTCTATAATAGAGTGTAGAACATCTCATGTAATTTATGCTAGCAATGCAGTATTAGCTACTTGTGCTCATGAACATGTGGCTCATTGGGACCCCCGGCTTGCTAGTGCCACCTAGCATCATGAGAAAGGACATATTTCTAAATAAAAAGTAGAAATTTACAATATGGTCCCTGACTTGTACCCTAAGTCCCTCGGGATAGGCTCCAGCCCCCCCTACCCCCGTGACCTTCTACACAGGATAGTGGTATTGACCACGAGTGCGTGAGCGAGTAATATGGTTCCTGTGGAATGCGTATCATTTTCATACCATAATGAGGTCGAGAAATTGTAAGTCAATTGTTTTAACAATAGTCACAAGGCAGCTTTACAGAATCAAAAGAAAATGAAAGTCACATTTCCCTCACGTCAGGGTCGGACTGAGTTGCTAGCTGCTCCAGATCAGAGATGGAGTCTTTACCGGTGAGGCAGCAGGGGATTATGAGAACATCATCAGTGTTAGGAATGAACAAGAAAAGAGCAAGGGGGAAGAAATTGACTTTGCATCATGAATGAGCCTGAATGATAGGGTGGAAAGTACAGAATGAATAACTGATGAGGTCTGATGAAAAATAAATGTGTACTATGCTTTTGCATTGCTTTCATTTCTGTAAGCTGAGACACAAGGACATGCTGAGCATATAAATATTACAGCATGGACTTATTTATATTTGTATTTATAAAGAAATGTCAGATTTCTTTTGATGTTTCTTTGGGAAAGTTTCTTTTTCTACACTGACATGGTAAAGGCTAAAGGTTAGTCAAATAAATAGATATTGGTTTTGCTGTTCAGATGTACTGTACACACACAGCAGTGCACCATTAAGTTGATATTTTACTTTTACTTTTTATTATTTTTTTATATGAATTTTTTTTAATATATGTTTTAATATTATAAAGATATTATTTTTTTTAAGTTTATCCTTCATTTTTATTTGCACATTTAATATAATTGAAGATCATCAATAATAATAATAAAAAAATATTATTATTATTATTAACACTACTACTACTCACTCACTCATCTTCTATACCACTTTATCCTGTATTCAGGGTCACGTGGGGCCTGGAGCCTATCCCAGGAGGCTTAGGGAACAATTCAGGGTACACCCTGGACAGGGTGCCAATCCATCGCATGGCACACACACATAGCCACACACACAGGCCAATTAGCCTAACCTGCATATCTTTGGGCTGTGGGAAGAAACCGGAGTACCCGGAGGAAACCCAGCAAGCACGGGGAGAACATGCAAACTCCATGCACACAGAGACGGGAATCGAGTCTGGCCGGGAATTGAACACTGTGCTGCCGACTACTACTACTACTACTAATAATAATTGTCATGGTTCCATGCACTTCCTGTTTCACCTGCCACTCTGGTTCATTCCTGTGCAATCCTACACGTTTGGTTTGTTCCCCTGCTCCAGCATGGTGCTCCTTGTTACCTGCACCTGTTCATTTAACTCAGCTCTCTCCATCTCTATCTATTTAAACCAGGCTCAGTTTTCAGTCAATTTGCCAAATTGTCTCTTTCACGTGGTGCTCGAGCGTTCCAGCCATCTGCCTGTTTCCTGGATTCTCTGTGTGCCTGGCCCTGCCTGCTCTCAGCCTGCTCCCTGTTGGTAATCCTGTCTGCCTAAGTACTGTATACACATATACTCTCTAGATATCTGGCCCCTGGACTGATAATTGGATTTTGGATTCTGCCTGAGTGTTTTTGGATTTCTAGCCTTTTGCCTGTTTTCTGAGTGTGCCTGTGAACCTGACCTCTGCCTGTTTGGACCTGTTCTCCATCTGCCTCCAGCCCCTCACTCCTGAGCACAGTGACCATCTCCAGTCCACCCACAGCTTCTATAGAAGGTTCTCCAGTCTCCAATTGTGTTCTTGGCCAAGTCATTATCCTCACTCACTTGCACTGTTCATGCACTAGTACTATTGCCTTTTTACAATAACTATAGAATTTTTTTTTGATCTGGTCTTGCATTTGGATCCGTTTCCAAGCCTGTTACTACCACCACTACTACTACTGATAATAAAAGTCATTTCTAGACTTGTTCCCAGTCACTCAAGATCACTGTACAAACTACAGACAAGCAATATATTATAATAAAAACAGGACACAAGAAAAACATATTAGATAAAATAATAATCAGAGCATCATTACCAAATAAAAATAAAAAAGATTAGAACAACATTTCAAAGCAGCTGTTCCTTCTTTCACATCCTGTATAGGGTCACAGCGGTCTAGAACCTATCCCAAGAAACATAGGACATGACCCTGGACAGGGTCCCAATCTATCACAGGGCACACACACACAATAGATAATCTGGGAATGGGAATTAACCTAATCTGCATGTTTGATCTGTAGGAGGAAACCAGGGAACCCAGAGGAAACCCAGCAAACAAGGGGAGAACATGCAAACTCCATGCGCACAGACCCAGAGGCGGGAATCGAACCCTCAACCCTGGAGAAGCAAAGCCACAGTGCTAAGCACTAAGCCACCGTGCTACCACATCCTAAAACCAACAAAACATAAATGTTATTATTTAACAAATAACCAGTAAGAAGATATTTATTTCAAATTTGTGGAAGGAGTCTCCAGTGTCAGAGTTTTGCACAGTTCATTTCTTGCCATGGAAAACGCTTTATGCATTGCATTTCGCATTAAATGAAACTCTAAAGGGATAAATGTGTGGCTTGCTGTTCTTTAGTTAATAATAAACCTGATATGTGCAGACAGATTATGTGCTCTAAGAGGAATAAAGAAAAAAAATGCATAATGCCATCCATCCAAGTAATGACGCTCACAGACACACAAACATCATTTAGGAGCTCAGAAAACCACCAGGTCACTTCGATCACCTCAGATAGCGCTGTGGAATGAACCAAATTAAGCAGGTGGTGGGACAGACCACCATTTAGCTTATGGGGGGATTAAAAGAGATTAAAGAGATATTAGGAGTAAGAGGAGTAAAAGTCAACCTCTCTATGTCTGGTGTTCTTTCAGGTTCGGTTTTCTTTTTATCCATCCATGCATTTTGTTTGTTTATTTGTTTCATTCTCAATCTGTGTATTGTAATGTTCTGTGGAATGTTGGCGCTCTGTGCTTCTTGGATAAATGGACTGACAATCTGACCTTTAACCCTTTTGGATAAAACAATGCTGTGTCAGCATTTCCTCCCCCCTCTTTCACACATGTACGAGTTATCTTTGGCTCTTGTTGTTGGTAATTATGTTGGTCAGGTGGGAGTTTCAGCATTCACACTGAAGATGACCATGTGATCATGATGATGAGGTCACCGTGTCCTGAACTGTGCACTAGCTAAAAGGGCTGCAATGTCTTGACCTGTTGCCCAGTTTGGGGTTCAGAGGAACACTTTATATCCGTACGAAATATTTCTGCGATTCCTCTTATATCACAGCAATTAATTAATATTTCTGGAAGGATTAAAAAGCACACTGTATGTTTTTAAAATTAGATTTAATTCAAGGAGTTAGTTAGTTCCTGTTCACTTATATTATAACAGTTCTAAACATTTGTCATTCCCTCACCAACCTGCTCTATCCAAAGTCTTTGCTGGACCGGTCTTCAGCAGGAAAGAGGATTTTTAACCACAGTGAACTGCAGGATTGAATGACTATCTTAATCTTTTGCTAGTGAGAACGCTTGCCAGCTAATGTCTTCTTAACTATATAATAGATATAATATAATATAATAATATATTGGCCGAACCTGCACTGACATTGTATCCACTTTTCCTGGAAGGCCGTCCACAAGATGTTGGAGTGTTTCTGTGGAAATTCATGTCCAATCATTCTGTAGAGCATTTATGAGGTCAGGCACTGATGTTGGACGAGAAGGTCTGGCTCACAATCTCCAGTTCAGTTCATCCCAAAGGTGCTCGATGCGGCTGAGGTCACAGGGCTCTGTGTTAGGGCCAGTCAAGTTCTTCCACACCGAACTCATCAAACCATGTCTTTATAGTCCTTGCTTAGTGCACTGGGGCTCAGTCATGTTGGAATAGAAAAGGGCCTTCAAGAAACTGTTACCACAAAGGCGTATAGAAGCATAGCATTGTCCAAGATGTCTTGGTAAGCTGAAGCATTAAGATTGTCCTTCACTGGAAATAAGGAGCCTGACTGATTGAAACACCTGAATGCAATAATTAACAGGTTTGGCCAAATCCTTTTGTCCATATATGGTATAGACAACAAAGAACACTGGTTTAAAGGTAAGTAGGTTATGCTGTGAGACGACATGTTGAACTGATTTAATGTTGAGTTGAGAAGACCATGCCGTTGAGAGGGTGTTTTTTTTTTTGTTTGTTTACTTGTTTTTCTCTAGTCAAGAAATGGAAACTGGTGCAAGAACGAACGACGCCAAAACCCCGAACACTTAAATTCAAATTCTCACCATGCCACAGCTATCCCTGGCCATGGGTCTAACAAAACAAAATGTGACCATTCTCTCGATGTCCCTCATGTCTCATGTCTGGGAGGAAATGTATACAGTAAAGCCTGATGGAGCTTACCTCGGAGTGTGTTACACCACAATGTGATGCAGCATGTTCAGAGATTTAGAAAAAAAAAAAAAGTTATGTGTTTGACAGGAATCATGTGTCAAGTCTTCATCCTCCTAAGCTGGTAGCTATCATGTGTTGGAGGAGTGGAGTAGAAATAGAAATGACTCGAATGATAAATTTGTGCTGAGGGAAAGCATCTCTAAATGAGACGACTGGAGTGATGTAGCTGAAGCTGAGGAACTGTCAGGGGCAGCATCCACACACCACGCTGACACTGCTGATATTTCTACATCTGGTTTACATCATTTGGTAAGTGGATGAGTGAGTGAGTGAGTGATCAGTTCTAGGTCACTCCCAGTTTGGGTTCAAATCTTAATGCAGGTACAGATGTGTAGATCTGAAAAGACACAGATTCAAATACAAATAGTTCCACCCATAGTCCACATGATAACAATATCAGTGAACTACAGTGTTAAAAGATGAACACACACACAAACACACACAGACACACAGAAATGCTGACAGTGTCAGGCTGGTCTAGTATGCACTACGCATCTCCCTCATTCAGCCCAAATATAAAAAAGCACCATGATTATCATGGTGAGCTGTGAGTGATCTACATCCCAAACAACAAACAGAGCTAAAGATGGCCTGTGCGAGAGTGACACACTAGACACACACGCACACTTTTTTTTTGTTCCTCTCTGTACTGTCCTCCTCCCATCTAAACAGCTTTGAGAGGGCTGTAATTATGAGGAGGGAAGCATGTATTTATAGAAAAGCACGGATAAATGGTAGAATGACTAGCTGTGAGCCAGACTCTTATATTTAACGTGGCCTGATGTCAACACCATGCTGGACCACTGCCACGGCTTCCTTAGTTTAATTACTGAAGAAGATGCGTCATGCTGGTGATACGTATTGGTAAAAATTATACTCCTTCTATATGCTTGAATATAAACACGTGTTCAAGTCAAATCGGGACTTTCTGAAATTTCTGGTGAATGACGGCGTGCAAGTGATTGACATTTACAGAAGATTTCAAGCACGGTACGGCGATGAGACTCTTAGCCGCAGTAAAACATCTGAATTGAACAAACGTTTTAAAGAAAGGACAAACGTCCGTGAATGACGTTCAGCGAGTGGAACGGCTGCCCGATCCTTGAAAATCGACAGATAACTTGTCGAAAAACTCTCCGTAGGAACTGTACACACAATCATTCACCTACACCACTTTCACATTACAGGAGGTCGGATCACCATATCCTCCATACAGTCCCGACCTCACTTTCCATATGTTTGGGTAATTTAAGGAGTTCCTGGGAGGCCGGCGTTTCAGACGTAAAGCAGGCAGTTTGATCATGGCTCCGGCGTCCTGAGAAATCTTTCTACCTCGATGGTGTACAAGCACTAGTGAAACACTGGGATAAGTGCATTAGTGTACAGAGACATAAAGGGATTCTAAGCAGAATGTACAAATGTATGTAATGGAAACTAAAAGATTCCTAAGGAAAATATATCACAATAGAATTTCAAGATGTCTGTTTATTCATTATGTTGTGCGCACAGTATAAGAAAAATGCTAAATATATATATATATATATATGCTGTGTGCTGGATCAAGTGCTATTTTATAACCTGCTGATGAATAAAAATCAACATGAATTAAACTGAATTTTCAGGGAGTAAAGTGATTAGAACAGATAAGACTGTGCATGCAGCAATCTCCTTATACAGGTTTATTTCAGGGCTCCCTGCTGACTGTGCTGTACCGACTCCATGAAGCGTATTATCTATCTGCTAACAGATCTCATCTGCAGTTTGTTGACTTGAAGATGAGATGAAAGAATTCCTCAGAGAGCCAGACTGAAGCTAAAGTGAGCAAGCTAAAGCTCCTTACTCGGAGTGAAGCGTATTAACACTGCGCCTGACTGCCAGAGGAAGAGCACAAAAAAAAAACCCGCCTCATCCTCGGGGGGGGGGATCAGTGCCAACGTAGTTGTGTGTGAAAAAGACAGAACTAACATAAAGACTGAACTGGAATGCAAAATGAGTCATGAAAAACTAAGATTGAGGTTTGTGCGTGCTTGTAGAATCGCGTGAGGTTTCGGCAGTGGATAACGGAGCGCATGGCGAGCCCGAGGGGGAAGGAGCTGTCAGTCAGAGTGGCGTTATTGCAATGCGGAAAAAATAACGAAAAATAAGATCATGGGGTGGAAAGGAGAGAGTATGATAAAGTGAGTCTGGTTTTGAGATGCTAGTTGATTAAGATTCGACTGGTCTATTATCCTAATCTGCATGTCTTTGGACTGTGGAAAGAAACTGGAGTACCCAGAGGAAACCCACCAAGCACAGGGAGAACATGCAAACTCCATGCACACAGACCCCGAGGCGGCAATCGAACCCATGACCCTGGAGGTGCATGAAACCAGTGCTAACCACTACGCTACTGTGCCCCCATGTATTTATATTACTATAAGTTTATTCATTCCATCCTTCCATCAATTATCCATACCACTTATTCTGTGTAGGGTTGCAAAGAGCCAAGTGTAATCGTACACCATACAGTGTGGGTGAAAATGAACAAGACTATATTTACAAGATACTATAGAACTTGTAGTATCATAGTAAATGTGTAGTGCATATAATATGCTTAAATTTTCCTATGTAATAAAGCACATGTACAATTTGTTTAAAAAATGTGTATTAGATATATGGACTTTATTACCACATTTTAATGCCTAGTTACTCTTCACCCTCCCTGTACAGTGCAGGCAATTTGTAAACACCAATCATCCTACACCGCATGTCTTTGTGTCGCATGTTGGAGGAAACCGTGGCAACTCAAGGAAAGATTTGAACCTCCAAACACTAAGTCACTGTGGTGCCTTTTAGTTTTGGTTTAATCCACATTATTCTTTTAAGTAGATGGAACAAGATTGGATGAAGTCGTAAGAATCAAAGTAAACTCTACTTAAAATATTGACGCTAATGTTACTAAAACTATGAATCTGCATGTGTTAAAATTTAATTCAAGCAAACAGTTCTAGACCTTCAAGCCATTGTCGGTGCACATTCTGAGCAGAAGGTTAAACTTAAACCCTTAAACTCATAGACCTGTAAAATGTTTCACTTTGAGAACTTAAATGGTTCTATGGGGACATCTACAACAAAATTAAACTACTGTAAGTGAAATGTTTCCAGAAATATTTTTTCAAGATCTTGTATCAAGTTCTTGTATCATTGTAGAACCTCATAGTGTTCTGTGACATATAGGACATAGTCCATTACATGCTTAGAAAAGCGCTTACATCCAGAATTGACAAGTGTTCTTTGCTTTCTCAAGGAAACTCTTAAATGACCAATATGGTGCCAATGAGTCCATCATGACCTCCGACCATCTCCGACCACTCTTTTGTTTAGTTTTTTTAGTTTTTGTATCTCCACATCTGAGTTCACATCACGCAGGACCTGTCATGGTCCTGTCACATTAACATTGTGGTGAAACACTTTAGATTGCCGTCCAAGGTGCTTAGGAACTTTTATTCCTGTACCATAAAGAGCATCCTAAGAGAAACATCGTAACCTGGTTTGGGAACACCATGCAGGACAGACGAGCTCTACAGAGGGTGGTGCGATCAGCTGAGAGCATCATCCATACCAAGAGGTGCTAGTCCAAGGCCAGGAAGATCAGGAAAGACCTCAGCCACCCCATCAATGGACTATTTTCTCTATTGAGGTCAGGAAAGCACTTCCGCTCCCTGAAGGCCAACATAGAGAGATCGAGGAGAAGCGTCTTCATGCAGGCTAGACGGGTGCTCAACTAGAACACCACATAAGACTCAACTAATCTGATCTGCCTTTTTCCACGTAACACACACACACTCATGCACACTCATGCTAACACTTCAGAATCATGATGTAGCACATTCCTCACATGTTGCACATTTTTTGTTTGCACATAAAATGAGGACTAACTTGCACTTCAGGACACGGGCACACATCACACTGCTGCTGACACACATCTCATATCAGTTCCTGCTTTAAATCATACTGCTGTTGTCATACCCACACACCATATTTTTACACTTCTGTAGTTTTATACCTTTATATTTTTACATACACAATTTGTAAACCCCAATTAGCCTAATCTGCATGTCTTTGGACTGTGGGAGGAAACTGGAGTAACCAGAGGAAACCCACCAAGCACAGGGAGAACATGCAAGCTCCATGCACACAGACCCCCAGGCGGGAATCGAACCCAGACCCTGGAGGTGCAAGGCGACAGTGCTAACCACTAAGCCACCATTTAACAAAATTATCCTAATTGTAAAATAATTATAATAGAGAATCAATCGAAAACGTTTCATTCAAGGTTCTTTGATTGTCTTTCTGAGGAAACTCTTAAAGATCCTAAGAACCCTCAACTGTCCAAATAATACTTACTGAATCTGGAGAAATAAATTGTAAATCAAGAGTCATCAAATATTCTTGTAATAGAAAATTTGTACTGTAAATTTACCCTGTCCAAAAAGAATCTAGGTAGAAAAATGTTAAAAAGAAGGATGTTTTTTTTAGATAATATAAGATACTGTATTTAGACTAACTAAAGGCAATCTGAAGATATCTTACGTTGGTTATTCTCTTTTATTCTCTTTAACTGAAGGAACAAAATAGTAAAAAAAAAAAAAAAGCATTCTCGCTTGAATAAAGGATTTCATGAGAGAGAGAGAGAGAGTTTTAACCATCATGAGGTTTCATTAAACTTTACTGACGTTTGTGGAAAGAAAAATCAGCACTCATAGTTTTAATCTCCACCCTGTTTATGACTTTTTCACTCAAAGACCTCTGTACTCGGTCCACAGTCACTGCCTTTGCATGTACAGTAACTATAATACACTTTATTATCTTATTAATGATAAAACCGACCTCATAACATACCGGCTGCACTGAGTGAACTCGCTGAACTCAACCTCCTGAACACAACTCAGGGCAAAATTCATTGAGACAAAACCAGTGGGCCTGAACAAGTGTGCGTGCGTACATCAGAAATGCTGATATGGGCAAAAAAAAAAAAAAAAAGCTCAAAACCTCCTAATAAGTGCACTACAGTGGCTAATGACATGACATGGTGTGTGTGTGTGTGTGTGTGTGCTTGTATTTTGCTTCAATCAGCATTTATTCAGAATGTTTAGGAGAGCAGTTTAACTAATAAATGAAAAACCTCACATCATGTGAGTGCCAGATGTTTGGTCAATTGCTTTGTAAAGGCAGGAACATATTGTCCTATAACGACAGCACGTCCCAAAAAATGTTTCATTCCAATTTTGCCACAGGAATATGCCAACAGTTCAAATATTTAATGTAAATGTTACATTTTATGTTGCAGAAATGTTAGCTTGTTCTCCTTATCATTTGTGTTACAGCAGCTATAAATAATCCCTCGTTCGCTCACACGCCTCTCTTTTATTTTCTTTCACTTGAAGTTAGAAGTAAATCGGCATTAGAAGCTCAGTGGTAGGTTTCTCACACATCAGGAAGTGCATTTGGCGTAAAACCTATGCCAAGTTGTGTGCGGATCGGATGGTCCGCTGTAGCGACCCCTCGATTGGAGCAGCTCGAAGTTGCTAGTAAAAGCTTGGCATCTGTCTAGTACAAATCTCTGACACTGGAGACTCCTTCCATAAATCTGAAATAAACATCTCCTCACAGAAACATGTCCTGATACATGTCCTTGTGTAACTGTCTTGTTAAGCAAGATAACATATTAGAAATAATTAATTAATTAATTAATTAATTAATAGAAACCTTCTGACCAATCAGAATTAAAAACTCATCAGCTCTGTGCTGTGAAATCATTACTGTCGATACTGTACCTTTGGAACCTTTGTAATCTCTTTAATATTAATTTGTTTATTTGTAAATCTAATCTCATACAATACCATGGTGTTTTTTTTTTTTTGTTCGCATGTTTGAACCCTAACCCTGCTTATCAGTATTGAGGATTGTTTTATTGTAGTTATACAGATTGCACGATTAAAACTATTTAAATAGATTAAAACTATTTTATGAGTTGGCTCTAAAAGTGTATAAATGTTGAATGAAATCAAAATGCAGTGTTCGTTTTCACTGACAGAAAACAAAACTGTTTATAAGTTAGTACACTTACTCCTTGCGTTGAGCGTGAACAGGAGCGGTGCTGGTGACGAGAGAAATGTTGAAAGCCATGAAACATGCATGATATTTTTGTGTGCATACTGTATGTTTCTTGTTTTATTTATTGGAGCATCTGCAAGTGCCATAAATATCAGTGCTGAAAATGTAAATGAAATACATTTTCAACACTGATATTTATGGCACTTGGAGACGCTCTGAGAGTGAAAGTGTTTTGTTATCCGTATGTAAGTGAACATTGTGCAGGAGTCAGAATGTTAAGAACTGTTAAGATGCGAATCAGTAAGACTTTTTATGATAGTTTTAAAACATGAATGAATTCTGATCAATTTCATATCTCTTTCTCATTCCAATACAAAATGCATTTCTGAAGCAGCAGCAAATTCACATGAACTTGCTTCATGTCTGAAACGCAGGCCCCCCGGGAACTCCTTTAATCAGTCTTTTCTGATACAAGGACCTTTTTAAAATGTCTACAACGATTGGAGTAGCAACATGGATCTCTGCTGCTGGGAAGGAGAGGATGATTGAGGCGGCATATGCATAACAGTGACAGGAGGAGCTGTCATGTGAAGAGATTACATCACCAAGGGAAATGGTTTAGATGGAAAGGTAAAGAAAAGAGAACTGAGCACCGAACCTTGTGGGACACCAGTGAAAAATCTGCACGGAACGAATATTTCGTGGATGTCACCTCACACAAATATGATGCAAAGCATTGCCATGTTGAGTGAGACAGTGACAGACATGTGACATTCATGATGCACTGGGCTATTTATTTTTTATTTTTTATTTTTATTTTTTTCCCAGTAGTAAAAGTAGCTAAAAAAGGGAAAACAGCTCCAAACCCTGCAGAAAATAAAGTATATTAGAATTCAAGCCCCAATAGCTGTGTGTATTCACACACAACAGTATTTAAATACCACATACACAAACATGATATTTAATTGACTTATGAGTGCAGTAGCCATGTTAGAAATTTCTATCTGTAAAAAAACAACTAGGTTTTTTACAAGTCCACATCATAGCATTAATATGCAGTATATTCCTATATTTGGTCCCTGATGTGTCTGAGCAAGAGAGAACAAATCCAAACATCATTACGTACAGGAAATCGAAGGGAAAATTAAGCATTTTGAACATTTCCATCAGCACATTATTAAGGCATTAAAGCCCTTGTGTATTGATGCACATATTGACTGAGGCCAGTAAATAATAGATTTAGTTTTGCTGTTTATTTGTTTTTCTCAAATAGTCCTAGATTTATGGGATGTGGTTTAAACTTAATATAAATTTGTGATTATTATAATGCAGATAATTGTTTAGGCGGCACGGTGATTTAGTTGTTAGCACTGTCGCCTTGCACCCCCAGGATCCGGGTTCAATTCCCAGCCAAGTTCTATTCCTACCTCTGTGCACATGGAGCTTAACATGTTCTCCCTGTGCTAAGTGGGTTTCCTCCGGGTTCTCCAGTTTCCTCCCACAGTCTAAAGACATGCAGATTACGCTAGTTGGTGTTTCTAAATTGCCTGTAGTGTGTGTATGGGTATGTGTGTGCCCTGCGATGTACTGTCACCCTAGCTAGATTCCATTCCAAAGTGTACTTCACAGGGTGCTCCCTACTCCCTGCTCTGTTTGCAAGGAATGTCGGTGGAGGAACTTTCCTCAACAAAACTCCACCATTTCTGCACCCTGCAAAGTCACCAGCACAGACATCACTTCCTCCGTGTGTTTCCATGGTAACATAAGCCCCTCGGATACCTGCTGCTGCTGCTGTGAATATTTCACACTATGGACATTCAATATTAAATATTTATTTAATAACTGATACCATTATAAAACATATTGTTGAAACATGTATAACTTGTAAATAAATTATTGATTAATAATAATAATCAATAATTTTTTTTGAAATTTTATATAAATGATTAAAAAAAATTTAATCAATCAAATATGATGTCGTCCTCGATAATAACTATAATAAATATAGAAATCCTTTTTCAAGCTCTATTTTTTTCACACTCCAGCGAGACGAAATGAAAATTTTCATTCCTTTTCCTGGTGAAGACCTGTTGTTCACTCTTTCTTTACCCCGTTCACGGTTCCCTTTGAACTGAACATTTTCACTCCCTGAGGTTTGAAATCACACTTAACATGGCTGAACACCTTGTGAAGTGTACTTGGCAGGGTACTTCAGGCTGATGGGAATGCACTTCCTGTCCAGGGTGTACCCCGGCTTGTGCCCTAAATTTCCTTAGGATCGTACAGTTGCAATAACTCCCAACTAAGTTCCTGTGATGTGCAAGTGGTTCTGAATGGCGCGGTGCTAAAGTGCTCGCCCTATCATCCGAAGATCGCGAGTTCGATTCCCGGGTGATGCTGATGCTGTAACCTCGTGCAGCCGGAGGTCTTGAGAGAGCTACCCCCCAGGGCGTGAGCGAGCAGTTCGAAAAGAAGCTGGCGTCACGCGATAGTCTTCGGCCCTCCCGACTGAGTGGCAGTAGCATCCCTAATGTGGGAGCCCCCCAGTGACAGGGAGGAATTGGACACGATGAAAAATCCAAACAAAATGCCTTTGGTTTGGTGATCAAACCAGAATGTTTTTTTTTCTTCAAAGAATTGAAAGGGCCATTAAAGGAGTTCCTGGGAGGCCTGCGTTTCAGCAGTAACATGTAACGTAAAGTAGATTTACTCATAACTGTGTTCTGTTCTTCTGCATAATCAAAAGTCCTGGTTATTAATCATGTACAAATAGCTGAAACTTGCTCGCTCAGAAAGGTAACACATTTTATAATAAAACTGTCGGTGTCTACTAACTTCTTAATGTCTGTGTAGATAAGTCTAATAAATCTTACTCTCTGTGTGAATGGAAAGAAATCATGTGCTGTTATTGGAAACTAATCACAGCACGGCGACACTTACTCCACACCACTGTTGATAATTTCGCCTTTAACAGCACACCCCAAATTGTTTTATTTCTGACTTATTGCACATCGTTTCATCATTTCTCTTATCAACACCATAATACAAGTAGTAGACTCATATTCAGCCATTCAGTTTTCCACATATAAATAAATAAATAAATATTTCCATGATTCATCACCCCACCAAACACACAAATCTCGGCGCATATCAGCTGGTGAATTATAACCAAAGCGACGCATGAGTAATGCTTTATTGCAATGTGTCCTGCTCTGACATTACACAGTGCTTCCTTTGGGAGCAGTGGAAAGAAATACTAAATCTGAGCTGAGAAAGTACACACACACAGTCAGTTATAAAAATGCTTTAACTTTTTTTTTTATCGCTTTTTCCATCAGCAGGATTGTTGGATATCATCTCTTTTTTTTTAATGATTTGCAGAGTAAAGTGGAAAGAAGGATCTTACGATTCTCCTATCTTTACAACAAGCACACTAAAATGGTGACACACAGATACACACATACAGTATATACCTGTATATACACACACACACACACACACACACACGTTATCAAACTCATTATCTTTGTGAAGATCTACAACTGACATAATTATGAAAGCAGATAATTAACACTACACCTAGTTCCATCCCTAACCTTAACCTCAGGAAAGATTTTTAAAAAAAAAATGGATGTATTTATTTTTTAGCAAATTTGTGCATTCATTTTTAGTGATTTCTAAAAAAGTAAATCAAAGCAGGTTCTCTTAATGACTTTCATATTAAAAAAGAAATACATTTACTGTACAACGCCTAGAAAGATCTTTCTATTCTCTGTGTTGATTATTTTCCAGTAACAGTGGCTTTATTTCCTACTGTATACCACTGACATTTGCCAACAGAGTAAGTCAATGGGGCCTTCAAGTCAAAGCAGGACTTTTGATTGTACAGAATAACAGAACACAATTCTGAGAGTAAAAACTCCCTTTATTTCTCTGTATAATCCCCTGCTACACTAATGCACTTAATCCCAGTGTTTCTCTAGAGCGTGTATAGAAAGTTTTATCATGAAAAAAATTAGACTTCCTGATTCACGTCTGAAACGCTGGCCTCCCAGGAACTCCTTTACTCTATCTTGTACACACAAATTAACAAACAAAAATCCTTGGAAGAAATTATATCTCAAGCTACTCTCAGTTACACTCTACAGATGCACAGGTTCGGCCTCTGTAACCACTCATGTGTGAGTGTATGTGAGAGAGAGAGAGAGAGAGGGGGGGGGGGGGGAGGGACAGAGAGAATGAGAGAGGGAGAGAGAGGGAGAGAGAGGGAGAGAATGAGAGAGAGTCAGAGAGAGAATGTAACGATGCGGTGAGGACACAGCACACAGGGTGGTAATTAAGTCACATTTGGAGCTGTGGGTAGAGACATGGGGGACTCGTTATACAGCAAGAACACACACACACACACACACACACTTGTGTATTCTAGTGAGGACCTCACACTGCACTGACTCAGCTGTTACTGTTACTGTTCATAATCATTCTCCCTTTTTATTTAATAAATAAATTAATTAATTAATTTGGTGAAGATGTTTGACTCAGTGCTTATTATTATGAGGACATTAGTTTCTTTTAATCCTAAACACACACACACACACGCACACTTTTGTATCTTTGTGAGGACCTCGCACTGACTCAGCTGTTACTGTGCATAATGTACATAATCATTTTCCATTTTTAAATAATTAAGTAAACAAAACCAAACAACCAAAGTGAAGATGTTCGACACTGTCCTTATCATTATGAGGACATTTAGTTTCTTTTTGCACGGATGAAAAAAAAAGAAGGAATTACTGTACAGATTGTTCATCATAAGCGGAGATCTGACAACCCTGTCGAAACGATACCAGAAACTGAAAAACCCGATTTAATTGTAAAATTTCACTCGTTTTTCTCTCTCTCTTATCTTGTCTTGTCCTCTGTTGCAGTTGTCCCCTGTGTTTGTCCTGCACTCATATCTCTCACACTCCTTGACCTTTCTGATCTCTTCTTTTTCCCTCCCACGGCAGGGTTGCAGGTGATCAGTGACCTCGTGCCCTTGCACGCATGCTGGCGCAGGACGGCGTCTTCCCTCACCTCGGCGTCTGTAATGACAGCGTCACGCTGAAACCTACAGGAACACGAGATGACACCGACGTCAGGTTAAACCCAGGTTTACACAACACCGTGTTTCTGAGCGTGAAAAGTGTCACTCCGAGTGAGACGGTGTTCATTTCACTGCTGAGCACAGAGAGAACAGCACTTACTCACACATTTACTCCCAAACCACAAAAAAAAACAAAACTGCACGCCTTTTCTGAGTCATCTTACATTCAGTAGACTTATTGTACATGCGGAGCTGTGATTAGAGCTCGACTAGAGCGTTTAATTAGGCTGCTGCTCTTGTCCTGTTATACAAGCATAGCAGGAGAATCCATTTATTGACTGAAGTGCATCCGACGACGCTATGATAGGTGGCGATCTGCATCATATCAACTCGCTAGTGTTGAATTTCCAGGTGGTCTATTACATCACAGACCAAGACAATAGACTAACAAGTTGGCTAGTAGCAAACTGGAAGCATGTCGAGTGGTGAAAACATGGACAACTTTACAGCTTTATACTTCTCGTACATGTTGTGCGCTTTTTGTATAAATGAAATGCATGCTATCCCTTATGAAATGCATATGGTGCTATCCTAAGACAGATGACATTGCCGTATTGTTCGTTTCTTCTTTCACTGTTACGCATTTTGTTAAGTCAAAGCCCACTGCGGGAGCTGTGGAGCGTGCACAGAGTGTCTAGTGTCTGGCGCCATTTCTAGTCCTAATCGGTGTGAAGCTCGATTTAGTCAGACTTAAATTATACTAAGTTCAAATTCTCAAAGTAGGATTAACGTGTTTACAGCCCGGTTTTAGTCCGATTACATAAAGACATATACAATGCATATAGATGTTTCCTTTTTATATTTTGTAGATTTTTGATATTATTACAGAGGTACAGAGGCATACAAATGTTATCCTTTCTGGGGGCGAGTTAATAAAGCGAAATTTCATATTGCGAAATGCATTTTCCCATAGGAAATAATGTAAATGCAGATAATCCAAAAATATTACCAATATTTCCAATTTCCAACACTATAGTCACATTTCTGCATATACAAACAATCACAAAATTTAGAAAAGACTTGTAAATTTAATTAAATATAAAATAAATAGACATTAAACCTCACTAAACTTTAATTTATAATTCCTCTTGGCACCGGCTGCTTGTGGCTCCCTTTTCTTTTTTCTACCAAAAAATGTCTACCGGCATTTGGTTTGGCTCGGTTCGGTTGCTTGTATGCCGAAAATGCTACGTATGTCGAGGCAAATTTATTGCAAAATTTCAGTTTTTAAGGCGAAACATTTATTTGGCGGGCCGTTCATATGCCGAGGTACCACTGTACTTAAATAGAACCAAAAATCAGTGAAGAGAAGCTCAAACTGAGGTAATGTTGTTTAAAAAGTAACCGAGCTGAAAAATAGTGTTGGTGTAGCCGGTTCGATACTTCGCTTGAATGATTGATGGAGGAATGTGACAATAATTTGTCACCGTGTCCTCTGCTGGGTTCTCCGGTTTCCTTTCTCCTTAAATAGGTGTTCTTGGTGGACTACTGAACCTAAATCATGCCTAGTGTAAATGACTGTGTTTACATGGTGGTTTTTTTTGGAAGTCTGATGATTTACATCTTTTGGCCAAAGTTGACCGTGCAACATGTTAAAAGCTGAAAAGCGATTGGATGATTTGCTAGGATTTTTTTTTCATCCACTCCAAGTCATTTTTTAAATCCATCGATTGATTTGTTCATTGCGATTGGTGAATAATATTCTTGGATATGATTAACAGATTCCCAACCTGAGAGATACAGGAGATATTTAACCGGGTGTGACATTAGACCTAGGGATATCTTCATTAACCTCATTGCATACAGTATTTGTACTCCAATCCTGACTGTCCTGTCATCTGTGGATATCCTTACTATAATCATGTCTGTGTGTTTTTTTTGGGGGAGGCGGCAGTTAAAATGATAAAATAGATAGGTTTTCCTCTTCCTCTATTTTAACCACATCCAGCCGCTGCAGTTCCTACAGTCTTTCAACTCTCTGTCAGAGAATCTCACCGATCTCTCAACCTTTAATTCCCTATCTCTCTATCCGTCTCCATCAGTCTCCTCAAATAAGCTGTCATCTCCTTCCTCGCCTGTCTCACATCTCCTGTACGCTCTATCACAGAGGAGATTCGTCTTTGCTTTGTTCCTCCTCCATGACCTAAAAATACAGCGTGTGTGGATGTGTGTGCACATAGCGTGAAGATTATTTCATCTCCTTTTTTTTTTTTACATGAACAACAAAAAAATCCTTTGTGTCGTCCTTTATGAAGCTTAAAAAGCAGCACTGATGAAGTAAAAAGCAGTAAAAGTGATACTGAAGAAAAGTTCATAACTTCTAGAATAGATTGCTCTGTTATAGTCAAAATGTTTATTAAAATAAACTGTTTGTCAAAGTAAATTAAAGAATGAGAAGTAGAGAATGGATTCTCAATGTTTTTTTCTAACTTTAAAACATGTTGTATCTTTTATTTAAGAATATTAGTTTATATATTAGTTTATATTATAAGAATGATTACTCCTTTTCTTGAATAATTAACAGCATATCTGGTGATAGTAGTACAAAACATTTACTATTCATCATTTATACCGCTTATACCAATACAAGGTGATGGGGACCTGGAGCCTATCCCAGGAGGCCTTGGGCATGAAGCAGAGTACGCACTTGACAGAGTGCCAATCCATTTCAGGGCACACTCACACACTACAAGTAATTTCAATCCATCCATCTAGGAACCTCTGTTGTCCAACTAGGGACCGGTTAGGCCAAAGGGTGATCACTGGAGGCCAATTGTGACCACTGGTGACCATAGTATTTATTCCCAGTACGATCTCTGGCCAACACTCACATGCAAATTTACACACTACGGGCAATTTGGGAGTGCCAATTAGCCCAAACTGCATGTCTTTGGACTGTGAGAAGAAACCATAGTACCTGGAGGAAACATGCACACAGACCTGATCCGGGAATCGAACCTTCAACCCTGACCACTACGCCACCGCACCGCCTCTACCACAATTTAATATCAAATAATTTGACTCAGCAGTTTATATGAAAACCTGATTTGAATTTTAAATCCAATAAAAACATAATTATATAAAACTAAAAGCTGCTCTCAGCAACTAATGTTTGAGTTTAGTATGGGCCGTTTATTTTGATACAGACTTAAATTCCTTGAACCCTTTTGTTGCCTCTTCATGGGGTACTTCCTTTATTGGGTTTCTGTTTGGTTTCTAATTTCATTGACTTTTAATTGTTTTCTGTACTTTAGTTTCTTTTTAAGTGCTGTAAATTCCTATTTTCCTTGTTTTATTTTTTTAAATGCAGATGTTAAATCAGTATGTTCAGGAGTTGCTGGGTCTCTTGTTGATGAGTGCAAAATACTAAGATAGGTCTGGTTAATAAAAGTGTCAGCAGGGCAGACAGTCAATGCAGATTCTTCTCGCAAGTGGGAATCCACCCTGTAGGCGTCTGAGTGCATGCCGTAATCTATGGAAACGCATGTAGAACCGCCGTGTCCCTAACAAGGGCTGAGCCATGTTCCAGTAGCTAGTGGCCCATTAAAGGGTCTCTTCGCTTCCACCTGGTGAGTAGTAATTATCTGTGTATTTACTCATACATGTCTCTTGTCTCCATAGACTCGACCAATTTGGAGTCTAATTCGCCAAGAAGGAAGCTAGCGGCTTTGCACTCTCGCCTGTGCTCTGCTGTCTCTGCCTGTCTCCGGTGAGTCTGATTTGGGATTGGCAAGCATGACCAGGTGTGTAAGTGAGAGAGAACACTTTGATTCCCACTTTGCTCCCAGCCAAGCAAGGGAGGTCGACTGGATGGGATCACATCAGATTGCCCTTCAACGAGAAGCTGTGTGCACAAAGGTTATTTGTACTGCACTTTATGCAATGCCTTGCCAGAATTTTGCCATGCTATTGTGTCACCTGATATCTTGCTCTCACCTCTCCTCTGTTTTGAGGTTGTCATGCTTGCTCTGCAGGCTGGCCTTACTGATATCATGCTGATGTTGTGCTTTTGCTGCACCCTAGTTTTGAAGACGTCACCCCAACTTTGTGAACACCTTGCTATAGCCACCACCTGGCTTCCAGGATGGTTTGCAGGCGCTAACAGTTGGCTTTGAGAATGCCAGGAGATGCCAGAGAGTTTTAGCTCTATCACAGTTCCACTTAAACTTAATGCCCACAAACCCTAAACCCTTTTGTCCCAACTCTTGGCCTGTTTCTGGCCCAGTTTTCACTGTAAGCCTACAAGGTGGCCTCTCCTGTCCTGTACCCTAATATAGTCAACATTTTTGTTACAGAGTTACAGAGTTCATTTCTGGTCTTGCCAACTTAGTCGTCCCTGTCATGATACTAAGCTTCCAACCAATGGTGGGTGGTTGCCCTGGTCCACCTGTGGGAGCACTGGGATTTATTATGTAGGTGTCAGAAAGGGCCTGTGCCAAGTTGTGACCGGATCAGCCGAAAGACCAATGACAGTTTTGAATATTATTTGAATTTCTTTGTTGTTGTTTTTTTTAATCAAAATTCATGAGATAGTAGTTCTCTTGGCTTGTTTACTTGTTGATGCTAAGTGATCTTTCTAAGCTAGCCTTGGTACAGAGATACTAGTCTTGGTATAGTTTTCTGGTGTGTTTTGTTTTCACATGGAAATATGTTTCTAAATTAAGTAAAATCTGAACATACTGCTGCCTCTCCCTACCTGACATTTACCTCTGACTGTTCCAGAGCTCTGGCATTGGAGACTCCTTCCATAAATGTTTGAAAAATGTTTCCTTTCAAAAACCATTGCACATGGGATGTATGCGTTTTTTTTTTAATTTCTTTTTTAAATATGTGATTTGCACCTACAGTACTCTCAAAAAAAGTATTAATCTGACCAATCAGACCAACCAGGTGTGGAAGAATAAAAATAAAAATCCCTAGCTGTCATACATGCAAGGCAGGCAGCCATGATGCTTTCATATGCACTTGCCCATTTTTAAGGGTTATTAAGGGATAGTATTCCTGCTATAGCGCAGATAAAGTGTAATTATCAAAATGGCTTCTCGAGTGCAACCACAGCCTCTCAGACTCAGCTGTGTGTTATTGATGTGGGTGTGGTGGAGTGTAAACACACGTTAGTGCTCAGAAACACGTCTTTTGTATAGACATCTGTCATTATGAGGCAGGTACAGCAGGTGCAAAGTGATGTGTGCGTGATAACCACACAAAAAAACGCTGTACTGTTTTTGGTCCATGTGTGAGTTGGAGCTGTACTCAAGGCCAGAGGAAATGGAGGGGACGGCTGGTTTCTCTGTCTCAGTGTCTCTCGTCAGCTTTTTCGTCTGCCATTGTAAGTGGTAAAGGCTGTGCTAGACATGTCAGTAGCAGGTGTGTAAGCAGAGTGTGGATACACTTGCATACACACACACACACACACACACACACACACACACACACACACACACACACACACACAGCATGTGGACAGTGGGTGTCTTTTGTTATGAAGTGTTTTCAGAGCTCCATCCCTCCTCACCTCAGCGTTAGTGTACTGTAGAGTCCGTTCTGTTGAAAACGGTTCTGTGAAACCTGAGCTGCAGAGACAGTTTCAGCTGATGCTCAGTAATAAACAGAAAAGGCAAGTGGACCATAAGACTCACTAACTGATGAGTAGAAACAGTCTCAAGTCTGAGCTTTTAGTTATGAGTATTAATTAATATTAGCTTTTTTATACAGTACATATACAAAGTTGTTTAGCTACGTGGGTTCTACTCTGTTCAGATCTTCTTTATTATGTTTTCCATAAATGTAACTTCATTCAAAGCCATATTCTACCTGCTATCAGTCTCTGCCCACATGCTCCGCCCACAAACCATCTTGTTATACACATTTCTGGCCTAAAGCTTCAGAATCTTCAAATATGATTGGCTCTTCACTTTTTCATGTAAATGTGTCTTCTCATATGATTTTTCAACAGGAACACGATTTCTGAACAACAGCTTTTTAGGACAAGACAATGTTCAATTTAGAAACAGTTCTAATTGAAATATTTATCTTCTATACCGCTTATTCTGTACATGGTCATGGGCTGGAGCCTATCCCAGGAGACTTAGGGCACGAGGTGGGGTACACCCTGGACGGTATTCTGAATTGCAGATTGCACACCACACATACGTTCACTACAGGCAATGTTAATAGTGTTATGTTAAAAATTTGCCTAATCTGCATGTCTTTGAACTGTTGGAGAACACCGGAGAACCCGGAGGAAACCCACCAGGCACGGGGAGAACATGCAAACTCCATGCACAGATGTGAGGTGGGAATCGAACCTGGACGCCGGAGGTGGTGGGGCACAATGCTAAAGACTAACCCACCGCGCTGCCCTAGAAAAAGTTGTTGTCAAACAGTAAGAGTTTTTTTTTTAGCCATGTTTAGTATTGAGATGTACCAGAATCTCTAGCAAAAGAGTCTGACTTGTGAAACGATACTAATGTTGGTGTAAATGCAGTGCTTTGTGCTTCATTCTAGGGTAGTAGCAAACTAATAACAGACAAAAATGTTAAAAAGCGAATTGTACATTTGTAAAATAAAACATAAAAAAAATAAACACAAGAATACAATTTGGTAATTTGGTCATTGGTTTGTTAGGAAGCTGAGGTTAGTGCAGGGGGTCAGCAATTATACAGCATGCCAGGAGCAGAGATGGTAAAGGGCCAGGCTCATGGGCCCAACAGTGCCAGTTGGTGGTGATAGAGCTTGAACCCACAGCCTTCCGGGTGGGGGTACACCCTTGACGGGGTGCCAATTCATCACAGACAGACAGACATACATACAGACAGACTATTACATTTTTTTTTAGCTAACTTTAACCTTTAAATGTCAAAACAGTTATAATAAAAGAAACGAAATGTTATCTATCTTTATGTATATCACCGTGCTTCCGCATCAGAGAGTCATTTTGATCGAGCCACCGCATTGTCTAAAACTTTCACAGGACACCTGTTTGATGAACACAATTGTGGAACTGGACACAAAGGGAAAGAACAACCCGATGCTGCGTTTAGAACAGACTAAAATAAAGCACTTTAGTGGGAGACGGCTTTTAAATGATCTTGATCATATTCCTTTACAGTGTGTTTGGGAGAAACATCAGATGATGGTGCTAGGCTTATGCTTCCCTACATGCAATCTCTCTCTCTCTCTCTCTCTCTCTCTCTCTCGTTCTGCATGAGCGCATGCCTCAGTGTGGCATATGCCTCTGCCACCACACTAAATCTGTTCCAGTGTAATTACCCCACTACCGTCGAGCACCTTTATTCCCCCTAATTGCATTCTCCATAATCGCTGTATATGAGGCTAAATTTAGCCGGCTGACTTTCAGACGTGGCAGCATAAATCCATTAGCTTCACTTTCATGCTATCCCCACGGAGCCATATGTTCTTGTCTCGGCGCTCCCCTGTCGCTCTTTTATTTATTCACTGATCGTCTTTCGTGGGTGTTTTTTTTTCTCTCCCTTATGTAATATCGTCTGTCGTCACCGGCGCGACACCCAAGCTTCGTTTGCACACAACTAGCAATTAATTCCTCTCCTAACATGTGTTTTAGGCAAAGTAAGGTTTTAATTTCAGAAACATGGTGAGGAAGATGAGCTGCACTAGTGTGTGATATTATATAAGCTAAAAGCTAGCAAACTGAGGCTCTGAGGATGAGTAAGTATTTTATTTTGTGTTTGTGTTTGTGTGTGAGGCCACTTCTTCTAACAAGACAGACCATCTTGCCATCTGTTGAAATGCTGAGACGTTGCAGTCATAGCTGAAGGCCTCACTAGGCAGAATAGACTCGGACTGCTATACTTTGTGTGTGTGTGGTGTGTTGAAACCCAGACACAGAGAACACAGCAATCAGCACTCAGGCTGCCGGCACTGTTGGGTGTCATTAAGAGAAAATCACAGTGTGCTTGTGGGGTTTTTTTTTAGACGGCTCATGAACCTCGCTTGCAGTGTTGCCAGATTGGGCGTCTTCCTTTCCCAATTTGGATGTTTATAATCACATTTGGGATGGGAAAGAAATTGCCTTGGGCTTGGAGGTACAGTGGTATAGTCATCACTGGTGGAGGAACCCAGGGGATGCTGCAGGGGTGGTATTAGCCTGCTACATTTGAGCCTAAAAAAATAGCCTAAAAAAAGCACACATGATGGATTTTGAAAAAAATATCACACGTGATGCATGGATTCTATGCTAAAGTCTGTTTTCCACATATTTAATATAACATGCATACTCTTATTACTCACTCACTTACTCATTTCCATTTCCATTTAGGCATTTACATTACGCTCCTATTCAGAGCGACTTACAAAAGTGCTTTGTAGTTTCCATCATTGAATAGACGGAAGTTTCTGCCAAATACTCATGTAAACTCATGGTCTATACCACTTTATCCTGTTTGCAGGGGTGGACGCTGGGGGCTTGGAGCCTATCCTAGTAGACTTAGGGTATAAGGCGGGGTACACCCTTGACAGGGTGCCAATCCATCGCAGGGCACACACACTACAGGCAATTTGGGAATGCTAATTAGCCTAATCTGCATGTCTTTGGACTATGAGAGAAAACTGCAATACCCGGATGAAACCTACCCCGCATCAGAAAAAAACGTGCGAACTCCATGCACACAGACCGGAGGAGGGAATCATACCCGGATCCCTGGAGGTGCAAGGCGACAGTGCTAACCACTACGCCATTTGTATGGATCACCTGTAACTTCTTCTTGCTTTTTCCCCTCAAAAGGAAATGATTTATTTATTTTTATAAATGTGGATGATAAAACATATTGCATGTTTAGACACGCCACAAGCTGCATTGACTTTTTGTTCTACTAATAAGAACTTTTTAATAGTTTTCTTAAAATGATCAATGATTTATTAAATTATATAATCAGGCTTGTATTCAACAAT
>JAOVVB010000015.1:15739231-15755023 GCA_028570985.1 Heterobranchus longifilis
CTTTACAATGTAGAAAGAAATAAAAATCAGGAACGATCATGGAGTTAGAAAGTGACCCCAAACTTTTGAACGGTAGTTTATATACAGTATACATTGCAATATACATTGTATATTAATATGTATTATTCTATATTTATCTTTTATGTACAAATCTAATATTTTATTTAAAAAATAGCCCCGGCAGAGTAATATTCATTTAAGGCTCTAAATACACTATGGATCACCATTGGAGGCCAAGATTAAACCCATAAATATTACATCATGTGAGTCATTGGTAGGTGTGAGGGACTTGAGGAGGCCGGTATGATAAGAAGGCCTGGTTGAGTATTAGTTCAGAATTTTTCTTTCATTGCTTTTGAATGCAGCACCCACAGCGAAAATCAAAGCAAAAAAGTTGTATGATCAAAGCAGCTAATGCAGAAATTGCTCAAGGAGACATTTATTGCATTTTGCAGACAGATGTATGCAGAACGTCTTGCACATTAGGTTATTATGCATTTGAGCAGTTGAGAGCCTTGCTTAATGGTCCAAAAGTGTTGCTGGGGTTGAACTTGTGACCTTCTGATCAGCAGTATAGCATCTTAACCACTCAGCTACCACTATATAATGATAATCAGGGCGTGATTTTATTATTATTATTATTATTATTATTATTATTATTATTATTTGTGGCATGGTGGCTTAGTGGTTAGTCACTTTGAACCTCTAGGGTCTGGGTTTGATTCCCACCTCGGGGTCTGTTTGCATGTTCTCCATGCATGGTGGGTTTTCTCTGGAAAATCCTGTTTCCTCCCACATTCCAAAGACATTATTATTATTATCATCATTATTATTATTATTATTATTATTATTATTATTATAATAAATTATTATTATAAATAAGTATTATTAGTGTGTCATGGCATTGTAGATAATTTTAATCCAGCCATGTAGCCATGCATATATTTATAAACCCCAAACCTGACATTCTTATAAGTATGCACTACAAACTTGTGATTTTAATATCCCCAATGGTGCATCAACCTAAGCAGCTGTGTTTAAATTTCAACCTCACCATGTTGATGTAACCGCTCAAAGGAGACTGTACAGATTGTTATAAAAAACCGTAATAAAAAACCATCTTACTATTAGTATTTGTGCTACATCATTGTCATTGTCTATTGTTCCTAGCCTGTGACTTTTTACCGCTGTAGGTCTGAGGACGATTGGCGTGATCACCAAACTGGATCTGATGGATGAGGGCACTGATGCTCGAGATGTCTTGGAGAACAAGCTGCTTCCTCTGCGCAGGGGTGAGACCAAGATCCTTATTCAGTTTCTTTTTTTGGGGGGTGATTCAGTAACTGGGGTTTCAAAGCAACATTTTTGGAGTAAGCTGGAATAGGCCAAATGCTGTTTTGAAGAGTTTATTACAGTTGATGTGGGTTGTGTTAATGTTCTAAGGCACCAGAGATGGTTGTGGCATCGCCATTATACTGTATTACCCCCGACTACAATTTAATGTCACTCGAACAAATCTCAGCTTTGTACATCTACTGTTCTAGGCTCTAATTGATAAGGTCTGTGTGTAAGAACATATTCAAATGTAATATTACCCACTGTGGCCACTCGCAGCTGCAAGAACACAGATAGAGGCAGATTTGACAAGGAAAAAGAAATGTTCTTTTATGAAGGATTTTTGTAAGGAAAGCCCGTAATGAGACACAGGAGTTTCTCTTTCTCATCTTTGCTGAATCAGTGGGGTGTCAAAACAAGTGGCAGATCTCAGCAGTGGTAGTGCTGGAGAATTTTCTCTTCCTGCATGAGGTATCTGCTCAAGGCTAACAGGGAGAGCTGTTTCGCAGGATCTTTGTGGAGGATAAGAACACAGGTTAGATCCTGCCATGTGACGTGAGCACCTACTCATCTTGTTCCATCCTCATGCTCTTTTGATACTCTCCTGGTAGCTCAGGGAGGGAACAGAGCAGCAGCAATCATCTGATGACAGCTGTGTGTGTTTTTCTGTCCTGCCCGGTCTGCACATGGTCTGTGTTGGTCCAAAACAAAGGTGGGTGCTGAAATGGGGTCTATTCAGCACCACAGCTGTTGGCACATGAGGTGCAAGAAGGGATTTACATGAGCTGGTCGTGGTGTCGTGGTCACCCCACCCTACTTTAGCTCCAAATTGGCTGCTAGTCTAGACCAGGGTTGCATACATGCCACCATGTCCATGTCGAGCTCCTGGTGCCTGGAAGAAGAATTTCTAGAGTTCCTAGAGAAACAAAAAAACAATGGGTTAATCATGAATTAGAGTCCTTAGCTTTTCACATCCATTGAAGGGGAATGTAATTGCCTGGGCAGTGTGTGTGCCAGTGATCAGTGTGCAGGGTGAATGGTACAGGGTTTCACAGTATAGGTAAGCTGCTAAGGGCTGTTGTGAGAGCCTTGAATTGAGAAGGGGGACCCTGCCAGCTTAAGGAAAAGCATATATCTTTGAGGCCTAAGCATCTCTTGGCCAATGCAATACCCCCAGTCCACTGGCCTCTGTTAGCAGGACTTGCACAGGTGGTGGAACTGACTTATCACATCATCCTGTGGAGACAAATGAGCGAACTTAATTAGAGGTGTTGAAAGCCATCTTGGGCCTTACCCAACATTGCTGTAAAGGCCACTGTAACCTTAGTCAGATTGATGGTTAAAACGAATTGGGATTACTTTAGGCAGTCCAACAAGTCATCAGATCAGAACTTCTGATCTATGGGGCTGGACCAGGGATTGGTGATGCCAATCAGTGATGCCCTGTTTTAGCATGTTGGCTACCTCATCTTTCTCTTCCATGGCTTTATGGCATACCCTTAGGAAATCGGTAGGCTGGCCGTTATGCTGAATCAGGTGGGTTTGTCCCAGTTCAAATGTTCAGAAAACATCATTAAGGGAATACTGTACCAGAACTTCCAACTTCTGTTGTTGGATGTGTGACAGCTTTTACACAAGTTGAATAAACTTTTTCTCTCTTTTTAAACGAAATACAAGGTGGAGTCAGTGCCTGTTAATTAATTACAGCTACTGTACTCTACAGTTCAATTGCAGGCCTAATCTAACACAGTTGGCTCTTTTCAAAAGTTCACTGTGACCCTTATCAGTAAAATGTTCATTCATGTGTATAGGCCTTTGTTGCTAATGTGCTTTAAAAGTTTCCACACATTTAATTGGTGTTATATTCAAATGGTAATTTGAATTCCTTGCCAGTTCTGTTGAGGTTCGTGATTAGCATAATATTGTCTAGCTCCGTTCCACACACAGCGTGATTCATGCATTTATTCTTTGTGTTTCATTCTCAACATGGAACAGAACTGCACACTCAAATTAGTGATTGTTACGTAAGATGTATTCAAATTCCAGTCCTGCTTTGTCTTGCTTCCAGTCTACATCACACACACATACACACACACAGGGAATTATCTCTTATGCTTTTCATGCTTGCTCTCTGTTTCAGGTTATATTGGGGTGGTAAACCGCAGTCAGAAGGACATCGAAGGGAAGAAGGACATCAAAGCAGCTCTGGCTGCAGAGAGGAAGTTCTTCTTGTCTCATCCCTCATACAGACACCTAGCTGACAGCATGGGTACACCTCATCTGCAGAAAGCCCTCAACCAGGTAGCATCTAAAACCCCCAAACACCATGATTATTACTGCAAATCCCAGAGAAACTACAAAGCGTTACCTTCTAATGAAACCACTGACACTGGAGACTCCTTCCAAAAATGTTAAATAATCATTTCCTAATAGGTGTACAGTATGTGTTTCCTTGTTCAGTTCATGAGTCATGATTTCTAGATCTTGATCTCCATAGCAACTGACCAATCACATTCGGGACACGCTGCCTGCTTTCCGGAGTAAACTTCAATCTCAGCTTCTCGCTCTGGACAAGGAGGCCGAGGAATATCGTCACTTTAGACCTGACGATCCATCACGCAAGACTAAAGCCCTGCTGCAGTTAGTTTCTCACACACAACACAACACAACACAACACCATTTACATAAAACACTTAGAGTTTCCAGACACATGAACTGAATATAGATAGTATAACATTTCATATAGTACAACATAGTATAAAGTGTCAGTATTTAATAACTAAACACTGAGACTCCCATGATGCTTTGTGGCTATTCATTTTCAATCAATGTATAAAAAATTCTGTGCTGTATAAGTTAATGAATATGTGAGCTATGGAGAAATACTCTGCAAAACAAATTGTCACTGTCATTTAATACATTTTAATGAGGTAAATTCTTCACGGCAGTCAATTAATGATTGATGATTAACATCCTGAGTGTTAACCAGTCTTAAATAGTGGTGGGAATTTTGGCTCTTTTGGCGATGCCTATGATGGGACAGGAAAAAAGTCAACGGGAGCAAGTCGAATGGGATTCTTAATGCATGATGATGCATGTTGCAGCCGACAAAACATGTTGAAACACAAAGAAAGCAAATGCAAACTATGTAGTCAGAGTCAGAGAGTTGCAACGTAGAGCAAAGCACAATTATCCATTTATCATGTTAACAGAGCTTTTGGGCAAGTCTAACCAGGGATGCCATAAAGGGGAAGTAAGGATGTTTTCACAGGGCCCCTAAATTGCTATACCAGATGAAAGTGTTGGCGTGGTCAAGATTAGTGGCCTAGTATATTAGGCTTTCATGGGGCACAGAATCCCTTAGGTTTTTGCGAGTTGAGCATTAAGATATTAAACATATGAACCCGAGCGGAAGTTAACTTTTTTGTGAAGATAAGTGCTAGCCCTAAATTTCCTTCTAGTGAAAATGCAGGAAAAATTATGTACTTCAGGAAGAATGTTGGAAGATGTAATATATTTATAAATCTTCCATAAATGGAAAGTTCTTCAGTAATGTGTATCACCACTTATCATTAATGTAACATCAACAGGAACATCAAGGATTTCCAAGCAAGCTAACATTTCCATGATATGAGAACGATAACTTAAAGGGAGTTCGGCAAAGCTGCAATCCCAAAACTACTGTACTTTTGTATTCTTTATGTATAGCAGACACTATAGAAGTGCACTTTTATTATTGTTCTTCAAATGCATTATTAGAAGATGTCTAACGTGTGTTAGTGCGTGTTTATTACAGAATGGTGCAGCAGTTTGCCGTGGACTTTGAGAAGCGCATCGAGGGATCGGGTGATCAGGTGGACACGGTCGAGCTGTCAGGAGGCGCCAAGATCAACCGCATCTTCCACGAACGCTTCCCTTTTGAACTGGTCAAGGCAAGTCTGAAGTGTTTCATGCTCAGGCCATCAAAGCCTTCCAGCAGGGAAATGTCTCGCTGGGAGCTCTCGCTCTGAGAAATAAATCTGAGAGAATGCACAACGAGACGTTTTTGATGCCCAGGTGGAAGGTGGAAAGAACAGAATAATGTTGTAAAGCATAAATCTGTGGATAATAAAGAGTAGCCATCTCATGAACATTAACTCTGAGAGGTTCTCTTGTTAAATGGAGAGTGTGTGTTGTGCTGTTTCTCGACCCACAGATGGAGTGTGATGACAAGGAGATGCGCCGGGAGATCAGCTACGCTATCAAAAACATTCATGGCATCAGGTGAAAAATTACTGAACATACTGTATGTCAGAAATTTGTCTATAGTCTATACTTTTGTATTTGCAATGGATCTGCTGGACATTGCTTGCTAGTGGGCGTGGTTTTTACTCATAGTGCTTTGCTAGTGTAGACCTTTCTTTACACACAATATACCCAGTATAAAATATATTTTCTTTCTCTATTGCACTAATCATCAATCAAACATTTTAATCCCCTTTCTTGATTATTGTGTTTGCATCATTTTAACCAATCAGAGCCTAGATTTGGTGGAAGTTCCACTTCCCAAGATAGCTCTTCATTGAATTAGTGGTTGCTATGGAAACAGTAACATACGGTATACATCCAGTAGCATTCAAAAGCCACTCATTTCTTTATATTTTGCTTCCAAAGAGCCAGACTTTCTTGTACTTTTTAATGTAGTGTTGAGGAATAGTTCTGTATGCTTCCTGAAAAACTTTTTTTGTCTCGGGAAGTTCTTGTCTTTTAATTTCAGTCCAGTCCCTGTACCTAAACAGTTTCAGAGTTATGTATTTTGTTTGTTAAGCCACACAGTGACCAATGAATCATTCAAGCATAAAGAGCATCTAATGTAAGGCATGAAGCAGTGAGAAACGGGTGCAGATGATGACAGATGATTAGTGTACTGGTGATGCTGAAGCCTGAGAGATTGGAACAGACGAGAGGGGAAATGAGATCGCTGCTGAGGTTGTTACATAAACAACCAATTTTTAAATTGTATCTTTACAGGTAGGTACTTTGCAGTCTGTCACAGTAAAACATGTGTTCCCATTTATTTTATTTACTCACTCACTCAGCATCTTTACTGCTTTATCCTGTATACAGGATTGCAGGGGGCCTGGAGCCTATCCCAGAACTTAGGACATGTGGCGGGATACACCTTGCATAGGGTGCCAATCCATCACAGTGCACACACACACACACACACACACATTATGGGCAATTTGGGAACACCAATTAACCTATGTCTTTGGTCTGTGGGAGGAATCCAGAGTACCTGATAGAAACGTTTTGAGACCATCATTTGAGCATCAAATTTGAAATGAGCTCATTCAGTGGATAAAAGTGTAAAAATTTGTCAAACATTTATGTTTAAACATTTCTTATATTTTTATGTTCTATTGTTGATAAAATATCAGTTCATATATTTTGACATTGTTTTAGTTTTTATTTTATTCAAATTTAAAACTTTCCCGGAATTCGGGTTGTAACATGCTAGCAGGGTAATGTGAAAAGACATTTTGAGACTTAATACTGAATTAATTACACTTAAGTGTGTTTGGTTATGACACAGAGCTGTACAAAAACTTGTTCCAAGTGTGGCGTTAACTATTTAAGGAAATATTGACCTCATTAAAAATGGATTCTATCACATCTTTGCAGGCAAGTTGTGAAATGTTTGAATTTGCAAGTTAAATAGGAGAATAATAAGAAGCTTAACCACAATGTACCGTGATACGCTTAAGAAGTTCAAGTTTACAGCATGTTTATGAAACTTGATTTATTTGCTTTAAAATCCACTGTTTTTTTTAACAAAATGTTCATCATTTAACATAAAAGACCTGCAATTATGCTCAAAATCTTCAGTTACTGACATTGTAATGATGCACTGTAAGAAACTATAGGTGCACAACTTGTTGAATGGAGCATATGGTTTATATTGTTCCTAAAAAAATACTAGTGAGTGTTTTATAGAGAGTGTATGATGAATTGCATGCAAGTAAATTAGAATATTGTGTAAAAATCATGTGAATCAAAAATCATAAATCGTGAAAGGTTTATGGAGCAGAAAGCTGTTAATGGGTAAGTCAAACTTTAGTTTCATTATAATATATAAGCAGTTTTTCACAGTTTATTTAACTCTATAATACTTGCAAGCTACACCATAGTAGATTTAACTAATTACACGTTCAGAAAAGAATTGAATATTGCTAGCCACCTTTTACCAATGCATGGCATACCCCTAAATCAAACATATGTGAGTAATATAGCTGATGGCATTTTTAGCTTATACTGATAAACTTAAAACAGATAGTATACAGGTATATCTCATCAGAGATGATTAAAAATGACATTTTTAAAAGCTATTGCTAATTCCTGAAGGCTTAATATGATCATGTTTACAGTAAATAATGAGTGTTAGTGCCAGCATTTAGACAATCTATACAAAAGCATAAGATATAATGAGGATCTGTGCTTCAATTTTATCCATATAAATATTAGATACAGGAATGTTTGAAGTGATTGTTAGGATAAAAAAATGTGTAATTACATGGTATTCAAGCATGTTTTGTATTAAAGCACTAGTCATACATAAGATTCATAATACATGTGTGCCTTGTGCTAGATACTGGAATGTGCCAAGAATGGATATTTCAAGATTTTAATACATAGATCTCAGTGTACTATGGGTGGCGGTACATTTTATTCCATTGTACAGATCTCCTTAAACAAAAAACAAGACTTAATTGTTTTTTTAAGGCTATACTGACAAAAAGGTTCCCTATTTCTGAGGGCAAGTTACCCTCAGTGACTATATCTAAAGTGTAAATGATGTTCAAATAGATGTTTTAAAGTTGTCAAAGATGTAAGAGACTTGGAAAGCTAGTCAAAAATGATCTCAGAAGCCTGACGGAGACAGTTGGATGCCTCATCGGGGATGCTACTCTGGGTGAGGTTGTTTCCATCCAGGCGCAGAGACTTCAGTCTGGAGTAGTTTACAGGTGAGATAACCTTGCAGATGTTGGGGAGATCAAATTCTGAAAGGAGAAAAAACACCCCACAAATGTCAGAAACTCATGACTACACATTTGTACAAAAGGGTGGAATTGGAATAAGAAAGGACTCACTGTTAATTTTATTGACTTGCAGGTACAGGTGTTCAAGTGCTTCATTGACCTCAGGAATGGACTGGAGCTTGTTGAAGGACAGATCCAGCTCCAGGAGAGACGTAATATTGAACACACCAGCTGGAATACCCGCATCTGCCAGCTTGTTGTGAGAGAGACGCAGGTACTGAAGTTCAGGCAGCTTGGCCAGATAGCCACTGGGGATGCTTTCAATATCGTTGTTGTCAGCATACAGCATGAGCAGGGATGAGGGGACGCCTGCTGGGAGCTTTTTGAGTTTGTTCTCACTTAAATCCAGCAGCATCAATGACTTCAGTCCTTTGAAGGCCCCGGTGATGCCTTCTGTCGTCAGTTTGTTCTTGGACAAGTGGATGGTAGTGAGGTTCTCCATGCCAGACAGTAGTCCTGAAGGAACTGTAGTAAGCTGGTTGTCAATTAATTTGATTTCATCCAGGGACTTGGAGCCAAGCTTAGGAGGTTTGCTCAGCTTGTTGTGGCTAAAGATAAGCTTCTCCAGTTTCCCCAATTTGTCAATGGTTCCTGCCTGGATTTTATCACTGGTGATGTTATTGTTGTCAAGGACAAGCCAGCGCAAGTCAGTGACATTGTCAAAAACACCTGCCTTGATCTCCTCGATAAGGTTGTTCTGCAGGTAGAGGTATAGGATTCCTGTCGGGACAAATGGGATATGCTTCAGATTGCGGCCATCGCAGTACATGGCAGTGGGGAAGTTGATAGGGCAGTTGCATTCCTGAGCACAATTGGGCGAGGATTCCATATACTGTGGAGGAGGCTGGTAGTCATAGTCATAGAACTGATATTGACAGATGCACAGACCGACAAGGCCAGCCAAGAGGACAGACCGCAGAGGGAACATGGTTTCACAGCAGTGACAAACACTGTGGAAAATCTGGTGGAAAACAATCAAGCAAAAGTTACAGAGTCGAATTCGAGTATTAGAAACGTGTATTCTACTTAGACATAAATATAAACACAAATATTGTATAGGATTTATTAACTAAAATTTTTTTGAAGATCCTTTAGCGTGTCAGCTTCAATCAAGTAGACACCCCAGGTACACAAATCCAAGTTTATTCCTGATTATGGCTTTCTCAAACTGCAGTCATGATCCCACCCTGCCTGCCCCTCCTCCTCAACCTACACCGCCCCCCTAAAGCACCCCCTGTTCTCTATTAGTGTAAATCTTTACAGGTGGGATTCAAAGCCCGAAAGCAACAAAAAAATAATAATAAATCACATACCTCCACTAACACCCTAGAAGTATACATTTAAAAAGTTTACTTAAAAAAGATAATACATCATATGTCTTGGACTTGGAGATTCAGATTAAGCAGACCCAAACTTTGGATACAACATTCTAATCTTTGACGATGCAAACGATCTTTTTGCTAAACGACATTCAGAGCTAATATAATCATACAGTGCATGCATACACATATTCGAACTAACCAGTTAAATCTCCTCCTAAATCCTAAAATCCGCATCAGTCAGACCTCTCAAATCCACTCAAACAGACCGCCCTTTGAATCTCGGCCAAACACAAAGTTAAAAGATATTACCGAAAAACACAGCACAATCGCTAAGTTTTTAGAAGAAGTCTTTGTCTAACAGGTAAGGTCTGACTTACCTTATTCTCTCTGTCTCTGTTTCAGGCTGCAGGCAGAGGTGTGTGTGGCCCAAGGTCTCTGGAGAGGATGAGAGAGGGAGGGCGAGAAAGAGGGAGGGATAGAGTAAAGAAGAAAGAGAGGAGGGAGAAAGAGAATGAGACAACTGGCTCAGCTAAACTACAGTGGCTGTACAATGATGGAAAACAGCAGTCAGACAGCTTGCAGACCGGCTGTGCACCATGGCATGTCGGTTCTAGCGCATAACGAGATTCAGGTGCGGCGAACGCTTTTACAGAGGTGTTCCAGATGCAAAGGTTTATTGCAAAGAGACTTTGCATAATGCATGTATATATACCTGTGTTGTTCAGACGCATACACACACCTCCTGAATTACCCAATCATTTTGATTTAACCTTAACAAAAATGTGTGTGATGACATCAAGCCATGCAAAGCAGTACAGCACCTCTGAAGATTTCCGAAACATGACATTTCTCTGGAAAAAAACAATGTTTGCGACGATATTGGTTGCATAAAATGTTTTGGAAAGTCAAGGAAGAAAATAGCGTTTGGCTGCATTTGATGCCAACCATTATATTAACCAGTCCACTGCGGTTGTAAATTAGCTTTGGAAAAAGTGACAAGAGGAAGCAAGGAGCAGAACCCGTAGCCAGACCAAACTTACATAAGACCTTTACTACTGTTGCCTTTGCTGGCTGTCTGCAGAGCATGGCATCCAAAGAGAGCAAATCCAATGCTCTGCAGATGTGTATAAATCAGCAGCAGCCACCCTTTTATCTGCGAACATATCTCTCTCAGCGTGCCGTCACCTCAGACACCAAGAATATTTCAGAGCTCTCTTAACTGGAGACAGGAGACATGCTGTGCGAGTTGGTACTTTTAAGTTTAAGCTGCACCTGGTTATCGGTTGGAATGTCCTTTGCATTCCATTTTCTATTGACACCAGCAAAAGAAAAGAGTTGGTAAAAAACGACGTATAACATAATTCAACTATTAACATTTCTTGATGAATGTTAGCTGCATGTGGTGCATGTGTGATGAGACAAGCTCTTCATAAACGTTTCATACAAAAGAGGATCTGGCTTCCTTTCTGCTTTAAGCTCGATCCCTCCACCCCACTGACATGTGTTAGTACTTGAGACTCAGGGAAAAGCAATATATTATTTCTTAGAGCATGCTGACCCAGAGCCAGATTTTCTCTTCATATTCGAAAGAATGTGATGATATGGACAAGCCCGAGACCTAGATTCACTCATATTATATAATACTATTTGTATGACATGCATATGGACTCTGAGGTGGACAAATATTTCAGGTGAAAAGCCTTCTAGAAGAGGTTGTGTATGCTGGAGCAAATAGTTGACCGCATAAAAAGTCAGAACATTAAAACGTCTTCAGACATGGTTTCCTATTGCTGGATGATTTCAGAATTTTCGGGTCTACCGCAAAATCAGCAAAACAGAACAAGCACACACACACACACACACACACACACAGCAAGACCTCATTTTAAGTTTGTCTAATCTCATTTCAACTAAGGAGACTAGAATTGACACAATTTTACGTAAAAAAAATGCAGCTTAAAAGTATTATGCATGCACATATATGATATTTCTTAAGATGTACACATGCCTCTCTAATTAGACAAGATATGTAAAGTTCACACTAACAACTGAAAAAAAATGATTACCAACCATTCATTTTGTATGAGGGGCATTCAAGTTAAACCGGGACTTGTGATGACATTGTTGAAGGCATAAAACAGAAGAAGACATTGCAGTAATGAGACTCTTAGCCACAGTAAATCATTTAAACGGTGCAAAATTTTTAAAGAAGGCCGTACATCCGCGAATGATGATCCCAGCCAAGGTGGCTTGGATCCCACTGTAGTTGTTTCCGTGCCTCATCCTTGAAAATCAATGGATAACTTGTCGCCAACTTGCTGAAGTTACACATCTGTCTGTGGAAACTGTACACACTTTTATTCACCAACACCACTTGTACGTTACAGGAACGTCCTGTGCAGTCCTGACATCACTCCAAGTCATTTCCAAATGTTTGGGCCATCAAAGGAGCTCCTGGAAGGCCAGTGTTTCAGCATACTGAGACCTTGATGGTATTCAAATACACTGGGATAAACGCATTAGTGTAGCAGGGGTTTATATAGAGGAATCAGAGAAGTTTTTATGAGTGATGAGAGCCATGATTTTAGCAGCAGCAACGAATTGGTTTAATAATTTTTCATTTTCCCATTTGCAACTTTATTTCCTACCCCTGGTTTCTTCTTAGTTTCATGTACCAGCCAACATTTATGCAGTTATCTAATCTAATCTGATCTGATCTGATCTAACCTAACCCAAACATCACAATGCATAAATCATGCACATACAGGTAAAGAGCTTCAAGTAATGTTTCAAGATGGGGAAAAATGTGTCCGCTGTGACTTTAATCATATAATGGCTCAAAAAATCACTCTTTACCAACATGGTAAAAAAGCATTACAGCATGAAAAAACATCAAACCTGGAGTTGGCTGGCCAAAAATCACATCAGATTCCACTACTGTTAGCCAAGAATGGGAAGCTGAGGATATCATGTGGATAAATATATGCAAACTGAACATATTTCCCGCATTCTGATGTTTGATATAAACGGTTTCTGAAGCACTTGACCTGTATCTACATGATTTTATACATTGTGCTGCTTCCAAAAGATTGGCTGATTAGATACCTGCATATATAAGGGCAGCTGGAATGAGTTAGCACTATCGCCTTGCACCTCCAGGGTCTGGGTTTAATTCCTGCCTCAGGGTCTGTGTGCATGGAGTTTCCATTTTCTCTCCATGCTAGGTGGGTTTCCTCTAGGTTTTCCGGTTTCCTCCCACAAAGAAAAAGACATCCAGATTAGGCTAATTGGCGTTTCCAAATTGCCTGTAGCGTGTTCACGTGCGTGTGAATGTTGACCAGACAGTCTACCAGAAAGAGTTACAATGTACCCAGGCAACAAATAACCAAACAAATTATATTTAGGAATTAGGGCTGAAAAGAAATTCTATGGTTAATCACAGTGCGTGCCACTTTTCCTCCTCAATTGCTGTTCCCACTGTCTGTAGAGCATGTGTGGTGTAAATCTACAAAAGGAAAAGGAAAAAAAAACAGCATCGTACGTAGGAAAAGAGAAAAAAAACAGTAGTAGTATATTTAATATTTCCTATTACTAAATTTCCTATTACTATACAACCAGTAACAAAGTGAGTGAAATAAATAGATGAATAAATGTCTCTGAACTTTGAAGAGCACACTCACAAAGAACACATTTATAAAAATCGGTTTTCACCCATGAATGGTTTATGAGATGCTGTTGGCAGAAAAAAACAGAAACCTGACATGACTTTTGATTTCACCAAACATTAATATTGCATATATCCGGTGGCAAGGGATTCCTTTTTTATCTTTGGGAGGACACACTGATTATTGCTTACTTGTATTTAATTTTCTACTTAATAATGGCTATTTTCAGGATTGCTCAGGAATTGGGCTATTACAGTGAGAACATGATGGTAATTCAGTCAAACGAAACACTGTTCCTAAACATCCATTAGGAAGACGGCGCTATCTCCGGCTGGTACAAGAATGGAGCTGGGGCAAAGGGATAATAATAATAATAACTAGGCAGGTATATTTTCTGAAGAAAATATGAATGGTGCTTTCCGTGGCAAAACTTGGGCCTCTGGGCCTTTTATAATGACAGTCTATGGAATAAAGGCTCTAAAGTGGTTGCTAGGGCATGGCTTGACAGCTTCGCAATGATCCTGAGAGACTGATTGGTTGAGTAAAATGAGCCCGCCCCCATGTCTATATGACAGTGGGATCCACAGTTGGGTCTATTTTCAAAATTCCTATGGAAGTTACCATAGCAGGGAATGCAACTGTGAGCACTTCCTGTTTCAAAGGACGGTACCTTCACCATAATATGTCAATGGGGCCACCCAAATTTGGGCACCTCTTGTGCCTCTGGGGTACAACTTATAACCTCTTGTGACACAGCTTGCAAGCCACTTCAAATCTGGTAAATTTTAGAAATTTGACAAAATTCTTGCTCTACACTAGAATCCACCAAAGTTGGTCTTAATGTTAAGTTAATTGGATTTTTTGGGCGGCATATTTACCCCCCACCACTTAAAAACATCATAGCACCCCATTCCCTAATAAGCCGCACAATTTGACACCCCTTTCATGGGTCTACGACAAACGGTATGGGACGGGTTATGTACTGTACCAAAATTTGTACAGAATAATAATAAGAATTTAAAAACAAAAAAGCATAATAAACCTGCTAGATAATACAAGTAATGCAAGTAATTTGCTTTGCAAGCACCAATAATAATAATAATAATCATAATAATTCAAGGTCAAATTCAAGGTCAAATAAAGAGTTTTGAGAATTATGGAAACATACTCACAACAAGCAAGAAGCTATTGAGCAAAACATTTCAGTACCACTAATGATAGGCTTTAAAACTGTGTTAACTGTGTCAGTGAGTTTCACTGCATTCTAAGTTTACAAGCAGACAAGTTTCACTGCAGGATCTTACTTCTTTCACCAGCATTCTCACTCTTTCTCACTCTCTTAGAAGAGCAAATAATGAAACTTTTTTTCATTCCCCAACAGAATGCAAGTAATGGAAACTGGACTGACCTTCACATATGTTCCGTCAGCAAGTCTGGGCTCGGTCTTTTTTTGTTCATTTGTTTACTGGCACATTTTTCTACATTTATTTAACAAAGTATTCGTCTCCAACGGCCTGCTGTTTACTATAAGTATATTTATTTGTTTTAGGAATGAAAGAACTAGCTATGAAATATTTTAAAAAGCACTGAAGAACAGTAACCTGAGAACAGATGATACTGTTGGCAGTTCCATGCAAAAACAGGTCATTATTGGATCTCCATGCAGGAAAAAAAATGAGCCAGAGCATTTCCACAGATGTACACAAAAAAAGCAGACTGGACCACAAAATCTGTGTTTGGTGATGACCTTTCCAGTGTTCTAACCTAAACCTGCAACAACACCTATAAAACTTAATCATAATCACTATCCATAACTTGTAATAATGAGTCAGATTTACAGGTCAAAGTGGAGGTGAAAACCAGGTTAGAACTGAGAAGTATGACAATGCATTATAGATAATAATTGGTATATACACTTTAACAAGAAGAAACCCCAATGAAGCAAACTAGACATGTGAAGAAAAGGATCAGGGCATCTGTTAGAGCAGAAGTGAGAAGACAACAGCAAAACAGGACAGGAACTAGTTGAATATCTCCTTAAAGGTGTTCCTTTGGTGTCATGGGAGACAGAAACAGTAGTAGAAAAAGAAGAAGGCATGAATCTAACTAAAATTGTTGTCAAATTGTTTTGGAGAAAGACATAGCTAAGTACTGAGATCAAAACAGCAACAGACTACAAGACTAGAGCAGTGGAAAAACGGGGGAGTTCAGGCCTAGGGGTGGCAAAAAAGGCCCTAAATTTGGTAAATTGCTATATAAGCTAGTTCAAGAATGTCCATGAAACAAATTTGAAAGTGGTTTATCATTTTGATGGAAACACATACAGTGGTGTGAAAAACTATTTGCCCCCTTCCTGATTTCTTATTCTTTTGCATGTTTGTCACACTTAAA
>JAOVVB010000015.1:15789071-15807967 GCA_028570985.1 Heterobranchus longifilis
TTATTTTATTTTTTTTTAAGTAGAAAAGTGCATTTTAAAGTGATTTTTAAGTTTACACACAGCAGTTTTTAAATATTAAAAAGAAAAGCATTAGTAAGGCAAACATACAGTAGCCTATATGCAGACTGGTGACATACACCTTAATAGCCAGCTAGCTACCAAAGGCTAATCTTAAAGGATTTCTGTCAGACTACTTTCTATCATACACAGAACTTTTCATATTTACCTGTAATGCTAGTTAGCTAACATAACCTAACCACACCACATTTCAAGCTATTGTAAATAACATTTATAATTGTTTATAACCTTCACTGTTAATAGGCAAACTGCCTATATCTGATAGATTTTTCAAGTTAGAATTAAATGCTAATACTCTTTAGTAATGGTGCTAGATAATATGCTAATAGATAGGCTGAGTTACCCAGTCAAGATGTTTGATGTTTTCACAATTCGCAAAAGCTCATAATCACCCAAACAATGCTAACAATCTTGCTAACAGTTCCAATTTATGGCAGATTTCTCTAACATTGGCTAAACTGACAGGATTTCTGTGAGATATATTTCAGTCATATTTATAGATATGTCTGCTAATGACAGCTAGTTAGCCAGCATAGGCTAACCAGACACCATTTCTAAAGTTACGTTTAAGTCATATTCTTAGATGTTTATATTATTTGTTAATATTGTTAACTGTGTAGCTAACATGGAACTTATTTTTTTTTACTTTTTATTTACTTATTTGTTTATTTATTTATTGCATAATGCTCCTGATAATGCTAGCCAGCTAACCTGACTGATCTATTTAGAATATATATTTTTACCAGACACAAATCCAATACCTCGATTTTAAAATTATTCAATAATGATATTTTTTAAGTGTAAAATCATATAACGTATGTGGATAGTAACATATCCAAATTATTATCAGCGGATGAGAATAAAGGAGGAAAAAACGAAGACTGAAATTTTACTACCATATGTACTATACTGTAGTTGACATGGGTACACTTTAATACATACCATAATGTAACATAGTATTACCATGGCACTTCAGACATTAACATGGTAGGCAGCATAGGACTTTATAGAGTACCAGGGTGGGTATTGTGGCACTGCAGTGGGTACTATGGGAGTACTATGGTGTGTATACACTTTGGTAAATACTGTACCATGATACTTATTGGGTACCACAGTGGCCAGGAGGTATCTAATAAAGTATGTTTCAACCAAAACTATAGTATTCAATTAATGTTACATTCAAACAATGGTAATATATTATATAAATATTACCATTATTGTACATAACTATGTACAGTGTGCAATTCTACAGTACATGGTAGAACCTTGTAAAATAGTGTGAAACATTTACTATATCAGAAGATTATTACCATGCTACTGTAAAAAAAAATACAATGGTACTATATACCATAGCAAAATTACTTATTGGTTACATCCAGATAACCTTTACAGTCATGACAGATCACTACACCAGCTTGGACCTGTATGAAAAACAAGTCAGGAAATTTCCTGTGCTCCTGATGCTTCAATCACCCTAAGCCCATGAAGTAAAAAAAAAATGAATGAAGATTTTCCCACAGAGTTTTAATAAATTCCATCTTGTGAGTTCCAAAGAGAAAGAAGAAAGCAAAATTCAAAGCATGCTGTCTAGTAGTGAAATCATTCAGAGTGTTTACGGTCAGTTTGGGAGAAGGTATGCATATGGTTAAGCCACATCAAATCCATTCCATTTACATTAAGCATTCTCATTGACCTGCTGTGTAAGCTTTAGCACTGGAAACTCCAGCTATAAAGTCCAGAAGAGATGGGAATGAAAGTTGGGAAAATCAGGATGATAGCCAGTGTCCAGCGTGGCTCTTCTTTACCGTGTCTCTCCTTTAATACTGACTGGTAACATGATCTGCTGCAGGAACTGAATAACACAGTAAAGAAAGAAACGATCTGCCATCGTTTATTAAGAGCTCCATTGAGATAAAACACTGCTATTTGCTCTGTTAAAGCTGCACTTCCAAATTTGGGAAATGCTCAAAGGCCTAAAGGCTGCCATATATTTGTCTGGACCTCTACCCCCTTACCTCCTCCCTCTCGCATTGCTTAACTCTGGTTGTGTTTTGAGTTAGTTGGGAATTTTGGTGGGGGTTTGCTGGGAAATGCTTTGTCGGCTCAGACTGTGCTTGGAAGGAAAGCTGTGTCATTAAAGGTTTTATGACGCATTTGGTGCCTTTTTCCTTTACGCAACTTTAATTTTTTTTTCTTTTTATTAAAAAAATATTCCAGTATGTGTAATACATACAGTACATACACACCTTATTAAGTGTACCTGAAGCTAATAGACTGAAACTGAATCTAATTCATGAAAGAAATCCAAATCTCCCCATAGTGTCTGACCTTGCCAAAGAAATCTGGAATATACATTAAAATTTAGACATGAGAAAACATCAGAAGCCAGTGGTGTTTCAAGCAATAGTCTGATTCTTAAAAAAAAAAAAAAAAAAAAATGTGCCTAAGTGCCCAATTAGTGGGTACATCTATTTAAAGAAATTAAAATCCTATAATGACCAAAAAGATACTTTTCTGTAATTTATTTTTCTCATTATTCTGTACAGATGTGTTTAACATATTCGATAATAATATATTTAATCATGTCAAACTGCATGTATATAAAGACATTAATGTAATGTTGTAGTGCATCAAAGATTACATTAAGCACCTTAACATTCTACAAGCATGATTTAAAATGTGCTTAAGTGTGTTTTAGCTTCAATAGAAGCCCCCCTTCTGAATCATGTGTGTCTGATGAGAGAGCATTGAAACCCCCAATCCCCCATTGGGGGTTTCAATGCTCTCTCATCAGACACACATGATTCAGGAGCAACAGGTGGTTTCTGAGTTGACTAGCTATGTTAGAAAAGAGGAAAAATATTATATCTTTTTTTTTTTCATGAGACTAGGCCTCTGGTTGATGATTGAGGAATACACACATGTTTATGTCATTAGAGAATCTCTACGCACACATACACACACAAACACACACAAACACACAAAGCATGTCTGAAAAGTTTATCAGTATATAAAAGAACACAAATACTGCTCTGTCAGTGTATTTACTATTTTTAAAAAAAGGTGGGAAGTGGTGTGTATGATGCATTCAGCAGAAGGTCAATGACACAGACCGATGAGATATGCAAAAATGGCAGCATCAGCTGGTCCCAGTTGCACCACACCCCCTTAGAAAATCTCTCTCTCTCTCTCTCTTTTCTCTCTCACCGCACTCACTCACTCACTCACTCACTCACTCACCCATTCACTCACACACATTGCATGGCTTCACTTATCAAAATTTTAACAGTAGTTATATCTCAAGCAGCCAGCCGCCAGACACAATCACAAACACACACAGACACACACACACACACACATTTGAATTATTTCCGCTTTGATTTTGCATTATATAATATCGATGTGCATTACTGTCTCTACACAACTTCAGCTAAAACCAAAAAAGTTTTTTATCCCCAAGTGTTTTCAGGCAAGCATGGAAAGTGTTAAGATATTCCCCGGAAGTGTGCATAATCCCAAATCCAAGAGGAGCCTATAAGCCAAATTCCTGTACACTAGATATGAGAAAACAAAGAGAAAGTGTGTGTTGTGCGAACCCTACCTGTGCCGTCTGCAGGAACTGGGGAGAAAGACGAGCAGCCGAAAATCCAGAGAGGGATGGAGTGAAGCTGCAGCACGGCAGGCCAAAGAGCTGAGCACTGTGAGAATGCGTGCAGCCAAGAGAAAGCAGGTGTGCTGTAACAGGGGAGGAGGGGACGAGATCGAGAGAGGAGCAAGCGAGAGAAAGAAGGAGGGAGAGAGGGAAAAGGGAAAAAAATGGAGGGAGGGGTTGAGTTCTGAGTCCCTCTCGATTTAGATAATTGGTGGAGAACTTTCCTCATGTGCACTTCCCGAAAGCATTTGGAAGACGAGAGACAGGGAACAGAAGTGAGAGAGAGAGAGAGAGAAAGAGAGAGAGAGAAAGAGAGAGAGAGAGGATATCTGTCACAGAGTGTCCTCTGGTAATGACATGAGTGCAGAAAAGTTCAACACATACATCTTTCTTTCTCTCTCTCTCTGTCTGTCTCTCTCTATCTCTCTTTTAGTACTTTTTCTATAGTGAAAATGTTTCCTTTTTTCAAACCACCATGCTTTTGTTTCTCTGACAGGACCATACACTAGTTTCTCTTACACACACAGGCTCTGATCCTTACGAGAGTGTGTGTTTACTCAGAGAGGCTTCCAATGTGAAAAAGGGGTGAGTGGAGGTGAAAGAGAGAGAAAAGTAGCTTCCACCCAACCTAAAACATGGTTCAGATTTACGGTCTTCCAGTTCACTGTTTCTTTTTCTTCCTTCTGCCTGTTTCTGCTGTTTGTATACAACAAAATCTTAGGACAATGTATTATAAAGAATTTTATGTATAGTTTTATATTAGTTCTGACCAAGCAATTTGATTGGATGAGAAACGAGAATCAGCACTTGGATGTTTAACTTAATCTATCACTCCACATCTAGGAAATTACACTAACAGTGTGTCTCAGCGTGGGTGAGAGTAGGTCTGTATGGTCCGCAATACTGAGGAGAGAGCAGCTGCCTGACAAAACCCATATTCACAACCAGTCACAGACTTTGTCTCCTTACTAACTGCTTCTAAGTCATTGCTGCCATGTTGTTTTATTAACACTTAAGACGTGGTACAAAGCTAACTAGATTCTAACACAAGGCTGAATCAAAAATCCCTTTCTAACCCCTGAACAAGGGCCCTACTTGGTGTGTGGAACAAGGGACTGTACATGTATTGTATTGTTAACGCAGCTGATATTCTAAAGAGGAATAAGTAGAAATGTAATGTAAATCTTATAAGTTTCTCAGGACTGTCCGCCACCTTCTCAGGATTCTGAACAAAACATCTCATCTGCTGCTAGCAAGTGACCAAACTTGCTTCCCTAAAAGTTACTAACTTCAGCCGTTTTGAAGAGATGATTTTATATGTGCCTCAAAAATGGGGCAACATTATGTCTCGAGTTAAACAATAATAATTTAACATGCTAAATATATATATATTTTTTATGAGAATTGATATTAAAATTGGTGTAAGCTTCTAAATGCATATGACAAGAAAATATGCTTGATTAAATTAAAGCATAAATGCAAAATTAAGGATTTTTTTTTTTAACGTGTCAAATTCATGTTGTAGATCTTAACAATTTTGCATTTTAGAATAATACTCTTTTTCAGATTTATGTCTTTTCATTTGAAATCAAAATTGGCCAAGTTTCATCTGAATAACAGTCAAGATCATTAAAAGATTTTAATTTTAAAAAGTTATGGACAATACCTGAAATGTCATGAAATTGTATTTAGCAAATGTGTTTCTTTTTATCTGATGCAAATATAAATGTGTATGCATATTTACAAAAAATGAAGTTTGGATCTGGAGATAAGAAGCATTAAGTATTATGAAAAATTGTGTTATATGATACTATTTAAAAATTCATTTATATATAATGATTATAACATAACAATATCATGTGCAATATCGTTGAACAATATCAAGTTCAATTCCAAGTAGTCTTTTATTGTCATTTCAACCATATACAGTTTAGTACACAGTGAAACGAAACAACGTTCCTCCAGGACCAGGGTGCTACATACAACATAAATTAACAACATAAATGAACAAAAACTAACTAGCTAACTAAGAACCCTAATTAGAACCTAATAGAAACCTAAAAAGAAACCCAAATTATCATTTGAATATGTTAATCTAAAGACTTTTTTCTCCTGGCTGTAGTGTAGCTGGGGTATTTTTTACATGTTTACAGGTTTCGAATGCTTCAACTTGATTGTCAACTTGTGGAACTTGTATATTTAACTAAATTATGCTAAAGCAGCATAAGGAACTTGTACAGATAGCTAGCTAAGCGAGTAATCTTGCTAGGTATTGTTCCACGATCTTAATGCATGACAATTTGTATCACATAAAAATAAGCAGAACTCCCCAAATTTGTAGGAAAAACATTATCATTTACCTCTTGCTAACCTGATCACAGTTTATATTTCTACTGTATACATGAGCAGCATAAGCAGTTCATGTGGGGGGGGGGATTTTTACGTCTGTTTCAGCTCAGTGAGCGGAAAGTGGGAGGATGTTAGCGTTAGATCTCTAGAGGTTACAGATGGTGACCTGCTTATCCTTTTTGCTGAATTCCTGAGTTCAGCCTCCAAAAGTTATGTGTTTTGCAGAGCATTTGGAGCTCCATTTAATATATCCATTCGGATACAGCTTTCGAGTTTGAAATTCAGATATGCTATGTATGACATAGAAAAGGGTTCAATTTCATGAATATACAAGGATGAGTCAAACATTATCCGCAATCAGTGCTTTCCGTACTGTCTTCCCATTTACTGCTGTGCAGACGTAAACGTGTTACACGACCCACTTGTGATTTGCACGAGAGAAGAGTAGCATCAACAGAAGTGTTTGAATATCTGCAACCAAAATTTAGACTGACACAGAGAACTGCTATCCAAGGGCGTTGTGATTTTGCATAATAATGCACGTCCACACACTTGTCCCACAATGTCAACACTCTGCAAAAACTTGGTTTTGAGGTCTTAAAGCATCTTCCTTATAGTCCTGATCTCACTGATATCAGACTTTCACCTGTTTGGTCCCCTGAAAGCCTGAATTCTAGTCATGGGAGGTTTGGATCATTTTAGTGACTCGGTTCTTTGAATCTTATCAAAATTAACAAATCTTTTTTTGAGTCATTTAGTTCATTTTGTTCTTTTGATCAGAAATGAAATAAAATGCTACATTTACAGACCCCAACACATCACAGGAAATAGAATTAAGGGGTTCTTCTCATGAGTCTTCTAGTCCAAGTCGTTCGTTCTTTTAAATCTATTGCACTGCATAGCGTCTATCGGAATCACGTGACCAAAGAACGAACGACTCGGACCAAAAGACTTAAGAGTTAACTGCTCATTTCTGTTTCCTGTACATAACGTATGGAGGTTTTGCGATGTTTTGCCCATGCGTGGTCCGTAGAAAATGAATGAATCACTCTCTGAGACGACTCGTTCTTCTGAGTCATGTTAAAGACTCGTTCAAAAAGAACGGACCGTTCATGAATGACCCATCACTAGTGCGTTTGCGGCTCACAACTCAGACTAAAACATCTGTTAATGAGGGAACACGAAAGCTTATTGTCAGATAGACAAAGTATATTGAAAAGCCAGGAGATTATGTGGGAAAATTATGTCTTTTTTATAAGTTAATGAAATTTAAGCCAGAATGTGGATAATTTTTACTCACCCTTGTGATATAACTCACACATGCAGTATTAATAGTGAATAAACTACTGTACATCCAGATAAAGAATTAGTTCTAATATTCTCAGCTCTCTTAATACTTGTTTTATTTTTGAAGAACTGTCACATTTTTATGGTTGATGTAAAAATATTACATTTTATTGAGTCTGTTTTTTTTTTTAAACATACAAACTGTATTTAATATAAAATTAATCAGGCTATACTATACTAATATATAAGTACAGTTACGTTTAATACTATACTTCTACACTATAATAATAATAATAATAATAATAATAATAATAATGAAAAGGTCACACACTCTAATAAATAATGCGTTTCCCTTGATGTGCCAATCGCTCTGGAATAGGGTCAGTCTGGGCTCATCATGACCTTTTTTCATTGCTCCAAAGGCTAATGCTCCATAGCAAAGTGAAGCAATCTTTTTCTGATGAGTTTCTCTAACAAGTACACTCCCTCCTTTGTTTTTGGAAAATGTATCCCTGTGCCATGGATGTCATGATTGTCTTTCATTCAGGCTAAGGTTCTACGAGGGCAGTACATTTGTGTACGATGTACATTTGTTAACATTATGTCAAAACTCTGTGCAATTATGCTTATACCGTTGTTTGGCAATTTACGACTCAGTAATTTCGGCAAAGTGGTCAATTTACTGCCTACTCACGGTCACTGTGCCATGTGCTAAACGGACACACTCTAATTAAACCGGGATGTGTACACACGGTATGATGCTTGCAACACATCATATTTATTTTATTCCAGATACATGGAGCTGAACGTAAGCAGAACAAAGCTACATTTACAGTTAAGTCAAAATGTTTGCCACTTTTTGCTTTTTTCCCCCAAACATTTGTGTTAGAAGAGCACTTCAACAGTGTCACTCTTATAAATAATATCATGATATGTGGATGTTTACGGAGGTACCTATTAGGCAGGCCTGTATCGCAACAATCAAAGTCAGTGGTAATTACATGCAAGGGAGGTTTAATCCTGAATGGATTGCAGATGATGCCGGTACATGAAAAAACACCCTGTGCTTTAAAGAGTCTTTTCAAAGGAGACGTTTTAAACCCTGCTTAAAGTGAAGCTCTTCGCCAGCAGCTAAAAGCACACAGCGTACATAGGCGGAGAGTAAACTCGAATGCCACAGCGAATTAAACCTCAATCAGTGTGAGTGTTTAAGTACAGGAGAGGAAAAGACAGGTAGTGACTTGCCACTGCCAGCAGATCTGTAACTATAATCAATCTTTAAAAAAATGGGCTCACTCATCCTTCAGAGTCTGGTCCATTCTGCTTTTTAATTATAAGCTTTCTTCCCTTGTCTCGTGTCTTCCCTGGAAATACTATTAACTATGTTTTGTCACTGAAACGTCCAAGTCCTTAAGATATACACAGGAAGTATATAATGACTGCTTTCAAACGATAATTAATTGTTAGAAAGTTGCAATTAGGAAATCATGAACAATATACGAGCGATGTTCAAGTCAAACCGGGACTTGAGATGAAATTAATGCAGGTGTAAAACACTTAAAGAAGACCCAGAGTGTCACTAAACAGCTTGGATTCCATCAAGATAGAAAGTTATCTCAGTGCACAGTAGCCATAATCAGACTGTCTGATTCACGTCTCAGATGTCAGCCTCCCAGGAACTCCTTTAATGGCCCAAACATGTGGAAACGTCTTGTACCTATAAGGTGCAAGTGGTGTTCCTGAGTCAGTGTGTGTACAGTTCCCACAGACAGTTGTGTCTCTTCCACAAGTTATTGATAAGTAATCAATTGATTTCCAAGTATCGGGCATTTTACTCGCTGAATGTTCACGGGAACAGCTGCAGTGGGATCCTTGGCCGGGATCGTCATTCACAGATGTACGCCCTTCTTTATAAAGTTTGAACCATTCAAATGTTCTACTGCGTCAAAGAGTCTCTTTTCCATACTGTGCTTGAAGTCTTCTGTAAATGTCAGTCGGTTTTATTCCTTCATAAAGGACTCATTTAATCACAAGTCTGACTTGTATAACATTTATAGACACTTTTACTATATTATGTTATTCGAGGACAGTTGTACACTATATTGTTCATGATTTCCTAAATGTAACTTTCTGAAAAAAATCATTAACTTAGTGTTTGAATGCAGTTATTATATTCTCCCTATGTGTATCTTGTACTGTCCAGGCAAGACATGCATCACAAAAGTCCCGGTTTGACTTGAACACCCCCTGTATATTTCAGAGGGTAAATCAGAGTTTGGTTATTTAAAAAAATATATATAAATAATAATAAGGCAGCATGGTGGTGTAGTGGTTAGCACCGTCGCCTTGCACCTCCAGGGTCTGGGTTCAATTCCTGGCCAGGCTCGATTCCCCGCTCTGTGTGCATGGAGTTTGCATGTTCTCCTCGTGCTTGGTGGGTTTCCTCCGGGTACTCCGGTTTCCTCCCACAGTCCAGACATGTTGGTTAGGCTAATTGGCGTTCCCAAATTGCCCGTAGTGTGTGTGTGTGTGCCCCGCGATGGATTGGTACCCTGCCTCGTGCCCTAAGCCTCCTGGGATAGGCTCCAGGTCCCTGCAACCCTGAATACAGAATAGGGTGGTATAGAAGATGTGAGAGTGATGAGTAAATAATAATAATGATAACTTTACGATAACTGGAAATATAGCACAACTGTGACTATGTCTAGAGGAGACTGTCTAAAAGTCATGTGTCACTGAAATTTTTCACACATAACTTACAAAAAACATACTTCACAGAGGTTCTTGTTCTTCTCTTTTCAGAACTTTTTCTTAAAGCCCAGCTTTGTGAGTACCCAGGTAATGGTTGTGGATCTGAGCTGTAGATCTTTCCAGCTACTTCACAGTTTCCATTGGCTGCCATTTGCTTCCAAAGATAGTCATTTTCTCTGCATTTAATTTGTTCTTCTGCTCCTCGCTTTTTCAGGTAAAAGCAGGTATATCATATTTGAAATGCATTACAATACAAACAGAAATATTATAGAGCTCGAGGCAGCAGAAGTGGTTTTATTGTTACAGGTAAGGAATGCTTTTACCTGTAAATAGAGGAAATGTCTATAAGTGCTTGTTTACAGGATGTGACATGAGCTATGAGCTACGGTATGTAATAATATGGACACAAACATTATACCAGAGTAATTAACACTCATTTCCTGTGGAGCAAAAAATAAATAGATAAATAAATAAAATAAAATAAAATACAATAAAATAAAATAAATAATAAAACTCCAGTGGTTCATTTTGAGAACACATGGTGTCGGAGCCTGTAACCACTCAATATGAGTCTGCAATTCGGGCTGCTGACTCAATTGCAATAAACAGTCTGGAAGCAATTAAAAAGTAAATAACGCACGTTGGCTGATGTGGCTGTGTCTGCTTAAGGCTTGTCGCTGCTTCTGATCTGATGCCTGGTTTCTTGACACACAAGCAAATTTGTATGAAGAGTTCATAATCAAGGTTAAGGATCAGTACTTGTGTAATGTAATATATATATGGGTGTTGTAAAGTAATAACTGTGAGAGATGAACCAGACTTAAAAGAGAGAAAAATTTTCACTTTGGTGATACCAGATACAACGCCATAAATAAATTAGGTGAAGGCTTAGCAGTTAATTTGAAGGTGAAATCAGGGTCAGCTGTTTTCACCCAGTTGGATGATGATTGTTTATTGAGTTGTTGAGGTTAATTAGATTAGAAAACGTTTTGCACACCCCTCTCCTAAGAGCAATCAGACACACTGTGTATAAATGGCGGAGATTCGAGACCATTCTCCTTATCTACTTTAAGGACCTTTATGAACTTGACATGATGCTTTACAGGTCACATATATGGAAAACAATAGATTTAAAATAAAGGGGTCCACAAAATTTCAGTCATCAGTGTATTTCCATTGTGGGTTTCATTTTGAATATACTGTACATCCATGAATGAAGGGTTAGTTACTCTGATAATGTACAATTGTGCATTAATAGTGATGCTAAACTGGCTAACATGTTCACATTGAAATAACAGGTTAAATAATATCCAATAAGGAAAGACAACTGTAGACAAATGTTACCAGAATTCTTATCATTTGTTGCACTTAAATTGCTCAAATCTTCCTGTGAGGCCTGAAGTAGAGGGATGCTTTCCACGGACTGGGCTTCATGAAGCTGTGGTCAGGTTTGGATCTGTTAGATCCATCAGAAGGTCTATGAAATTACCTGCTGCAAAAGCCAAAATTTGCAGCAAACTATTTCATTTTTTTTTTCACCACCTGTTATAGCACAGAGAAAGAAATGAAAATGAAGAAAAAGAAAGTCAAAAAATCAGGGAGGGTGTCTATGGGAGAGAGAGAGAGAGAGAGAGAGAGAGAGAGAGAGAGGCTAAAGCATGACTATAATGAAAAAAAAAAGTTCTTTTTATCTTATCAGTCCCAGTGTTGTCAGGGTGGCGTCCCTCTCTCGAATACAACTGCATCTACATCTGGCCTTCTGGCATTCCAGTGAGCACACATGGATGAGGTTTAACTCTCAAAGCAGCAGCCTGATAAACCACTATGACAAAATAAAAGTAGCTATGTGGTTAATGGTACAAGGAAACCATCTCTGTAAAACATGGGATAATAATAATAATACAAATAATATGAAATAGAAAAAAAAGTTTCCTTAATAATTTAGGCAGTTTTATATAAAACTGCTTAACAACAAATGTTCATACTCACAAGGTCCTTGTGCAGAAACATTAAAATATTACTTATTACTTGAGTGACCTTTCATTTATTTTCTATACCACTTACAGTCTCCTGCACAGGGTCTGGAATTGATGGCAGTGGAATCGGGGCACGAGGCTGGGTACATCCTGGACGGGGTGCCAATCTAGGGATGGTGGAGGCCAATGTTTACCATTGTATTTAATCTTATCTTGCACGACTGTGGTAGGACGTCTGGTCAACATTCACACACCAACTGGGAACACCAATTAGCCTAATCTGCATGTCTTTGGACTGTGGGGGGAAACCGGAGAACCTGGAGGAAAGCCAGCAACCACGAGGAGAACATGAAAAATCCATGCACACAGGCGACAGTGCTAACCACTTAGCCACGGTGCCACCCATAACAAAAACCTGCCAAAACAGCCCTGACCCATAGATGCATGAACTCCATTAGAGCATTAAAGGTGTGTGTGTGTTATAAGGTGGTTGCCGCCATAATAAAGGTCCAGAATAGGTTGTACTGAAACATCGTCTGTGACAAAGCTCTGTCACTGTAGACTTCTTACATAAATGCTAATTAAACTCTTCTTCCTAGTAAAAACACACATTATATACGCAAGCCCTTACATAATTAAGTTGTTGGTATAGACATAATAACTTGAATGACCAATCAGAATCAAGTTTAGTTATATCTACTATGAAATATTGAGTAATTACAGTGAACTATTAGAAATGAAATGTGTAGTTAATAGAGGGAGGAATGTAAGTCTGAATATGCACAAGAAGTCAATAAAGCCGAAGATTCAGTTTGCACATATGGTTTATATTAAGCTTTATTAATACTCCACACATTTCTGTGCCAGGCCACACACATAGAGATTTGTCGCTATGTTTATGGATATTTTGTGATTAAGTATTTCTTTCATTTTGTGCCTGACGTGTTGGATATTTTGTCATGCGTTTGTCTTTACTGCTTTGTGAGATTGTGACTCACCAGTTCTCAGAAATGTAATAGATCAGAGAGAAAGGGAGAGTGAGAGAGAGACTTGGAGGATATAACAGAGAAATAACAGGGTGTCGCAAAAGTCTCCATACATAGGGGAAATTAACACTTATGAAGCAAAATGCCTTCCAAAATGGTTTGGCAAAGGAAGAATGTACTAAAATTATTCTCGTGTCTGTATCAGGGATCTGTCATAAGTATTAATTTCCCTTACATATGGAGACTTTGGGAAAAAAATTAGTCCAACATGGAAGTTCTAAAATGAGCAGTTCCTCAAATGACCAATAGGTTACCTGGCTCCAAAAGTAAGTCAATCCCCAAAGAGCCCCATGTTAAAATGTCCAAAAGAAATAAACATGTTTACCGGCTCCTATCTTTGATCTCCATAGCTAGATTTCCCATTTATTTTATGTAACTCATTAGGTAAGTTTATATTAGGCCCTAAACATTTGCATAATTAGGGGTATGGCTGACTTGAGTACTGGCTGCAATACAGATATCACACCTGAATATGCACAAGAAGTCAATAAAGCAAGTCAATATGAATCATTTTACCCAAACAATTAACTGGAATTGTTATAGAAATGTAAGACACGGTATGACAGAGTATGGATAAAGGGTTCAATCATCATGGATGGTTGAAGGAGCTGTCCAGTTTTTAGGCAGTCTGTGGTTAAACATGGTTAACAGTATTGTGTCAAGTGCATTTGCAAAATCCATGGGGCACCATGATGAAACTGGCTCTTATGAAGACCATTCCAGGAAAGCAAGACCAAAACTTACCTCTGTTGCAGAGGAGAAGTTCATTTAGAGTCACCGGCCTCAGAAATCACCAATTAACAAACAGCACCTCAGATTAGAGCCGTTATGAAGGATTTACAGAGCAGAAGTAGCGGATACATCTCAATATCAACTGTTCAAAGGAGATTAAGATATATTTTGGATACCTTAAGTATTGTTTTATGTTTGATGGAGAAAGAAATAAAATCAGGATAGATCATGGTGTAAAAAAGGTGTGTCCAGACCTTTGATGGTAGAGCATACAAGATAATCACCAGATGGATGCTACAGTATATTCAGAAATGTGTTGTCCTGCCACATGGCTCTCAATGCCATTCAGACTGCCAAAATGAGATGTGTTTTAGTGTCTAATGGCACAAGGATAAAAAAGTCAACTTCACATCTTTCTGTCTGGAACATTATGTTACTGAAAGTGCTCAGCTACTGTATTCACTGAGGCACAGTTTACCAAGAGTCCTTTATTTTGCCAGACTGTGAAATTTTGGCTAGCTAAGATTTTGGACACAATATGAAAATTGTAATATGGGAATACGAAGTGTAATAATGATTTGACCAGGGTTTCAGAGTTCATCATGAACCTGTTTGTTCTATTTGGCTCTTAAAATCCAAAATTGTGTTTACGCCGAGTACAAGAGCACAAAACATTTCTTGATGTATCAGAAGTGATGTTCCATGCAAAGATGACGATGTTTTTTTTTTAGGTTGTATATGCAACGTTCTTGTTCAGTATGCGCACTCATTATTTCATTTGTATTAAATTTCTTTAAGCTTTCAACAAAAACAACGTTGTCCAAACAGTAAATGTCATCGAAACTATATTACAATGCTTACCCAACATCAGTGTTTCTGCTTGGAAGTGGATTTGTATGTCATTACTGTTCTGTTTGTTATTTTAAATCATTTTATCATCTATCACAGCTTCCTAAAGTGAATAAGACCTATGAACAGTACATCTTTCACCGAGTACCAACCAGAACACAAGGTTTAATGGGTTCAAGGTTTTTAACAACCATGCCAAGGGTTTCCATTCCGCCTTTTTCCGTACCCAGCATACCATGGCTCCATGAACAGGAAGTGTGTGAAGTGGATTTTATATTCTTCATATCCTTTACCCATCGGGCATGTGAAGAATTATTAGGCCTGCAAGCTGGACTTTGTTGTCCATCTATAACTTTTTATGTCCTTGTGTTTGTGTGCAAGACACACCAGTAAGCTCTCCAGGCTACCATGTTATGGGGCTTTAATGAAAATTAGATGTTTTTTTAACTACACATGAGACAAGACACATCTTAATGCAGTGCCCCCAGGCATAGAACGTCTTGTCTTTTTGAAAAAGGAAAATATTTTATTGTAGCTTTAGTTTATATTGCTACATTCGCAAAAAGCAGTCCATCTCATAGAGCAAACTTTTTTACATCTCTAACTACAGTAATTGGAGCGTTTGAATCGGTCTGGTTTTAATTTGTTGTTCTCCCCATACAGTACTGCCAACAGCACTTTGCCTTTGCTTGAGTGTTCTTAACTCAAAAAAAAAAAAGTTACACCTCGTTACCAGAACCAAGCACAAGAAAACTGGTAAGTTATTTAATTGCTTATTTGTTTGACTGCATAAGCAGAGCAAAAAAAAAATTAAAAGGGAAATAAAATTCACTCGTCATTTTTGTTTAAACATTGCAGCCAATTTATCACAAAACACCCAGTACAGTTTCAGCATGTGCGTGCATGTGTGTGAGAGTCCAATTTTAATGGACATCTGTACAATATCAATGTTTTAAGAAGTACTAGTCTTATGAAAAACCCTTTTGAAATGAAAATGTACCAAATATGAAAGCACAGTACATATGAGCCACATTTTACGAACATTAATAATACAAAACAGAGTTTTTGTAACACAAGCATACCAGATGACAATTTTTTTTTTTTTTTTTTTACAGATTTTAGTGTTTTTTGTCAAATTTGTAACATCAAACTTTTTACATCAATGTTCTCTTTAACCACATACAGGAACCAACTTGTTTTCTCAATGTTCCACAACATTAAATGTAACTGTAAACAGATGTATTAGTATCACATGATCTTGGATAGATGTAATCAATTACTGTAAGTAAAATCTTGGAAAATTTCTTTAATGTCTGAGGAATATAAAAAACTTAAGGATAACAAATAGTCACCCACTCATTCTGAGATCATCTACAGTTTATTCACCACACCTCACCATGTTCGGAGCAAGTGCTAACCTACAGTATATACACCAATCGGCCATAACTAAAATAAATTCACCTGTCTATATTGTGTAGGTCCTTTTTGTGTGACCAAAACAGCTCTGAACCTTCAAGGCCTGGACTCCACAAGACCTTTGAATGTGTGCTATGGTTTGTGGCAGCAAATCCTGTACTGTAAGTTGCAAAGTAGGACATTCATGGATCAGACTTGTTCGTCCAGCACCTCCGACAGACGCTCAATCAGACTGAGATTTGGGGAATTTGTGTATACATACCCCACCCGCCCCCCCCATCACACATATACACACACACACACACACACACACAGTCACCTGCACCTTGTTAGGTTCTAATTAGTTGGGCTCTTTAAAATGGCTGCATTCCATTCCACAATGTACTTTAAAGGGTGCACCCTACTCCCTGAGCAGGGGGTGTCGTGTAATAATACTTAGGGGAACTTCTCTCAACAAAATTTCACCATTTGGAACACCCAGCGATGCAGCCGTCAATTCCTCTTTGCATTAAATTCTTTAAATTCACATTTTATTTGTCACATACACAGTCATACACAGTATGATATGAAATGAAATGCTTATACAATGACCTAAAATTTCAAAAGGAAAGTTTCAATATGAAATAAGAGAACTAAGATAATTTTACAAATCAGAAATCTAGAGAAATATTACCCTATTTTACTATTTTTACCCTAGATTATGTTACCCTGGTAACATACTGTAAGCACCTCAGATATCTGTCGCTGCTGCTGTGGAAATTTTACACTACCGAAATATATTGAATATTTATTAAAACAAAAATGTATACAGTTACAAAACATATACTAATGGCACATTGACTTACTGTATAATACATTTCGAATGTCCACTAACATGGAAGTGAAGACCCATTGTACACTCATTCCCTAAATCGTTCACAGTTCCATTTGAACTGCAGCAGTTTCGCTCCCTGCAGTTTTGGTATACAATAATAATTAACTTAGCTGAACACCCTGTGCAGTGTATTTCACAAAGTACTACTTACTACTTGTGTGATTTTGCTGTACTTTTTGTTTTATGTCTGTTTAGTTCTCCTTTCCTGTTCGGGTGTGTTTGTTCTCTGTTATGTCGCTAGACTACTAAATGATTACTAAATTATTCACCCACACCCTTTTAAGGACTCTATGGTAGACTCTCTAGAAGAAATCATCATTTAATCATTCTTCATCTTTGGTACATGATTTCTCCTGTTCACTGTCTTAGTGAATCCAGAGCCAATCAAGGCAGAAATATATCCTGCATGGTACACAATCCATCATGTAGCACAAAGAGAGTGCAAAGAGTTTATGGGGATAGTGTATCACTACTGTACCAATGACTTTGGTACAGTTTCTTTAATTATTTAGAAACCTGAACTAACATACAGTACACCAACAAAGCACTCGTTGGTTACATATTCCTGCTCAGTTTCTCTGTTGCATTTTTGGTTTTAACTCATTTCAATCAATTGTGCTTGAGGAATGTAATAAAATGTTTTTTTTTTTTAAATGATATAAAATCTCTGGAGAAATGTTTAAGGGAGTCTAAAAACAAAATGAATGCCAAGGATTTTATGCGAAGTGGAGACAAGGTTTTGTTGCGTTTCTTTGTGTTGAAAGAAAAAAAAAGGGTGTGTGTAAGAGTATGGGCAAGTTTTCTTTGGAGCCATTTAGATTTCCCTGAATACATACTTGTACTAATCAGACTGGAAAGTATGTCTTTTCACAAGTATCATGATGATGAAGTACGTCTGGAGCTCTTATTTAATGCTCCTCATTTATCATCCTTTTATAAAATTGTGTGTAAGTGTTTTTTGTAAGCCAAACCAAATAATAAAACGAATACCTGATAGATTTACAAAAGCTTCTGTAGTACGGATTTTCTTCGTACAGGTGTATGGTCATAACTTCCAATCAACCATAAAATGCTAGTTCCTAGGCACAGCTGAGTTATGTTAATCATGGCCACAAAACTCAAAGTTGAATCTCACAAAGTGCTAAAAATGACAAAATTATGTATAAACCATGAAAGAGTGTCGATTTTTTCCTCTAATGCAGCTCAATCATTAATCTTAATTATTAATTTGAATACTGAGTTTTAGAAAATGTGTAATTAAAATTGATGTGATACAAACTAGTATTTAAAATTTAAGTAAATAATTACTAATCGTACAATTTGATGGTTAATCGATTTATATTAGTAAATCTTCTTATGCAAACTCATTCCTTATACACAATCTCAGCTCTCTAAGGATACAAAATATTTTTCTAAAAAGTTATAATACAATGCTCCTCCTGAAAATTGTCCTACAATTCAGACTCTGACGACATGACCTGGGATGTCATCTGGTCTTGCTGCTTTCCTGGGGTTCACCCTCCTGAAGGCTCTCTTCACATCATTCTCAAACATCAAACGTAGAAAGTGTTCAGCTCGTGTATAACTATAGAAATATCCTGTACTACAACAGAAGTACTAGTATTAGTACCACGTGCAGCTACAAGGTGTCCAAGATGGCGGCGTACACTGTTGCAGCGGTGTATTTTGTGGGGGTTTTTTTTTCCGTCCTGAGAACATCATGTTGGGCAAATAACATCTACAGCCGGCATGATCTTCTCAAGATAGGAGTCTGTTGCGAACGGAGTATTAGTTTTAGTAATTTAATTAAGCCGGCACCTCTGATCTGAAGCTAGGACTGTTAAATATTAGATCTCTCGCATCTAAAGCAGTTATAGTTAATGAAA
>JAOVVB010000015.1:15866595-15878190 GCA_028570985.1 Heterobranchus longifilis
TTAAAAAAAAAAAAAAAAAATATATATATATATATATATCTGAAGCAACAAAGTTGGGACTGTCTTGGTAAACACTATTACAGAACAGCCTATTACTCATCCAAATCCAAATGCTGAAAGATTGACTTTTCAGTGGCATGTGCATGTGTGCATATTCTAAATATAGCCTAGGCCTAAAATTGTGCTTCTAAATAAGGTTTCAACATTTGCTTGTGGATTGAAGATAATTTAATATCAAAGTTAAAGTAATTCCATGTAACACATCTGATGATTGCAGAGAGAGAAGCGACTGTGGCAAACAACCAATCACAGAGCGCGACGACATTATCAGGCAGCTGAAAATTCTGACGTCGATTCTGTGCGACATGCCGGATGAAAACGAGAAAGCATATGAAAGTGTTGCATTTTGACAACATCATCTGAATGTTGCCTTTTCGCGAGTTAACTAGTGGATCAACATAAAACGGTGCATGTAACGATCAATAAATTAACTGTCAGTAGCTACATAGGTGTAGCCTCCTATGTTTACCTGCAGTCCATCCATCTGGAAGCAACGCTTAGCAACATTAGCATTAGCGAGTAGCCTAGCTAACGTTACAACGGATATTCTGACAGCAATTTAGCATCTGGTGCTCCCACCGCTTGGTTCTGACGGTGGTATGAGTTCTGGATATCGCGGTGGAGGTGGGAGAAGAGGCAGAAGAGGAGGAGGTCGAGGGCACAGAGATGGAAGCAGAGAAAGATGGGACAAAGGAGGTGGAGGAGGTTCGAGAGGACACAGTTCCGACTTTGACCAGGACCGAGGAGGGGGTGGACAACGGGACCGTCCTCCACCACACCTGAAGGGGCGAGAGATTGGTCTGTGGTACGCAAGATACGGAGCTGTGAGGAGGAAGCAGGCTGACCGCAGATCGGTATGGATTGTGTTTGGTTGCATGCTCTCTTGAGCAAGGCAGGTTGTCGGTCCAAACAGAGATCGGAACCTTCAGCACAGATATGAGGGACACTAAAGTTACAAAGAAGGTGACAGTTATTAACCTCTGCCTGAAAATAGGTCTGCCCATAGGTCAGAGCACGAAGTGTATTCTACTGCATGTGCAGGATTGTGCACACTGATTTGTAGGCAATAGCCTCCAGATTGGAGATACGCCACCCAGATCCTGACACATCTTGTCAATTGATCAATTTAGTGGATAGATAATTGCTTAAACAAAAGACACACTTTCCCTGAATGTTTTCAGCTTTGATTCCAGTCAATGAAATCAACAAATACAAGTTTTCCGATGGTGTTTTATAGTGGCGATGGGCCCCTTTGGCTCTGATATCATCATACAAAATAATACAGTTACAGTGCAGAAGTGCTAAACGAGCAAGTAATCCTTCAGCTGCCACTGAAATACAAAAAAAATAATGAAACAATGCATATCGTTGTTGCATGGATTTAACAATTTCAGAGGGAATCTGACCTATCGCCACAGCGCTGTGTCTGCACTGGGGGGGAGGTCTGGATTGAATAGCTTTCATGTCGGTATAGTGGAAACAACTCTCAGGTCTGTTTATATTTATTTAAACCAATCACAATCGTCTTGGGTGGCGATATGCCCCGGCTGCAGCGAAGGGACTTTGAGAACTACACAAAGGGGAGGAGGGACTTCCTCTGGCCGCGGTCTCCTCCCGGCGGAAGTATAGGCTTCATACCGACACTGATTATATAGCAACCCAGACTAGGCTAACTGCAAGGTTATGGCTGAACTTTCCCCTTTCCATGTCTGTGTGCAGCGGGCGGTGGTCCAGATGGATGAGGCCAGGGAGCAACACATTACCAAGCTGCTTAACTCTGTTCAAAGTGATCAACCTGGTCCAGGGAGAGACGGCAGGGACGCAAGAGCCTCTACGTCTGATGACAGCTGGCAGACAGCTGCCAATCGCAGTAGTCATTGGTAAGAACAGCTTGCATGGCTTTTAGGATTGGGCGATCGTTTCTATTTTCATATCAACCAATCGTGGTTACTCAACATCGCAGACAGGTGATCCGATCGCCAGGGAGTAGGAGGGGAGTTGCGTCACAGCACGGCAGTGAAATGTCAGCATGGACGGAGCTGCGGCGCTTTGCAAAGAGCAGATCGAGCTGGGCAATTTTCTAAATAAACACCCTGTGCAGACTCCCAATCTTATAGCAAGTCACTACACTATTTTTAACAACTAAAACACAGCCACAAATCTTTGATCCATGTCGGTCATAACTGGATTTTTAATGGTATTAACTTTGTCTGTAAGCTACAGCACGACAAAGTAGTTAATTACAACAATAAACACAATTAAAACAGACTAAAAAAGAAACAATTTAACCACGTAGCCTACTTGCACAAATATCAAGGAAAAATCACCATCAACAAAATCTGCAAAAATAAAACCCTCCTGGTGCAGTGAAGCTGTGCAGAGGACGGAACAAAACCGAATCACAGCCGCAGCTGCAGTGTCAAAGAAAAACGCAGGCCATACAGTTAAAGTTACGTGAATAAACATGGTGCGACAATATCACAGCATCATGTTCCATTTAACAATATTATCCTATCTTTAATATTACAATCCAAATCATATCCATACCGTTAACTACTCTTATTGGTGAGAAGGCATATGGAGAACAGAGATGCAGGGTGTCTATGGAAAAGAGACTGCGAAGTGGTTTGTAATTAAAGATTTAAAATTCACTCATCACTCATGCTGATTAACGGGGCTCTGCGGGTGGATGTGCCGTAGGGCACAGATTCAAGAGATTATTTTTGTAACATCTTACTTCAGATAGTAAGTTTGTTAAAATTGATGTTGATGTCAGCGTAGGAAAAAAATCCTTCCCGTCAATCATCCTTTCAATCATCGATATACAATCCGATCGCTAATCGGCACAAGCCTAATAGCTTTTACGTTCGAGACTTGCAGTGTAATTCCGAGCTTACAAAAAAACATGAGAAAGCTAGATAGGATCTGGAGCTATTTTTTCAGCTGTGACTGCTGACACATGACTCATTTGTGCATGCAGTTACTTTGATGGGGATGTATCTGAAGAGGATAAACAGAAGATTGAGTTCAAATCTGAGGAAGAGGAGGAAGAAGTTACTCCAGGCCAGAAGAAAGCAACTCAAAAATCACTACGGTAAATTTGCAAGCAAATCAGATGCATGCTAAAAAAAAAAGATGTGATGTGCTCCAAAAATATAGTTTCATATTTGATGGTTTTCCATGTCACAATCACAGAACAACCAATGCTGTCTTGTCATCCACTATATTGTGGATATTAACACACTTTAATGTTTTTGTTTAGTTACTTCTCTCCAGCAGTTGTTAAAGATGAGCCTCCAGATGTGTGGGATGAAGAAGAGCAGCAGCAGCAACAGCAGGAGGAGGAAGAGGAGGAGAAAAAGAAACTGATAAGGAAAGACAAGGACCTGGAGTTCTTATTTCAGGAAGTAGTCAGAGACAGTTCACTGGATGAGCGCTTAAAGAGAGATCTGCAGAGCAAGAAATCAGATCCAAAGTACAAAGAGATGCTGGTGAGCATAAAGATTCGTATCAAGTTTAATATATACACAGAGGTAAAGGCTGAGGCTTCTAGCCTAATAAAATAGGCCTGACGCCATTTCTCAGACAATTCATTATGTTGAATGTAATGATTGTATCATGTGCTTACAGATATCTAAATGTCCACTGCGTCAGACATTATTGGTTTGAAGTCCAACCTAATTGATTTTTTTTATTTTTAGAAAAGATGCAAATAAATCATCAAATAAAAGTAGGATAATTAAAAGGATAATTGGAGATGAAACACAGGGCAGAGTATATGCGTCTTAATAATTAATAAGACCTGCCAGCTGGTTTGCAAGAATTTGTTGCTTTGTTGGCAACAGGTCAACAGCTATCTATGAATCTAATAGTTTAGTTAGAACAAAACCGAATAATACAGAATAAGGCTGGGCAATATGGTGAATTAATATCAGAAATAAAAATAAAAGGAGGACGACCTATGACCTGCAGCTTCTACTATAGTCATACATCATCTTCCTGTTTCAGCAACAACCTTTTTAAAAAAAATTTCAGCACAGGATTATGTTAGTTGTCAAAAATATTTGCCGAACAGCGTGGTTAGTCAATATTGTCAGAAAATGACCCAGAAAAATATGAAATATCATAAATATCATAGTGCCAAAATACAGTGGAGGGGGGCTTTAAGAGTAGAGAGGCAGAGCAAAAACACAAAGCAATGCACAAGACCATAGCGAGTGTGTGTCAAGGCCTACTCGCTGACTCCTCAACACTCCATACAAAAGACAATGCATCAGGTTTATGTCTGCGTCGAGGCCCAATCCCTGACTACATGACACGGACAAAACAGGAGGGTATCTAACCCATACCATTAACCAAACCTGATGCAAAACACAAATCTAAAATCTACCAAAACCAAAAGGTAGCCACCACAAACAAACTGGAGTCTCCTCCAACCTGAAGTCATCTGCAACATGCATACAAGTAACTGCATAAACTCAGTCCTAGTCTTCAGGCAGCTACTGTTTACTGTATAACCTTTATTTAACCACAGAGTCACATTGAGATGCAAATCTATTTTGCAAGTGAGATCTAGCCAAGACAGGGTCGCATAGCAGCACACCGCACATAACAGGACACAACAAGTTGTAAAAACAGCAATGGGTTTAACAATACATTACACAAAGCAGCATTAACACTTAGCAGGACAGCACGACAAAATACAACAGCAGCAATTAGCACAAAGTACATGACATAAAGCAGTGACCAACACATAGCAGGATAGTACAACAGATAGCAGCAGCAACAATAAGTATGACAGTATATATTATACGATATAGTGCAACCACAGGGCAGCAATATTTAATCAAGTGTGTAGTTAATTAAAGCAACTGCAGCTAGCAGTGACACAAGTGGACACGTTAAATCAAAATGCACAATGGATTAGCACTTAACAAAAAGACAAAAAGGACAACATGACAAATTACAAGAACATTGCTCTCCCCCATGAGAACAAAACTAATTGCATGATACTCTCCAAACATCTGCATTTAAACAAGTAGGCAGAGTCTGCAATTTTGACCAAAACCCCCAAATGCCAACATACAAATTAACAAACCTCCATTGTGACAGGAGGTAGCAACACAAACCAAACCAAGACAAATTACCACAAAGCTTAGACTTACCATCATGGTTAATTTGATCCCAGGAGAGCACATAACATTAGTGAAATCAAAAATTAAATGTAATAAAACCAAACCGGGTGGAATCCAGGGGGAGAAACAGACTGGCTGACTGCCAGCAGTTTATATAATTTCAGCCACACCAGGTGAGCTGAATCTGCCTGATGAGCTGACTCCGCCCACTAGGCTCCTGGAGGGAGGGACCTGCTCAGAGGGGATTGTCCCATGAATTACACAGAATAGTACACATATGTTTTTGTTTCTAGAAACATGAAGATAGAATGTCTACTCTTCATTTTAGTGATTTTATTCAGTGTTAACAAATGTTTGCATGTTTTTTTTTTGTCTCCAGAAATTTAGGGAAAAACTACCATCCTATGCAAAGAAAGAGGTATGACTTCAATTTTTACTCAAACTAATTAATTGGCAAATATTCTCCTCCTCATTGTGAATCACATTTCTGCTAAAAAAAAAAAGAACTTTTTAAAATTTTGAAATGTTTTTATCCTCTATCATCACACTTTTACTCCTCCTCTCACCTGCTTCCATCTTTCCGTCCACAGGAGCTGGTACAACTGATCAACTCGAACCGTGTGCTGGTGGTGAGCGGGGAAACAGGCTGTGGAAAGACCACTCAGGTCACGCAGTTCATCCTAGACGACTACATCAACAGAGGCGTGGGCTCAATGTGTCGCGTGGTCTGCACGCAGCCTCGTCGCATCAGCGCCATATCGGTATGTACTCTCGATTTCTTTGGGTCGCGCTGTGCTGCCTGTTGCTGTGTTTATACACCGAGGATAGATGTGTGTGATATGATTATTCATTGCATATGTAATTTCCTGCATCTGTCATGTAAATTAGATGGCAGTTTTGTTTCACAGTGCTGATTGTGTACCTAAATGTTTTTGTACGCTTCCTCTCAGGTAGCGGAGCGTGTAGCAGCAGAGAGGGCAGAAAGTGTCGGGAATGGAAATTCTTGTGGTTACCAAATCCGCCTACAGAGGTAAAGAAGTCTCTTCAAACATATCTTGCATAAAATGAAAGCACAGTGTGAGCAATTGGTTTATTGCTTAAGGAACCAACAGAAATGCTCCCATGATTTAACAGGCAGGCAAGCATTAAAAATCTGATTTCAACATTAAGAAAATAACATCTGACGTGAAGAGTATAGCCACCACTGTTTGGGTCTATTTTTGTTTAATTGCTGTTCTTAGGCACTGCTCATGATATAATGGGCAAACTGCATGTCAGCATGGATAAATACAAAGGATAATGGGCCCTGATATAACATAGGAGCTATGAATTTTCATTGAAGCCCTTTTGGTTAGATTTTCTTGCAGTTGTCCTTGCTGAGGATCGTGTTTGATTCGCCGTCTTCAGAAAAAAAGCAATGTACATGTATTAATTTTGTCCGTACACAAGGTCAAATTTGACATGAACTACATTTGCAATGATCCATGTGTTGCTTTTTTTTAAGGTTTCTTGATGGATGGACAAAATTAAGACTGATAAGTGGCACTATATGAGGTGAATTAATACCTCAGGAAATTAGTTTTTCTTTGAAGGACATGAGATACAGTGAATGGAAATGGTCATCTGAGACCATGCGCATGGAATGAAATGGATGAACGGCTGGGGAGACAGGCACTTGAGCCGTGTGCACACGGAGCGAGCGGAGAGTTACAGGAGACGAGAGGGTGCAGCAATCTGAAGTGAATTATATACCAGAGAGTGTGAGAGGATGAGATGGATTCAGTTAAAATGGGAGGAAATGAGGCAACTCGGCCGCGATATGAAGGGAGACTGATACAGGGGATGAGAAGTGAAAAGACAGGCAGAAAAATTATTACTGACCGTCAAAGAAATGGGACAAATATTTTCGATTTTCTAAATCTTTTCATGTGGTGCTATGTTTTTCTTTTGTTCCGTCAAGTTACTGCAGTTGTAATAAAACCAGTAACTAAAGCACTGTTTTGTATCAAAGAACTTTAAGTATAGTTTAGAAAGGCATCTCTTTATGCTTGCTGCTTTGCTGTCACTGCCCACTGTCACTGTCTCTGACGGAGACCATGGGTGTCTCTCAGTGGGTACTTGCAAAAGCTGGCAATTTGTATCTCAAGCTTTGTTAAACTTCTATTGATGCACCAGCTCCCCCACATAGCGACTTATATAAAAAAGCACATACTTCCCACACTCTTTACTCTCAGTGGGTAATCAACTTTTAAAAACTGAATAGAAATTGGTCAGAACATATTGAATTACATTTGCAGGGATTTAGTGTACTAGTCTCCACACCTCAGTCACTGCAGAGCAGACAGTCATTGAATTAAATGCGGTATAGTGCAGCACATGATGGGTGGTTATAATAAACAGTAGCAAACTGTTTAGGGTAAATAAGATTGATCTGATTTTATAATAATCTTTATCAGGTATGGGATTTCAAAACTGTCATAAATAGCCTGGGGCAGTTTGGAGAACATCACCTTATATATGGCAGTAGCCCCTGGTATTTCACCTTCTCTACTCTGGTTTGCATTTTAGAATTCATGTAGTTTTGCTGGACACTGATAAGTATTATGCTGAATTAACACAGCCTGAGATTCTCAGCCACAGTCCATTTAGTTGTTCCACTATCTACTTGAAAATGAAAGGTGACCGGACCTTCTCACTATGTGTAAGCTTGATTTCCCATCAACTGTTCTGGTGGCTCCTGAAAGCTCAATGCATACAGAGTGTCAACTGTTTTTTGCTAATTTAATTGAAAACTTGTTTGGGGATACGCAGCATTAAATTACAATAACAACTGACCAGATGAGACTTAATGTTGGTGCTGCTTTATTAGCTGACCTTGAGGCTGTGTCTGGAAGAGAGTCCCTGTGCACACTGCACAGCGTGTGAGGAATGGGGGTTAATTGGGGCCCAGCAACTACTATTTGCCCTGTGGCCCCTGAGCAGGTTAATCCAGCTGCAGCGCCTGGCCCCTGGCAAGATGCTCCTTCAGTAGTTTATCTTTAATTTCATAATACACATGCTTGATTGCTGTTATCACTCTATTTCACTGTTATTTGTTATCATTTATTTTATTATCTATATGCTGTTGTATCATTGTTATTGGTGATCCATAATCTTGTTATCAGTGAGGTTTAATTAGACTTACTGTTTATCTGCTTATTTCACTGCTTGGGTGGTTTAATTGTTTACATTGTGTGTTGATGTTGTAGAATGCTTAATAACCCTGTTTCAAAAAGTGGTTCATAAATTTGTTTTTATTGTTATTATTGTTATTTCTCCTGAAAATAGTCCAAGTTATCTTGGAAATATCACACATCACATCAATTCTACATTAAAGCCTATAATATGGTTCAGTTGTCAGTGAAATGTATTTTTCAGATGTGTTATAAGAGAGGCAGTTTATGCTTTGTTTGGGATTAAAATATTCTAAATGAGAAGTCATTTCATGATTGCTGTTCAATGGGGAAACTTTTCATCACTAATACTTGTGTAAAGTATGATATAAATAGTGTGAATCCAAGTGCCTATTACAAACAATTACATTTCTGTATCAGCAACATTTCATAGCATCGTCAATCTCAGCTTTGTGTGTACTTCTGTGTACAGGCTGAGCATCACGATGTTGCTGCTATGAAATAATCTTTCAGCAACCAACATAAAAAAAATACAGTCTTTTCCAGTCGCATACACAAATGGAGGAAAATGAAAAACCTGAGACTCATTGTGGTAACCTTTGTCTTCAGTTTATACTAGTCTTAATTTGTGTCATTTGGGAAATGTAAAGTATTTTTTTTCTCCTCCTATTTCTCAGCCGGTTACCACGGAGACAAGGTTCGGTCCTGTACTGTACAACAGGCATTATACTGCAGTGGCTTCGCTCAGACCCGTAAGTCCCCCCCCCCCCCCCCCCCCCCCCCCAAACCCTCCCACAAACCCCCACTCCTCCCTCAGATTCAGGCAACATCCCTGAGCGAACATTCACACACATTTCACATGTGAAGGGATTTTTTTTTTCATGTGATTCCACATGCAAAAAAAATTGAGCCATGTTATGCCATGAGATACTGAAAAAAGACATTAATGTGGAACGCGATCATATAAGGAAGAAAACCATGTGTGAAAGTAAATGCTTAAATAAATAATTTGTAAAAACCAAAAAAAAAAACATATAAAAATGCATAAATTGTAAAAATCACTTGTGAAAATAAATAAATAAATAAATAAATAAATAATAATAATTAACATTAACATTTTATATGAAAATATAAACATAATAAAGTGAATAATAGTTAAGGATTCAACGGATTACATAAAAGAAGATTGTATGTAAAATAGAATAAATAAACTAAATTAATTCAGTAAAAAAAGATCTAATAAAAATGAGTAAATAAAAATAAAAGTAGCTTGTTAAAAATAGCTATTGTGTTAGTGTGCATTCAATAAATGAATAATTGCAAAAGAAATCACACACAAAAGTAAAGAAATCTTGAAAATTTCATCAAAGTAAAACAATCGCATAAAAATGACATACAAAAGTGAACAAATAATTCAGAAATCAAATGGAAAAGTAAGCAAAAAAATCGCATGCAAAAGTAAAAACATAGTGTAAAAAAAGTTTTTAAAAAATTATGTAAAAGCATTTTAAAAGAGTAAACAAATCATAAAAATCACATGAAAAAGTAAAAAAATGACTTAAAAATGTGAAAGTAAACAAATCATGTAATGTTTACAGGACATAATGGTAAATTAATTGTGTAAAAAAAAATCAAGTATAAGAAAATGAGAAATAAGAAAATTAAATAATACATGGAAGTAAATTAATTTTGTAAACATAATTTGAAAGTAAATAACAAAATTATAGGTAAAAGTAAATTAATTCTGTAAAATTACGTCTGGAATTAAATACATGTAGTGAAAAATCTTGCATTGAATGTATGAAAGTAAATAAATAATTGCATATAAGTAAATTAAGCTAATCAAATATTACATTTGGAAGTAAATAAATCTTAAAATTAATATATCATCTGAAAAAAATATATGCAAAAATAATCATATACAGAAAAATATATGCATACATTATATTATAGATGTGAAAACAAATTCTCATTGTACAAAACAAAAACGTGAAAATAACTCAGTACCTCCTAAAGTAAACTTGTGATATCATGAATAATATGTTATAAATAAAACCATAGACTCTACATGAGGAACGTAAACGTGCAAACCAATGTACAGTATTATGAGTAAAGTATCACACGAGGAAAAAGGAAACAAACGCAAATCTTAAATAAACTAATCATTATAACAAATCACATAAATAAACTAATGAGTAAATGGTGACGTGTGAAAAAATCAGGTAAAGATAAATTAATTATGTGTTTAAAATAATTAGAGTATATGAGAAGTTGACTTGTGATGTGAAAGGTGTGTAAAAATCACTGAAATAAAAAAAAAATCCAAAGACACCAAACATTAAAGAAAAAAGAAATTAAAAAGATGACAACACAAATCATGTGATCCAGATTTTTCCCCCTTATAAAACCTGAACTTCTTCACACAGATACAAAATCATTATGTGGATTTTATCTTTACTTTTTAAGACTTTTTAGAAATGAAAGAAGAGGCTGTAGGTGAAATGAGTGTACGGTTCGGTGTTTGTTCTTTCGTTCTTTTTTTGTTTCGCTGTCCCGTGTTGTCTGCAGGTGTTCCTCTATTCTCTGCTTCTACAACTCACTCATGTAAAACGTCTCATCACTTGCTGATGATGATGGTGAATCCACGCCTCTCCCTCTCTCTCTCTCTCTCTCTCTCTCACATCCTTTAAACCCCCCTGTCCTCTTTCTCTTCACTCTCTCTCGCTTTATCTAAAGTCTGTAATAATCCACCAAACAATACGGGCCTCCACCGCAGCCATTCGCCTCGGGGCCACTATTGGCTTGTGTTTGTGTGTGTGTGTGTGTGTGTGTGTGATTATGGAGATTGGCTAATACATGTAGAACACAGCATCCAGGTTTTTTTTCTCTTTTTGCACGCTGTGTAGAAAGTGTGCAGCACAATAGACTAATTCTCTCTCTCTCTCTCTCTCTCTCTCTCTGTCTGTCTTTCTCCATTTCTCCAAAGCCACACTTTGACCCAACACACCTGGAGTTCGCAAATTGAAGGATGAGCGTCCCCTCTCAATCCTCCACACACACACACACACACACACACACACATAGAGAGAGAGAGAGCGAGAGAGAGAGAGAGAGGGCTGCACACTCGCTCTACCTATACAGTGTAAGGGCACAGTGGGGGGTTCGGAGAGGGGTGGGTTGCATTGAGCCCCGAGGCTGTGGCATAAAGCTTCCCAGCCAGGAGCTAT
>JAOVVB010000015.1:15887650-15898112 GCA_028570985.1 Heterobranchus longifilis
GGAGCCTATCCCAGGAGGCTTAGGGCACGAGGCAGGGTACACCCTGGACAGGGTGCCAATCCATCGCAGGGCACACAAACACTCATTCACACACTACGGGCAATTTGGGAACGCCAATTATCCTAACCTGCATATCTTTGGACTGTGGGGGGAAACCGGAGTACCTGGAGTATTTGGGAGAACATGCAAACTCCATGCACACAGAGATGGGAATCGAGCCTGGCCGGGAATTAAACCCGGACCCTGATGGTGCAAGGCAACAGTGCTAACCACTACGCCACCTGACCATCAGAGCTGTTATACATTTTTATACATTTTAAAGTATATATATATATATATATTTATATAATTGTTTTTTTCATCCTGCTACATCCGAAGAACTTAAATATATTTCAGAAATACAATTTTTTCCTTCCCGACTTGTTTTCCAGTGATATCCAGAAGCCTTTTTTTTTCTCCTCACCTCTAATCTCTCTATTCAGGCCTTTCCAGGCCCCGGCTCACCCACGCTGGGTGTCCAAATGCACTTGATTTCACATTCAGGGTGTAATTAGGAAGTAGGCAGTGTATTGTGGCCCAAGTGGCTGCGATTCAGCTCTGGAAATTGATCATTGTCTACCAACCAGTGGCCATTCAGGTAAAGAGCATAATTAGGGGTGCAAAAATTACAGGACATTTTTTCTCTCTCGTTCAACGAGGAGCATTAGTTAAGAACATTGTCCCCTGTTATTTTGGGGGGCCTTGTGCTAATCACGGGTAGGTAGAGTAAGACGTGCTAGTGACTGGTGAATTGTCACATTCATTCACACATGTGCTGTGTATGTACTGTATAGTATTTGTAACTCATTGCCACTGCAGTTACATGTGCACCCTACAGATAAGTACACAAAATAAATGTGCAGATATGTTTTTTTTTTTTTCACATAGCCAGGGGTTAAATTAGGATTTCGTACATGAAAGATATAAAGAACAATAATTTAAAAAAGTTCTCAACACTGATATCATGAAAATTGTGATTAAAGCAAGATTTAATTTAACTAATTTTGTTCTCATTGTAATATCCAGACTGGACATTTCCTCTCCAATCTTTGGTTATTTTACCCATTTCCTGTCCTCATGCTATAAATGGAGGGACTTGTCTGCCCTGCTTCTAGTCTAATACTTTCGGTGATGACCCTGGACTGGTTTTGACCTTAAAATGCCTCTGTCTAATAAACTCTTCACACACAGTTACTCATTCTGTCCGCCAAGACCTCTTTGTCACAAAAGGCATCTGCAGACAGAGTGAGCTTTCTGATTCATCTATTTATGGGTGAGCAAATGGTGTCCACCATGGACGAAGTGCTCCAAGTCAGAAGGGGGAAACGTGAGCACAAACAGCGTCATCAGTGAGCATTCACATTCATCAGTAATGCAGTATCCTCCACCAACCTGGTAACTGGCTCCTTTTGCTTTGCCTAATAAATATAACGATTTCCTTACTAAATGCAAGGGGTCTTAAATCCAGACATCCGTTTTTCTAGTGCCCCAGAAAGTGGTTGAAAAAATTCACCAATTGATAACATTGCTGTCCTGAAGAATTGCTATGGACCACCTGGACCACTGCCACCCAGCAACACCAAATCGTCCTCTTCACACATCTCTCTCGCTCAGACAAGGACACTTATCTGTGGCCAAATCTGCATTAACCTTCCTTCCAGTCACAGCAGAGAATGGCTGTAACACAGAAGACCTCAGGGCCGCTGTGAAGTGCTACAGATGGAGCTGACATGAGAATCTCAATCAGTTTGTCTCTCAATCAGTTCATTCAGCTGGTTTACCCCTAGGACAGGATGCTGAGGTCCCACAAATCCAGCCACAATCCTGGCTTGAACTTCCACCTGAGAAAAAGGAGCACATGCTTGCACTGTCTTTACTGATGGAATAAAGGGACACTTCAGAGCAACATGAAACCTCAGATCTGAAATCACCATGTTGACCTAAACATGTTGCTGTTGGTCTTTCGGGTGAAAGGACCATCCGATCAGCACACAACTTGGTACAGGTTTTACACCAGATGCCCTTCCTGACACAACCCAAGTCCATATTTCTAATACAAATTTATTGAAACAAAATGTACATGTATATGTACTGGCTCCAAGTCCTCCAGTGTGTACACCTCCTCCTTTGTGTAGCCCCACAGGAAAAAATGAGATCTGGACCTTTCGGAGGCCATTCATGAGGTTTGCGTCGTCTCAGCGTATGTCATGGAAAATGCTGGAGGACATGCTGGAGGACACACTGGAGGACTTGGAGGCATGGATTCCAATATCCCAAATCACTTCCTTCAGAAGACATGCATTCCATCCCTGGCCGTTTGAGAAAACTGATTGACGCCACTGGTGCCTACGTTGAAATTACATATCGTATGCAAACTATACTTAGGGTTCTGTGTAGAACCGTACACCGTGCATCCTTTTAGTTGTCAATGAGCAAAGAAAGCAAGCATATGGAACGCATTGTTTACTCATTGAGTGACCAAGCAGAGGATGATGTTCATCAAACACCCAACTCCCTTCATCAACTGCCCTCTGTGGGAGTCCTTCTGGTGGCTGCAAGGCTGGTGAAAGAAGCCACGCTGCCACATGGGGCCTGTGCTGACTCGGAGGCTATGGTGTCTGCCAGCGAGAGATGGATGAGCTCTGGGAGAAGAGAAAAGCACAGGGACAGAGAGATTGATAGAAAGGGATGGACGGTTGTCTTATATGACAGATGGTGGCAGATCAGAGTGAGAAGAATGAAAGGCAGAAAGAAAGAGTTGTCCAGCAGACTATGGTTTGTGCTGCGAGGGTCACGGAGAGGAGCTGACCGGGCCATGATTACGGTGGAGAGCATCTCTTTTAAGATTCAACTCAGGGCACAGAAGTAGGACAGAGGGGTAATTGATGCACTGAGAAGAAGGTCTATGATGTTGGTGTATTTGTGTGTGTGTGTGTGTGTGTGTGTGTGTAGCAGGGGGTCTTCATTTCTTTTCTGTTTTCAATAATGACTAGGTTCACATCTAAAGAAAAAAATGTGTATTTAGTTTAAAAAGCAACTGATTTTTTGGTCTTCACAGATGCCAACTTGTTATTTCTCCTTCGTCAGCAGAGCGGTGTTGTGGGACAGAGGGAGGCACCATCACGCGGTGAGCATGGTAACACTCTGACAACAAGATTATTAGTGTAATAGTTTATCACCATGGTAGTCGTGAACATTTGAAATAGTCTTTACAGAAATTCTATTAGATTTGTGCAACATCAATACCAACTGATTGCTTGCTAAAAGCTTGACAGAAACTAAATGAAAAAATATATTTATTTATGAGTATCACATATTATATGTACTGTATATGCGTATGTAAAAACATTAAGCATGATGATGACTGGTTCATCTAAGACAAAACCTAACAGGGGTGTAAACATCAGGTCTGCACACAATGCAGTGATAATTCACGGTATAAGTAAATGTATTTAGACAGTCCATAGGTTTTTTATTTGCACCAGCACACAGTGCTTTCTGACAAACATCCATGGGTTTATTTGCCAAAATATAAACAAACCAAACGACCCTGAGCGGGATGTTGCAAAAGGGATTTTTTTTCTCACTTCTGTTTTAAACTAGATGCATCGTGAACTTTCAAGGCAAACTGTGAGGGATGTTCAAGTCAAACCAGGGCTTGTGATTGTGCAGAACAATGTAACACAGTTATGAAAACGCCATTTACTTCCCTTTAATCCCCTGCTACACTTATGCACTTATCCCAATGTTTCACTAGTGCTTGGACACCATCAAGGTAGAAAGTTTTCTCATGATCTGACTGCATGCTTCATATCTAAAATACCAGCCTCCCTGGAACTCCTTTAATGGCCCAAAGATGTGGAAACGGCTTTAAGTGAGGTCAGGACTGTATGAGTGATGTAGCAATAACTCCCAGCCATGTTCCTGTAACGTGCAAGTGGTGTCGGTGGATGATTGTGTGTACAGTTCAGACAGATGCGTCTCTTCTGCAACAAGTTATCTGTCGATTTCAAGGATAAGACGTCCCACGTGTCAAATGTTTAAGGGAACGACTGCAGTGGGCTCCGAGCCACCTCGGCAGGGATCGTCATTCACAGACGTACTTTAAAATGGTTCCCCCGTTCAAAGGTTTTACTGCAGCCAAGAGTCTCATCATCTTACTGTGCTTGATCTCTTCTGTAAATGTCAATCACTTTTATGCCTTCATTCACCAAAGGTTTCATCATAAATTCTGGTTTAACTTGAACGTTCCTCGTAAATTATATGGAATATTTATACAACCTAAATCAAAAAAATACTTTATAAATGTGACACCTACGTATATACAGTCTTATTTCCAATTTGTTAGCAAAACTGCAAAATCTTGCGGTTATTAAATGTGTACATTTTTTAGCAGTAGAGTAATCACTAAAGTATATATGTTGTACACTTTTGTGTCTATAAATCACACACACTCACACAAACATACACAGAGACAAACTGTCCCTGTCCTCGGTAGTCCCTTCCTTCAGAAGCAGCTCCAGGCTAAATGCGCCACAGTCAACAGAGGCGTTGCCATGGCGATGGCAGAGTTGTGTGGGCTGGCTTCCTGTCTTGGCCTCTGGTTAAACAAACAGCGAGGAGAGGGACAAAGATCCTCCCAGCTCCTTACAGACTCTTTTACATCCACAAATGCCACACACACACACACACACACACACACACACACACACACACACAAACTTGCATCCAAAGACACAATGAGTCCACACTGTAATGCAGTCGTACACGTATGTATGTATCTGTAGACATGGTAAATTTGTGTAATTGAGGCATCTAATGATTTAGATGTTCAAATTCAGGCACGAGTCAAAAACGAGTTGGTAAACAACAAACATAAAAACTTTTTTATTAATATATAAAGAAAAAAAACATCAAGATGCATGGAAAAATAATAGTTGGAGAAGAAGGTGAAAAAGAAACATTAATTGAGCTAGCTGAAAAATCTCTTTTTGAAGCCAAGTGGTGCACAATTCTTTTGTTGCTGTTGTTGTTTTGTCACTGTAAATATCCAAACGACGTTAAAGAATATGTTTTTTTTTCATTATATTATATTTTTTTCATAATTATGTCATCAATACGTCATTTAATATTAGCTAAAATTCATGTGTGTGTTATAACATGAAATTCATTACAGACATGTGCGAATTGGAATAAAGTGCCGTAAGTGTAAAAAAAAAAACACACACACACGCACACACACATACACACACACACACACACTCAAATGAACTTCAAATTCACGTAAAAGGTGTCATTCCAAGTCTTGCTGGGGGTTAGCGTTTAAAAATTAGGGGTGCACAAACTTTTGCACTCAGCCCTATTGTGCTGTACAAATCATGTATATATGAACTCAAATCATGTACACTTAGTTGCACTATACACACACACACACACACACACACACACACACACGTGTGTATATACAGTATGCAGAAGGATAGAAACTTTTTTGGTCTTAGAGGAAATTCCCCTCTTTTATATACAGTATTTACTATATTTTATTATTTTATACATGCATGTACATTATACTTGTATGATATACTGTATACATGTATATAGATATACGTTCGTGTGTGTGTGGACACAAGTAAAAACATAACTCACATATCCAATAAAACACAATAAACACACACACAAAAGACACACACGCTCCTCTATAGCTCAAGATGTTCTCTACACCACCCCACTGACCCCCCGGCACCCCGACTCACTCCAAACAGTCTATCACGAGAGGCTTGTTGACCCAGCTACTCCCATCGTAGCTCACTGTCCCCATGGTTACAGTGTCCCTGGATGCCGCATGGCACTCGGAGGACATTGCTAGGGTACTGGCGAGGCGAAAGAGCTGTGAATACAGTGCACTGAAACTAAACACACACACACACACACACAGGTGGGCAAACACAGAAGCAAGGCCTCAGACGAATGCTTGGAGGGAAATAATCAGGATATCTGTTTTTACCGCTGACTACGCAGCCTACGGGAGCGCAGAGCCAAATACGGGATGGATTTATGACAAACGCTGAAAGAATAAAAGCGAGAAACAGTCTGGCGAGGCAGAAAGTAGAAAGTTGCCATGAATGCTAAGCTGCATCTGACACGAGCGGCTAATCAGATTTACTCCTCCCGATCTGAGCAGTGCTACAATGCACCCCACTGTCATCTCTCTCTCTCTCTCTCTCTCTCTCTCTCTTCCCTTGATCTCCTCCTCCAGCACTCGCCTCTCTTCCTTCCCTCCTTGTCCTCTCCTCGTCTCTTGCTCCCCCTGTGTCCCGTAGCAAAGCTAATTATGGCGCAGGGCAGAAACACAAATCTGGCTGATTGAAAAAGTCACTCTTTTTCAGCGGGGTTTAACCTTGTTAGCGCTAAGCCTGGCTTTTGTGGACATCAGGCCTCTGTGAGAGGAATCCTCTGTTCGGCTGCAGACGCTGAGACAGAGACACGCTTCTGTTTGGCTCGTCCTACCCCACCCTCCGTCCTCCATCCTGCACCCACCAAAGGGTTCATACAGAAGCAGTATCATTACAACTGTGTGCGAGTGTGTGTGTGTGTGTGTTTGGGACGGGTTGAGGACATGCACGCATGCAGGCCTCTCTTCACTTAGGGCCATCTGGCTGAACGGACGCTGGCTAATGGACACGCCGCATTCATGCATGTGTGCTGCTTCACTTCTCTGTCAGAAAGCTGGTTGACATGAACGCCACTCACATAATGACATTAAGGCCTAGAGCGTGTGTGTATTGCATGACTTTTGTGCGTGTGTTGCCTGACCCCACGAGGTCGTGATGATTCTTGCTAAAAAACCTCGAGCCCACAAGGTTAGCATAGCATTCTGAGATTTCAATAGAAAAAGTTTCCTGTTATGTTTCAGCTTAATGGACTTTCATCCGTCTTTATTGTCAAAATTTATGAGATTGAAACAAAATTCTGAATTCTGACCGAGCAATCTGATTGCACAAGAGGTTTCCCATGAGTGGTGATAATGGACGGCAACAGCACTGGGACGTTTAACTATATTCTAACAATTGTTAATTACACTAACTGCCAGTCGCCGCATGGGTAAAAGTCGGTCTATGCGGTTTGCTGCACTGAGGAGAGAGCAGCTGCCTGCCAAAGCCCACATTCACAACCAGACACAGAAGACAGAGATATCTGATAGCGTTATGTCATCTTAATCAACACAGTGTCTCCTTAGTAAGTGCTTATAAACTCTTCTGAATCACCTCTGAACCGTGCATGAGTCCCAAATCCCTCTCTAACCCCTGATCAAGTGCACTACTTAGTGTGTGGAAAAAGGGATTGGACACCCTAGCGCACTAGGGTGTACTAACACTATTTGGGATTTACCTGCTGGAACTCTAAAAGTTACCTACCATAATATTCTAAAGTGGAATAAGTGAAACTATAAAGTAAACCTTGTAAGTTTCTCAGGACTGTCCGCCACCTCCATGGTTTACATAGTACCGGTAAGAATTTAACTCTCAGTCGCCAGCTCTACCAGTTGCAGTTAGTTAGTTTCACCAGTCGTGGAAGGAAAGGTTTTGTCGGAGCAAAATAACTGGTTAAAACAAATCCTAATCGTAAGTATAACACTGGATGTTAGTCACTATGCACTAAGGAACAAAGACCCAACATAAACATGATAATAATTAGAAACTAAGAGTTTTAACAATGAGAAAATGTCTAAACAAATAGAAAATAAAAGCAATAACAGATAACAATAATGGATATTAAACTTACACACACAAACAGTAGCGAAGTCTTTCCTTACGTTTAAAAACTAAAATACAAAGTCTAAAAATTTAACCAAAATATGAGAGATGCTTTTTTTTCACCAAAGAGATGCTTTTTTTTTTTTTCACTTTTTGAAACATGACACCCATACCATACAATGTCATGCTAATACAGGAAAATAATCAGCGACAAGGTCATGTGACACAAAAACAATTTGCCAACTATTAAAATGTGTTACCTTTTATCCGTTTATAGTTACATTTTATATCGTGGAATGTCCATGAAACAACTTTATTGTTAAAAAAGTTGTAAAAAGTCATTTAAAGTTAAACTTACTGCTATTTCTATAATGCACTGACACTGGAGACTGCAGAATGATAAAGTGTTAGAGCGAGTGCATTAATATGAACCTAATAAAAAATATCTAAAAAACATAACCTAAAAAAAAACTCATATAAACTTAAAAATATCATTAATATAAACACAATATAAGCTGCTGTTTTTCTGACCAATCAGGACCCAGGATTTAGACAATCACCAAGTTAGAGAAGGGCAAAATGTGGCATTGTAACCTGAGGTTGAGAAACATAAAGGAGTTTATTTGGGAGAGAAAGCGAGAGAGAGAGAGAGAGAGAGAGAGAGGAGAGGGCAAGGGACAATGAGAACACACAAAAAGCAGTTATCTAAGATTGACCTAACTATGTTTGCTGAACAAATTACTGTCAGTCAATTCAGGAGAAATAAAAGGAATGATGAGACACGTGCATGTGTGGTGTGTGTGTGTGTGTGTGTGTGTGTGTGTCATCTCCTCTGGCTGGACAGGTCTGGGCCTGCTTTGTGACAGGTAACAGGCACTAGGGCACCTGTCTGCTTTCACCAAACAAAGGACACACACACACAATCAAGCACAGATGCAAGCTTAAGAGCCTCTTCAAGTACCTGAAACATCTGGGTGGAGCAAAAAAAGGCAAAGAGAGAAAGAGAGAATAAGAGATGAGCTATAGAGAGAAAGAGAGCGTGTTGTGCTTTTCTAAACAACGTGAATATAATACATATTGCACAAACACACCGTGGACGTGAATAGATTTGAATGGGCGAGGGTTCAGGCCGATGTTTGTGTGCTTCCGTCTTTAGTCTGTTTGATGAGTAAATGGCAGAGCAGAAGGAAATTAATCGAAACCGGGTTGTCTGTGCGTGCGCGCGTGTGTATGCGTGTCTGTTCGTCTGTGTGTACGTGTGTGTGTGGCTTCAGCCCAACTCATCATCACTCCTCAGAGCCAATATTGACCAAACCGACCTCATCCTCCTTCGCTTTCATCTCCTCACTGCAGCCACGGGTTTTAAAGGTTTGCACTGAAGATGAATGGCACAGAAATGACTGGTGTGTGTTTGTGTAATAAAAAAAGAACAAAAGATTGAAAATAATAAGCACATCTATTTCTATCGTAAATGGACTCAGTTCATCCGTTTGGCACAAGGGGGCACTAAAGAAGAAAGCAGCACTTGAACACCTCAATCACAAAGTGCATGATGTTTCCTAGAGTGTCTCCATTGAGGAAGATGTGTGAACAGGAAGCATTGTGAAAACAATGACAATTTATATACAAACATGCACGTAATTACAGAGAAATGAACGATGAAGACAAAGGAATATAAAAGGATGTGCTGGTATAAATCATACACCCTGATGCCACGGCATTCCATGTGAAAATGGAATTGATTTCCACTTCAGTTTTATTTATCATGTTCGCAAGTGAAAATTATGCTCTAATTATGAAGAGGGATTTTCTGTGCTGCTGTTTTCCCTATTCTGTTTTTTTCTTTTTTTTCTTTGTACTTCTCCTCCTAACATCTAAGAGATATAACACCCGTACACTGCCTGGCCAAAAAATAAATAAATAAAATAAATAAACGTATATTGTTGTACAGTGGAACCTTTGCATATTATGTATTTTTGCCTTAAAATATTTTTTTTTTTTTTAAGTTTTCTTGCAAAAAAGTTTGCAAGAAATTTGTAATAGCATGAACTAACCAAACCAAACGCCAGCTAAGTTGCATGTATGTCCGGAAGCTGTTCAAAACTTGTTTTTGTCAGTGTAAATTCAAGTGAAGTGAGTTTATAATTTGCTTTCAGTCAGCGAAAACTGGTTTGAACCCACTAAACCAACGTTGCCTTTGGCATGTGTTCGAAAGCTTCTTGATTTTTCACACATTTTTTTTGTAATATTGCTAATATTTTTGGGTGACTGGAACAGATTATCTGCATTTACATTATTTCTTATGGGAAAATTTGTATCGCAATATGAATTTTCACCTTAAGAAAACGCCTCCAGATCCAAATAATTTGTATGCCGAGGTCCCGCTGTATTTCATTTAACAGTGTGGTGTCCAGTTCATTTGTGAGAATGAATCCTCATCCTCCCAGAACCACTCTTGTAGTCCTGGAATATGGCCGTGCCATCAGGGTAGGAAAAGTCTATAGATGTGATACCCTGGTGATTCAGTAAATTCAGGTGGTCAGCTGACTTCATTTTATTTCCACATAATGTTACTGAGTCTAGACCTGAGTAACTGAAGAAACCCCAGATCATAACACTGTCTCCAGAGGCTTGTACAGTGGACACTATGCATGATGGGTGCATCGCTT
>JAOVVB010000015.1:15898212-15909425 GCA_028570985.1 Heterobranchus longifilis
TAGACCTGAGCGACTGAAGCAACCCCAGATCATAACACTGTCTCCAGAGGCTTGTACACTGGACACTATGCATGATGGGAGCATCGATTCATGTGCTTCCCTTCTTACCCTGACGCCCATCGCTCTGAAATACAATCTTTAAGCTCCCTAGCAAATGAAGGCCTTTTTTTTTCTGATAAGTCTCACTAACAAGTGGTTTTCTTATGGACACACAGCTGTTGAGTCCAATAACCTGGCCAATAACATATATAAATTTTATACTAAATAGAAATCAGCTGAACACTTTTTCTGGATATAAGACTTCTAGTACTATGTAGAAGCCATGAATTATTATCACTCACTCACTCACTCACTCACTCACTCATCTTCTATACCTGTATTCAGGGTCGCGGGGACCTGGAGCCGATCCCAGGAGACTTAGGGCATGAGGCAGGGTACACCCTGGACAGGGTCATAAATTATTATACATGAATATAATTTAAGGCATGATTTACTAGCAACTCTCATCCTTCATCATCGGTCCATCTTACCAAATTTAATGCTTTTTTAGTCATAAAACATGATAAGCACTTCTTCTTTTCTTTGAATAAACCTTACATGACCTCAAAGCTAGCGGGCTTTCTAACAGAAACGTAAACCCGTTAGAAGATAAATTCACCCGACATTTTAATTTAAATATAAAGTCATAGATAGAAATATAAAGTCATGACCTAATCTGGAACATTATTATAGCAAAATTACTGCCTAAATATATACTTAGACATTAAACAACATTGTACCCATTAATTGCACTGAAGTGACATTTGTACTGGGAGCATTTTTTTTAAACCATCTACAAAATAAAGGATTTGGATTTGACTGTGAGATCATACTCACAAAATGACTTAATACACTCACATAATTCCTACAGGATTTCGTCCTGAGTGAGGAACCTCGACCGCCATGTTCACGTTTTGAGGCTCACATGAGGGCGTGTCCTGCCCAGATAAGACCGCCATACTTTCCACACACCCATCATCTACCAAGATCTCCATTAAAGACTCTCCATGCTCCAAAACCACCAAGACGACAAGGTGAGATACACTGACACATCTGTTTATAGAAGTCTTTGATGAAGATGCAGAGGTCAGAGTATTGGATCAGCCATAATATGTGATACAGCACCCCTGGGCCTTAATCAATAGTTAATATTTTTTATTTTTTTTCCTTGGTGCTGGGGATCTCAGCCTCAACATTCTGATCAAAATCTGCCTAAAGCTCTTTAAAAATCTTCTAGACTCACTGTCCACTTCATTAGATACACCTATTAAACTGCTTGTTAACATAAATATTTAAATAGCAAATCAGATGGAAGCAACTAAGTGCATTTAGGCATGTAGATGCGGTGAAGACCACCTGTTGAAGTTCAATCAAAATAGAGAAGAAATGTGATTTAAGTGACTTTGAACGTGGTATGGCTATTAGTTAAATTGGTTATGTAAAGTTATGTACAACCATCTTTATGGTTCACAGAGAATGATCTCTGTAGGGGGTCCAGCCCAGTGCTAGCAAGCTGTACCTAATTAAGTGGCTGGCTGCTATGATGTCAGAACAGGACGTATTTTGTTGAAACAATGTTCCACAACAATAAACATAACTATAAACTGATAGATAGATAGATAGATAGATAGATAGATAGATAGATAGATAGACACTTTATTGATTCCAAAGGAAGATCCAGACATGATGATGCTGATGATGATGCTGATGATGATGAAGATGACATTTGTTAATTAATAAAACAATGTGAAAATAATGCTGTCTAATGGATGTCTTATAAGAGGGAACACTTTTGGTAGTTTTTTTTTATTTTCAATAAAAAAATCAAACATGATACTGCAAAATAAGAAATGTGTTTAATCTAAATGTTTCTGTTTAGTGTAATTAGTGAAATACATACAGTGCATGAAAATGTACTGTAAAACATAATAATAATAATAATAATAATAATAATAATAATAATACTATTATATCAGTACATCAGTATTATATAATTCAGAATTTTGCCTTATATATGATTTCTGTATGAAGTGCTACCTCTACCCAGGCTCACTGTACTGGTGTAAAGGTATTTGTTCCTCCTCAGCCGTTAGAACCCTGCGGGACTGTACTGTGTGTTTGAGTGCAAGCTGGCGAGAGAGCAGAGAGCGGGGCATTTCGTTACACCACAGGCCAAAACTAATTATACAGCCATATGGTGCTTGGAGGCCCTCACAATCGACCCCGACCTGCCTTCAGCTCCCCAAGGAGTGTGTGTGTATGTGTGTGTCTATGTGTGTGTGTGTGCACGCACATGAGGGAGGGCTGTAACAGGGCGGTATGACACATGTCATTCACACACACATAGAGGCACTTACACTTGTGGTGTGTGAGTGTGACAGATGGAGAAACCAAAGGTATTGTACATAGGGCAGTGCAGAAATGTGGGCTCCATCCATCCATCCATTCATCCATCCATATATATCTCCATCCATCTATCACTCTAACTCTTACTGCTTTCACTAAGTGCATCACTGGAACAAGTGTGCTTTGCGTGGCTGTTTTACTAAAACAAGAGCATCATGTATGAAGTTAAAGCATACAGGGAAACAGTGATGAGAATAAAGAGTTTTTCAAATAATAATGATAAAAAAATATATAATAATAATAATAATAAACATCATTGTGCATTATAAGAGCACATTTTTATCATATCCGGACATCTGAAATCCCATCGAGGCGGCTGAGAATCACAAATGAAAGCTCATTTGTTTGCTTTCGCTGTCACTCTGACCATAATTAGTTTGTTGGGGGTGCCCAATTATGAGAATGAGTTCCTTCATATAGTGATCACAAGTGGTCATTACCATATCTTAGTCACAGTCATAGCCTCTGCATACTAAGTTGGGAACTAGACAGCTGCTCCTGGAAGAGCAGTAGCATTTTGAGAGGGGTGTCCAGGATGAATCTGGAGGGTAGGGGGCTCCCAGCAGGCAAAAGGCTGTTTGCTCTGTGGCTCAGCGGAGTGGCGAAGAGAAATGTCAGTGCCCCGGCCTCATCCCTCTCCCTTTTAGCTGGAAATGATGATGAATACGCTTTCTGCCTGACCCTCGCCAAGGACCCCCATGATAATTATTCAGGACCTCTCTTTGTGCACCCTCAACAATGCTTTTCATTAAGACGGTGTGTGTGTGTGTGTGTGTGTGTGTGTGTGTGTGTGTGTGTGTGTGTGTGTGTGATGTCTTGTGCCGGACAGGCTGTGGGATGGCCAAGCAGTCGATCTCCACATGAGACAGCTGGAGTCAGAGTTTGATATGCTATTCCGCCGCTATTCTGCTTGCAGCATTTCTTTGGAGAAACTCCACCACCTTTTGTTTCCTGTTTTGCAATTATAACTGTTTTTGGTCCAAAGCCAGAATTCCTCCATAGACTTATCCATTCATTATCCAATGACTTATTGATGTCTTTCTGTCTTTTCAGAAACTCAGAGAAAGCAGAACTCCCTAAGGCACTTCTCTGTAAACCTTCCCAGAAGCGTGCCAGGATCTCCCTATCCAAGTGTAGTCTCTCCAGACCCTGTGCTCTCGCCAACACCGTCTGTCCACTCAGGGACGAACCCGGATGACGTCCTGTCTTTCCAGGTTTACTCTCCAAACTCAGAACACACAACAATAAAGCAGGAAGATATAATAAGTCATAGAGATGTTACCTCCTCCCCACAAGTTAGCTGTGAGAGCTCTGAAAAGCCTAAAGGTGAAGCGATGACACCAATGACAATGACTCCCAGCACCCCATCAACACCCATGACTCCTCTGACGCCAATAACCCCTATGACCCCAGATTCCTATTCAGACCTGAGTCGTCCAGGATCCAGTCAGTTCAGTTATAGCACCAACTTGAACAGCAGTCTTTCTAATGCACCTTCAGGTACAACCTTATGAGCTATGTCTTGATCAATCATTGTCATCAATCAAGAACATCCTGATAGGACATCATTCATTTTGTCTAGAGAATCACTTCTGTACCATTCAGTCAATAAAAAAATTTAGTTTCCTGAAGTTTCATTTGCACATTACAAAGTATTAATATTTATTTTCCAGAACTTTTGGTGAGATGTAACTAACTTTGTCCATAGACACTCTTTTGTAAAATTGCATTTAAGATTGAGCGTCCCATAACAATTCTGAAAGGTACTGGAAGGTCCTTGGCCTAAACAAAACACAATTTAGAGTTTTATTAGACTGAATGGTACAAAATTGTTCCATTTAATATATTGGGTATGCATATCTTATCCCTAATTTGTCAGTATAATTCATGAACTGTTGGTAAGCATCTGACAGCTTGTTTCTCCACTACTTCTAGTTAATCAGAGTGATGACTCTAATGGTGATGATGGAGATACTGAAGATGGTGATAATATCAACCATGATGACCTAGAGGCCTGCTTTTCATCCTTGTCTAATCTTCGCTTCAGCTCTCTTGATGGAGCAGTCCTGGCCTCCTGCTCCCCTAGAACCTCTACCCAGTCATCTCTTTCCAAAAACTTGAGATCATGTGACCAAGAACCTCAGAATACCAACAATCCCAAAGCCTTAAAAGAAACTCCAAGTATTCAGGTCAAGGGCCATGCAGAGGAGGAAACCCCACACCCTAATCAGCTCACAGATATGGGTGTTGATGAAGCTCTAAGCGTATGCCCTTCAAATCTGGATTCTCAATCCAGACCAGCATCTGCTTCACCACTGGATATCTGGAAGACATGCCGCTGGCCTATACTTCCTCCAATCACTCCTCAGAGAGGTGAGAATCTTTAGCTTAACCAGTACTGTCCCCATGTATATGACTTCCATACTGTGCCATTGTGAACCTTTATGTCTTGATCCTTTGCTGGACTTGTGTGTATTCATAGACACACTCAGGGGTGGATTGTGCCAAGCATAACTAAACGTTCAGACACAAAAGGGTGAAAGATCACTCAATGCAGTGCTACATCACGGTTTTACCCACTACCACTATTTCACAAATATCATGGGGAGGGCTTTTCTTTTTTGTCCTTTATGAAATTTTTGGGTTTGAGGGATTTTCTTAAAGAAGACTAGAGCTGGTACTATTTGAATCAAAGCAGCCTGCAAACCTCTACAATAGGAAAGTTTGAGGAGGGGGGTCTATAAGAGGTAGGAACGGCTCTTTTATACATCTCTTCAAGCCCCAGGCCCCGGCATTCCCTCCTTTCTGTCTTTTTTCCCTTCTCTCAGTCTCTTTTTCTTCTCCTGTTGAAAGAAGGATCGTGTGGAGCAAGCAGTCATAAATCCACACTGACCGCCACCCCGCTGACGGGAGAACAGTGTGCGAGTGTCAGCTATTGGCGTACCTCTCGGACGCCCTCCTCGCGCTAATTTACCGTTCCCGATCGGGATAAAGAGACGGGCCTGCTGATGTCTGACTCGAGTCTGGGACTTTCTGAAAGAGCGGGACAATTGAGAACTTGTGATGGGAATTTGCCTCTTTCAGAGCAGGCTGTCCAGTGTTCTTTGTGTAGTTTTTTTTTTTTTTTTTTTTAGGGGAGTTGGAAGAATGGTCACTTGTAGCCTGGTGACATGTTTCTTTCATATCAAAGCTATAACAATTGATCAAGATGAGTAGTTATAATTTGAAAGACACTATGTGCATACTAACTCCATGGAGTAAAGTTTGAATGTAAGCAAAATTTGAATGCAAGATAAATCTAGAAAAAGACCAGAAGACAAAAATCTGGCAACGGACTGAGTGACCATGCCTGAAGGGTGGAAGTGGCTGACCTTTTTCCTCTCTTGCCACCCCTGTGTGTGTATGTGTATTTGTATGTGTGGGTGGGTGGGTGACTGGGTGTTCATTTTGTGTGCTAGTGGGTATCCTCTCTAAGACAGACTCTAGGGTCTTTGTCTTACCCTGGCCACTCTTTCCCAGTGCCATGGACCGACAGTCAGCAACCAACCCCGGCATGACCTCTTTCAGTGTCCCCTCCAGCATGTAACTGTCCTTGACAATGAGAGGGACCCCCATCACTCTGAATCCCCCTGCCACACACACTGACCCTGACAGCCACACTGTGTGGCCGACAAGAAGGATAGAAGAAAAGACAGAGAGAAAGAGGAAACATTGTATGGATGTGTATGGGTCTATCCAAAATGACCCGCTGACCCTCTATAGCTCAAACACAAACATACTACACATATAAATGGGAATGCGCACACACACAAGCCAGATGCCCTTCACTAGCATGGAGTAAAATGCTCTTGAAGAGTATGTGGCTAAAGATGATTGGCAGCTTAACAACAACAATATTGCTTTGAAGCATTATGGTCCTCTCTTGTGTGTTTGAGTGGTAAGGCTTGCTTTTGAAAAATTAGAGAATGTGTCAGGGTCTGTAGAGGATATGTATGAATGGTTGCACTCTTGCTATTTTCCCATATAGCTAGAGATCATATAAAGAAACAACAAAGTACGAGCACCACACACACTCTTAAACATGTAAAGAATCAAGACCATTGCATCTTCTGATTTTGGTTGTTTCAGGTAGTCAAGGGTCAAGAGCATCTCCCAGTTCACAAATAAGTTGTTCTCAATCCGACATGTTTGCTGAGCTGGAGGCTGCAGCACCTTGGAGTGTGTCCTGTCTATCGTTGGATCATGCTGACTGTAGTGACAAGGAAATCACCTCCCCTTCCAAAGGTAGACATGTCTCAACCATGGGTAAACCTGCCACAAGCTGACTTCTCCAAGTTGCCTTCTATAGGTAGATTTTACCAAACCATCATTATCCACAGATGGATTTATCCAAACTAGAGACACACCTTTACCTCACCCACCACTAGTAAACCTATCCAACCCATAATTAAACCATCACATTACCAGGACAAGCAGATATATTCAAACCATAAACACAACTTGACCTCACCAACTACTGGGGAACCTATCCAAACCATCATTACAAAATTTCTCCACCAATACAAATGTGTAGATATTGCCAAACCAACCTAGCACAGGATGATTTATCTAAACCATATACAGGTAGATTAATCCAAATACACTATATGGATTAAAAAAATGGCCAAACCTGCAATGACATTGTATCCAAATACATATACTTCAATATGGAGTTGGTCCCCCTTGTGTAGCTATAATAGCTTCCACTTCTGGGGGACTTTGTGCCCATTCATTCTGTAGGGCATTTATCAGGTCAGGCACTGATGTTAGTCAAGAAGGTCTGGCTCGGAATTTCCATTCCAGTTCATCCCAAAGGTGCTCAGTGGGGTTGAGGTCAGGGCTCTGTGTGGGCCAGTCAAGTTCTTACACACCGAACTCATCAAAGCATGTCTTTATAGTCCTTGCTTTGTGCACTGGGGCTCAGTCATGTTGAAAAAGAAAAGGGTCTTCCCCAAACTGTTGCTACAAAGTTGGAAGCATAGCATTGTCCAAGATGTCTTGGTACTGTATGCTGAAGCATTGAGATTGCCCTTAACTGGAAATAAGGGGCCTGATTAATTAAAATACCTGAATTCAATCATTAACAGGTTTGGCCAAATACAGTACTTCCATATAGTGTAGATTGTTGTTCAGTCGAATGTGACAGAAGCGAATGAACCATCATGATATAGGAATCTTAAAGTAGAGATTCCTCACAGGTTCTTTGGATAGATAAGTTTTCTTAGCATCTCAAAAAGGTTCTACTTGCAACCTTCTACTTCAAGGAGTCTTCATGGAAGAAAGACCTATTTATGATATATTGCATTGCTTGAAACTGCCTTAACTACTTGCAAAAAAGTAAAACATGAAAGTACATGAAAGTAAAAATCTTACTAAAATCTTACTATTTATCTGTTTGCTTCCTTTTTAAAAAAAAAAACAAAAACAAAACTAAAACACAAGCTTAAGTTATTTCGTTGTTACTTTTGATAAAAATCACAGCCCACAGTGCTTTTGTTACCCTGTTTACAGCATCGGCTCTAGTCATTATGCTAGTGTCATAGCCAGATGCTAACACTGGTTTAAATCTGTTTGTTGTTGCCATTCTAATCCCCACCAAAAAAAATCCTTCAGGTTGTGTTTGTTTAAGTGAGTGTGACTTTAGTTAGTGAGTCATGAAGAACGGCTTTACCTGGGCTAAGTCCTCCCTTGGGATTTCCTCCTGATCCTTAACAAGGTGTTAAAACGTACTTAACAAACCGACCCCATGAGACGACCTTCTGACCACCCTACTTGTTTAACATCTCTCTCTCTCTCTCTCTCTCTCTCTCTCTCTCTCTCTTTCTCTCCCATGAAGAACCCCTTTATGACTGTAGAGGCAAATTAATGTCTCTAAGTTTACTATATCAGATACAGGTTTAAACTTAATTCAGGAGTTTTGTAAGTACTTTTTGATGTCTTCATGATTCTATGTAGGGCTAAGATTAAGTCACCAAGTTGCACTTAAAAAGGTATTTTGACAAAAACTTGAATAATTAATAATTAGCCAAACACACTTTTTAATAAACTTGCCTATTAAAGTATTGGCAGACTTTTTTTGAATGTTTCCAAACTGAAAGCGATCACTCTCATTCTTTCCCCTCACACCTTGATAAACACTGTTTGCAAACACACACTGGCACACGCACCAAAATACAAACACACACTTTCAGTCTTAATGAGGTGAAAACAGTAGCCTGAGGTAGAAAAGTCACTCACACTAATCCCTGCTGGGTCGGAGTAACACTCTTGTGCGCCGAGGCTTGGTTTGATTGACAGGCCACGCCCTGTAAAAGAGAAGGCAGGTGATTTGCATGGGCAAGAAGCTCACCGTCGCACCTCAGGGCGTGACTGTTAGCTTGGGTGATTAACTGGGTGATTAGAGACCTTAAATGTCTTCAAAAATCTATGCATTTGTTGTCTGCATTTAATCAAAACCGACGGTTTCCATGAAGCTGTTATAATATGCAGGCACAAGATCTATTTTATATTTCTGTATTTATGAAACAGGGTTGCATTTTTGGGTAACCATTCTCATAAGGGTTCATTTCAAGCTATGCTGTAACACTATGCCTCACATAATAGTAAATTATTATGCAGTATAGTGTTCTCTGTACAAGATTTTATTATTTGGTACATATACTACATAGTCCTGTGACTTCTACCTCAAGTATTTTTTCTACAGTGATATTTTTAGATATAGTCAAAAATGACTTGCACTGTATATGATGCCTTAAAAGTGAATTAGTGTTTACAGTAAACTACTATAAATACTGTGAGCTTTACATTAACTTCACCATTATTGAGGAACTCCAGGAATTGTTTTAATATTAAACTTTCTAGAAAGGTTTTATATACTTGCAGCAAAACATATGCACACGTATCATGTATCATGGATCATGTATCATGGATCATCTTGCAATACAAGGTAAGTTAAAAAACAAAACAAAACACCAAAACATGAACATTTTCAAAAAATAGAAGTGTTTTTACAGAACTACCAGCTGTATAATACAGATTTTAACACTAGATGCATTTAAATTGAGCCTAATATTTCACTCATAATCAGAATAATAGCCCAGTCAGTATAAAAATGCATCATGTAACCACCTCTGTCTGACACGATTCCAATGAGAGTAATAGTAGGAGCAGTGTAATCCACTGAATAGATAAATATTAGCCATGTAAACATTTGATTCGCTTGTTTCTCTCTTGTTCAAATAAATATAATATTTCTTCACGTTTCCCCCACATTGGCTTAATATTAGGTGATGGTGACGAGTTCCCATGAAAGACATGTTGCCTTCATTCTTGAACAGTAAACTGAGTAAGAACAAAAATCACTGCCACCGTTTTTTTTTACCTTCGAATTTTCTCAGCTTTGTCTGGGTGAGGAAGAAACACTGATTGGCTCACATTTCACACATAAATTAAAGTATAAAAGTAAAGCACAATCACAGATAATTCTTGCAACCAAGCATACCTCAGAAGATGCGAGATTTATTGGAAAAGATCGGGAGCCTAAACTCAACACAACGTTGGAGGAAAAATTCTTCCACTTCTATTATTTTTCCTCCAATATATTAAACCCAGCAGAATACTTTCCGCACATTACAAAAGTTATATTCTGATTAAATACTTTGAGCATGTAAATGCACATCTCATCAGATTAGCTTCCATGTAAACAGTTAAATTGGGATCGATAATCAAAATGAATTCAATCTGATTGATTGTGTACATGTAGCTATTGATACTCTTTTGTCTATAAAAGAAGTGTGAAAAATTATACGGTACAAGTCAAACGTTTTCACACCCTTTCTAATTTAATGTTTTGTTGTTAAATGATTTCTTTTCTACATTCTAGAACAATATTGGAGATTTCAAAACTAGGAAATAAACACATATGGCATTATGTAGTTAAGTAACATCAGTTAGTTAGTAGACAGCAGCCAGCTGTTATTTTAAGACAGGAAGGTCAGCTGTTCTGGAACAGTTCTTGCAAGAACAGTATTGTGTCAAGTGCATTTGCAAAACCCATCAAACACCATGATGAAACTGGCTCTCATGAAGACCTTCCCAGGAAAGAAAGATCAAAACTTACGTCTGCTGCAGAGGAGAAGTTAATTTCAACCTCATAAATCAATATCAACTGTTTAAAGGTGATTATTGCATATTTTGGACACCTTTAACATTGTTCTAATAAAAAACAGGAAAGGCCATGGGATTAGAAGGGGTGTCCAAACTTTTGGCATAAGTATGGTACAAGAAATTACAAGATTGGGATTTTGGGAATTTCGAGGTCAGGTCAATCAATAGCCTTGGGCTCTTTGCATGCCTGCCTACTGGTATATAATTGATAATCAATGTTGAAGTGTTCATGTTATGGCTGAATAGGGTACAGTCCTACCAGCATGTTTTGAGACTTAGCTTGGCTAAATAGCATTTGAGGTCAAGCCAGGTTTCACCAAAATGCTCAGCACAACAACATCTATAGGCACAGAACTAGCAAAAGTTAGATTATGGAAATTAGATTATTATCAAATTACAGGGCGGCACGGTGGTGTAGTGGTTGGCACGGTGGTGTAGTGGTTAGCACGGTCGCCTTGCACCTCCAGGGTCCGGGTTCGATTCCCGGCCAGGCTCGATTCCCGTCTCTGTGTGCATGGAGTTTGCGTGTTCTCCCCGTGCTTGGTGGGTTTCCTCCGGGTACT
>JAOVVB010000015.1:15956520-15971900 GCA_028570985.1 Heterobranchus longifilis
TAGAGTCACCAGCCTCAGAAATCACCAATTAACAACCAGCACCTCAGATTAGAGCCATTATGAAGGATTTACAGAGCAGAAGTAGCAGATATACATCTCAGTATCAAAGGAGATTATTGTTGTAGGGTTCTTCAAAAGGTGTACATTATTTGTAAAAAAAAAAAAAAAAAAAAAGCATCCTTTAAATGTTTTCATTCTATATCCTTAATTCATTTAAAGTAATTAGATAGAGAATTATGGAAAATTAATTTCATGTGTGTGTTAAATGTGTGAACTGTGAAGAAAACATGGTATTATTTACAGTTCCTTGGTTTTGACAGGTGAGTTTATTGTTCATGTGATCTGACCTTTATTTTTCCTCCTTGTCTGTCCACAGTGGTCAGCAGATCCCACGTGTGGAGTACACAGAAGAGGAGAGGACAACATGGGGAACTGTGTTCAGGGAGCTCAAGACCCTGTACCCCACTCATGCATGCCGCGAGCACAACCGCGTCTTCCCCCTGCTGGAAGAGTACTGCGGCTACCGCGAGGACAACATCCCGCAGCTTGAGGATGTCTCCAACTTCCTGCAGTGTAAGGCTCTGCACCAATATACACACATTCAGGCCTCACTGACAGTGACATCAAACTTTCTCATAAAGAGTGAAATTGTTTATCAGACATCTTAACTGTTGCTATGACACCAAAGTAAAACCCACTTAAGAAGAAGCAACAACAGGAAGTTTGCAGAACCAGTTAGCTCCTGTTTTCACTTGCATCACAACAGCTATAGACAGTTTTCTTTTTCCAAGAAATAAGACAAAAGTATTGATACTACCACAATACTGATGTTGCATTTTTCCTAGCATGCACCGGTTTCCGTCTGCGCCCAGTGGCAGGGCTGCTCTCCTCTCGAGACTTCCTCGCTGGTTTAGCCTTCCGAGTGTTTCATTCCACCCAGTACATCCGCCATGGATCCAAGCCTATGTACACACCTGAGCCGTGAGTAGAGCTCACACAAAACACACCTACACAAACCACATCCTTAACCACTAAGCAATCACAGCAACTTATAAGCTAGCAATTAAATAAATCCACTAGCAAATTTATTCAACTTTATATAAAACAGTGACAATTAAATATTCTTGATTTTAGAGACATCTGCCATGAGTTGTTGGGACATGTTCCTCTGTTTGCGGACCCAAGTTTTGCTCAGTTCTCACAGGTTTGTTTTTTCTTGATCATAAAGGCTATAATTTACAGAGAGAATGCATTATATCCGTATATTTGAGGGCTACCTTGTGGATGGCTCTCCTCTGAAGTTATAAAACCAACAAGAGCCTTAACGTGGTGTCAAAACCTTTACGCATATTGATAAAGACACCAGCTGACTGATTTAATGGCTGTATGTTTATCTTTCAACATGCATTCAATAGGAACATACCAGTGTAAGAACAAATATTACAACACATATCCCTTAGATTTTCCTCTTTTTATCCAGAAAACAAAGGTGGATGCAAACTTTTGCACTGAGATAACAATATCTTAATGGTTTACTTTCTTGACAGGAAATTGGACTGGCATCCCTTGGAGCCCCTGACGAATACATCGAGAAGCTGGCTACGGTGTGTATTACCTAGCTATAGTTAGTTATAGTTGTGGAAATGTAATTTAATGTTACATAATGTAATATAATGTAGCATATTTTAATGTAATGTGACATAATGTAACGTAGTATAAAGTTATCTACTGTAACATGCCTAATGCAATATTCAAATCAAACTTCTGCAAACAGCGATAACTATATGCCAAGACTAATCTAAAAATATTGTTCTAGATTGTAGCTTCCTGCAGCCGTTCTCAATTAAACGATTTCTAACAAGCAAAACTTTATTACATGGATCTACAGACAATCTTTAAGGAGTTCTGGGCTAATTCTGTTTTAGGGTTCTTAAAAAAAATAATAGGTAGCCTAATTAGCTAGCTTTCAGCTCTTGCTCAGGCTAATGCTTAGCCTAACATTGGCTAAGCTAGCTACAGAAGTCAAGTAACAGTTGTTGAAGAGGTACAATAAGCTAAGCTAACTATTTATATGCGCAATGCAAGTGCAGTGTTGTAATCAGGTAGCTGATCAGTTTATCTAACATATCTACTGTAAATCAGGTTCTGCTAATTCTTTGTTTTTCTTCTTTTTTAGTTTTGATTTTTGAGATTGTAACCCTGGATTCATTTGTTTGTGTAGGTTTACTGGTTTACTGTAGAATTCGGGCTTTGCAAGCAAGGCAGTGGCATGAAGGCCTATGGAGCAGGTCTACTCTCATCCTTTGGTGAACTACAGGTGAGAGATTTGTTACTGTTACTAATTAATTACCTCCTCCAAACATCATTGCAGTGTAATTTTACTATAAGTCTGTGACTTTTCTTAGTCATTTTTAAACACACCTGAGAAAATATTGATAATTCTGGCAAATTTCTACTTTTTCATTATCTGCTTAATAAATAAAACAGCCTTGTACATCTATGCTAAATGTAATTACAGTATAAATTTAGACAACCATTGATATTTCTTAGTCATTTATCAACACATCTGAGGATATGTTCCAATACATTTCTACATTTACAAATATTACAAAAATAACAGTGACGTATAGCTATTATAAGTGTACTTACAATGTAATTTTTGACATTGTGTCATTTCTTGGTAATTTATCGAAACATTTAAGGAAATACTCCTGTGTACATTATCTGAATAGCATAATATACACAAATGTATACCTATGTTAAGTGTAATTATGATGATAATTTTTGTAATATTGTCCTTTTTTAGGAATGTATTAAGAAATCTGAGGAAAATGTTGACATTTCTGACACATTTCTATGTTTAACGTATCTGTATAACACAAATAACAGCTACATACAGCTATGATAAGTATAAATACACTGTAATTTTAATACTTTCTGTCTTTTCTTAGTCATTTTTAAACTTATCTAAGAAAACACTGGAATTTCTGACAAATTTCTGACAAAATTATCTCTTTATTAAGCAAAAGTTATGTATAGTCATGCTACATTTAATTATGCTTTAATTTTCAGATTTTAAGAATAGTGAGGCGTTTTGAAGCATTTTTTAATACATCTGAGAAAAATGTTAATATTCCTGACACATTTCTACATTTACATTAGCTGTTAAATAAACATTACAGCTAGGTACAGCTACGTGTAATAATGCAGTTATTTGTATAATAGTGAGTTTTTTTATTATTATTATTTATATATTTTTTATTTTCATATATAACAAATAACCGCTATATACAACTATGCTAAGTGTAAATACACTGTAATGTCTTTTCTTATAAACATGACTAAGAAAACATTGACATTTATTATACATCATCTATATAATAAACATGTATAACAAAGCTAGATGTAATTGCAGTCTAATTTTAATCTTACTCTGGCTTTTCTTGGAATCTTATTATCACTTCTGAGGTAAATGTGAATATAACCAACAAATTTCTGTACTTTCATTGTTTGTATGATAACATAAGCACTACATACATCTAAGGTAACTGTAGTAAAACTTCCTGTATGAAAACAATATGCCTAAAATTAGCACTGGTAGTTAAGTAGTTACCACTTGCAGGATTTCTCATGGAGTTATTGCACTAAATAGAGTGGCAATTTTTCTTGGAAGCTAATACAAATAATACAGTAACTGTAAAACTAACTGAGGAAATATCTTTCTATTCTGCAGTACTGTTTGTCTGACAAACCAACACTCTTGCCCTTCGACCCAGAGAAGACTAGTGTGCAGAAATACCCCATCACTGAATTCCAGCCAGTCTATTTCACTGCTGAAAGTTTCGAGGATGCCAAGGAGAAAGTCAGGTATATGTGACTATGAAGGATTGCACCAACCCTACAGCACATGTATCATATCTTTTCTTCTGATTGCTGTTTTTTACATATTACAGGAAGTTTGCAGCCACCATTCCAAAACCATTCTCTCTGCGCTATAATGCCTACACACACAGCATCGAGATTCTTGATGACACAAAAAAACTGCGCAACCTGGCTGACAGCATCAATTGTATGTGTTTATAAGATTCTACATTGAATCTTTAAGAATTCTCCACTAGGAAAAATTTATTATTGACCTTATTGTTGACCTCTTTCTTAGCTAACAGGGGTTCTATTTCGGAGCCTCTTTATTGTCCAGCTCTACAAAGAACATTATCGGTCCACTAGAATCGGAAAACAAAGGTTCTTTAACGGTCCTTATAGTGTTTAACATTTTATTTAAAGGTTTCTACGTAAATCTTTTAGATAAGAAACCTTATGTTCAGAGTTCCTTCAAGGTGAACCATATATTCTATGGTCCTGCATTTTACTTTTTTTTTTTTTTTTTTAAGTGTAGCTTTCTAAATTGTAACAGAACTCCTTTTGACGGGGAAACACACTTTTTTATTAGAGAATTATACTTTCTTACACTTATTTTCTTTAACTTTTTTAACTAATGAAAATGTAGATGCTAATCATCATACATACCCTTAAATAAAAGAAGCTGACAAATGTTATCAATTCAATTCAATTTTATTTGTACAGTATGGCGCTTTTAACAATTGTCATTGTCGCAAAGCAGCTTTACACAATCAAAAGAAGTTTCTGTTTCACAATCATTTCTGTTTCAGGTGAGGTTGGGATCCTGTGCAGCGCTCTGCAGAAGATGGAGTAGAACAAGCACAGAACCATGGATAAGATACTGAAAATGAGGGTTTAATTCATGACAAAATGTCAAATTCTTGTCCTGATGATGTTTAAACCCTACCCTGTGCTCACCTGAAGAGAAGTTTGATATGTATGCTTGTATCTTGTATTTTAGAACATTTTTATATCTTAATATTTAAGCTTTAGTTTGTAGGCAAGAATATCTGTATTGGTTGATGTAGATGATAACATCATGGTTAATTGGATGGACTATTAAATAATGTGCATGCATTAATCTTTGTAATAGTTTGGAAGATGTTTAAGCCACTTTTGCATCTTGTCTTATGTGTCTTAACATTTGTATTCTTTTTAAATAGCCTTCATCAATATAGTCATTTTTAATGTAGCTAGAGGTCATTTTTGTTAACTACTATTATTATTGATTATTTAGTCTTGTAGTATTACTTAGTCTTAGTATTGTTGACCAAACTGTTCTTTCTTTTACAAAAGAAAAAAAATGGAAACTATTAGTTGCAATCCGGCTATATTACTTGGTCTAATAATTATATTATGGTATAATTAATTATATTATAATTATATTATATTTTTTGGTCTAATAATAGTGCATAGTTTGTTTTAAAGGTAGATTCTTCTTCTTCTTCTTCTTCTTATTATTATTATTATTATTATTATTATTAAACATTCATATTTAAAACTGGCACAAAAAGCCCGAATTGTCCTTAAGTAGCTTTTATAGTCAATAAGACACCCGCCATTGTGCAGACAACTGGTCCATTATCTCAAAATTAATTGACATCCTGATAATAACAGGCTGCTGTTATTGGTTAATAACAGTTTGATAAGAAGACAGAGATATAACGAGCTAAATGTATAATTAGCTTTATATCACATCGTCTCATGTACAGTAAATGTTTCTCGTTGTAGCTGGTCATTTTCCCCCTTTCATCTGCTTGACCAACATGCATGCCTGTTCATCTTATTAGATAGAAATAAATAGAGCAAAACTGTAAGAAAATCAAATGCTTTTATTTTTCATTTAATAAAGTTTGAACAGTTGATAATTATTTTGCGCACTATAGTTTTTGTTAGTTTGATCAGCAATGAACTAACAGAGAAAGAAAAAGAGAAACAATAATCTATTATTATTATTATTATTATTATTATTATTATTATTATTATTTCTGGTTACAGTACCTTGGAGAGCACTATACATACTGTATGTCTAATTTCGAAGCTTTTTTCCCCCACACCTAATAAATAAATAAATAAATCAATAAATAAAGATAAATAAATCGAGGCTGTATATGCACTGTGACACGGATTAGACCTTGTTTTCTGAGCTCATCTGTGGGTCATCTGTGGTCGGCTTTTTATTTTTCTTAAAATGGAAGTGGTAAGCGCAAAACGCGTGACGCAGCCCTGCGCCCACGGTGTCCGCGCTCCTGCACCGCATTTACATAAAGATCTCACGATTTCCCGGCGTATATAAATCGCTGGTTACATGACAGGACATAAGGAGAAGCCTAAAGCCAAGACAAAGCTGAGAAAATTCTGCAGTAGAGACGGGAAATGAAGACAGAGAGCGTGGCGCAGAGTGTGCCCTTCAGCGGCAGAAAGCGGAGTCTCATCGAGGACGCGCGCAGGGACAGGGAGAGGGACAGGGAGAGGGACAGGGAGAAGGACAAAGAGAGAGACAGGGAGAGAGACAGGGGAAGCACAGCCGCAGCATCTCCGGGTCCATCGCGCAGCGGAGACAGCGTGGTGTTCGAAGAGGAAAGCGGGAAAGTGACTCTCCACCTCGTCTTTACGCAGAAGAACGACAGAAATGCTGGCCTCTTCAAGGCTGGGAAAGTCTTCGAGGTGAGGCACTGATGAGGCGCTCTAAAATCATCTAAAATCTAAAATCCCAATAGGCAAAAAAAAAAACAAAAAAAAACCTCCTATCTCCTAAATCTTTTTTTTTCCTAATCATTCACTCCCTGTTGGAAAAAAAAGAGTAACCTACTAAACTGCACATCTTTGTGGCAGTAGCATCAAGTGTGAGAGCTTTCATCTTCTTTCCTATGTTTGTATAACTTTAGCATGATCTGAGATACATAAATAAACCGCGATTGTTTGAAGTAAACTTTTAATTCATAACTCAAACTACTTTAAATAAAGCACAAGCGGTGCGCTTTTAATGTACCATCCTAGCATTGAGGAGAGGTGCAGGTTAGTCGATTTTTCTGAGTGTGTTTGATATCAGATCAATGCGTAGCGTAGTGTGTTGTGTAGGATTTGTTAGTCTGAGATTCATTTTCCTCCTAAGACTGTAATAAATGTATAAAAATGAATAAATGCATAAAATATTCAACAATAAATGCTTTTTAAATAACCTTTTAATTTCGACGAAACATCTAAAATATGTCCTACTGCATATTTCGTGAACCAATAAGATATAGTCCAATTATTATTATTATTATTATTATTATTATTATTATTATTATTATTATTATTATTATTATTATTATTCGTTTAAGAACCCCAGTGTATTATTGTAGTATTCGTGTGGTGTTTAAAAATAAATCAGTGTATCAATATACTGTAGTCTACAGAATACACTTCTAATCTTGATTCATATCATTTACTAAAATAAAAAAAATAAAAAAACAAACCTTTTCAGGCACACAAAAATAAATAAATAAATAAATAATTAAATAGATAGATAGAGCTAAAATAGAGATATTTTTTTTCTCATGCGCTTTCCCCCGCATATTCCGCATTTGTAAGCACACTTTACTCAGATGTGAAGTTATACAGCTTTCTAACTCTTGTAAAGGGACACAGTCCACATATGATGTCTTGGTGCAGATTTCAGCCAATATGCCAAGAAAACGCGTGTGTTGCCAATTTCTGAAAATGCATAAAGGAAAAAAGCTTGTAATGACTGTTGAACTATATAGACCGATCTGTAGAGTGATTCATCAGTACAGATAAGCGAAATGAAGTTTAATTGCAGTTCAACCTTAATGTGCAATTTTACGTGTGGCGTGCAAATACTATTATTTGTGTAAAGAACAGGATGAAAGTGAAAATGAAACTGAATCTGTGCGTAATGGCAAAATATTTAACAATGAGAGTAACATATTTTGAGGTCTTGGTGCAGAATTTTCCAGATATGGCAAATTATTATTATTATTATTATTATTATTATTATTATTATTCGAAAATTGTCAATCAATTTTAGGAATACATGCTACGTTGCTACCAATCTGCTCCAGCCAACTTGATATTTCTTGTTAAAAATCATTCACTCTGTGGAGCGATGCATCAGGACATGCAGATAGATAGATGACAAGTGGTTATTAGGTCATTGATTGTTATTTTAAAAGATTTAGCAGCTCATTAATTCAGAATCATCATTAACATTATTATTATTATTAATATTATTTTTATTATTTCTCTGTCTAATTAAAGACCTTTGAGGCGAAGTTGCTGCACCTGGAGAGCCGTGCAGCTCGGAGGGGTAAGAAGATGCCCTCAGATGAGCTGGAGTTCTTCATGCAGTGTGAAGTGCACAGCGCTGACACCGACACCTTCATTAACGCGCTCAGAAGAGTGGCAGATGAAGTGCGGCTTCTGCAGGACGACCGGGGTGCGTAAACTTTTGGACATTAATTTATACAGACAAGGGAGAATAAAGATTAACGCCGTCATGAGGAAAATTGTTCGTAGTTAGGGATCTCCACATGGAAAAGTTTTAAAACTGAGTGCTCTTGCTTCAAATAGAAGTTAATTAAGTCGCGTCTTAAACTGCGACAAATCGCGTCTTAAACTTTATCTTAGAACATGTCAAGAAGGTTTTAAGCCCCCTCCCACTTAATAGCCATTGTGCCAATCATACTTATACATTGCAGTTTATTGCTTTTACACTATTTTTGTTCTTTAAATCATAGGTTTCTATATATAGGCATAACGTCCTATAGAAGAAATAATCAACTCAAATACTCAACTGTACTTTAAGTAAGGTAACTAATTAATACCATATAGAAATCACACAAAATACTCTGGAATAAATGTTTATATATAAAAAATATTGTGCTGCTAATCAAATAATTAAATTTCTGCCATGTTAAATGACTGAGGCAAATCCAACAAACAAAATGCAAGCAAAAATGTCTTTCCTCCTGGTCTTCTTTGCAGTGGTTTGCTTGGTGTAGCAGAAGTCCAGTGTTGAAACCATTAACATCATACATTCATACCCCCACACTTTACAAAAAACTAATTTAAATATGCATAAATAAACAATCGTAAATAAAACTGACTCTCTGATTTTAACTTTTTGAATTAAATTACAAAAAAACATGTTTCTACAATAGTATTTTTAGATGCCCTTATCTACCAGTATAAGTGTTACAACACTCTTTGTTTTTGTTTTTATTTTATTTGTGGGTTTTAACAATGTGTACATAAAAGATCAGGTTCCGTTCCAACCATGTACTATTTATCTTTAACTATTTAACCCTGAACAGCGAGACAAATATTCTCTTAATTATACTTTTCTTGAGTATGCCAAAGTATACTTAAGTACTGTATGTGCCAAAGTATACTGAAACATTTGTGTATACAGGCTTAATTATATTTGTGTTAACTATATCTCTGATATGAACATAAAAAGTGAACTGAACTGGCAGTGCTGCTGTCCAGGCAGAGGGCCTCATCAGTCCCTATGCTTAGAATGACTGAACAGTCCTTCAGCAAGCAACCACTTTGTTCCTAAAGTTGATCTGTTGGAAGCAGAAAAAATGGTCGAGCATAAGGATTTGAGGAAAATTATAAGGAATTGTGATGGCTAGATGACTGGCTCAGAGCGACTCCAAAACTGCAGCTCTTTTAGGATGTCGTGGTCTGCACTGGTCAGGACACACCAAAAGTGATCCAAGGAAGGAGAACCAGGGAAACAGTGTCAAGGTCATGGTTAGCCAGGACTCCCTGATGCATGTGGGGAGTGAAGTCTGGCCTGTGTAGTCCGATCCAATAGAAGAGCTATTAAAGCTCAAATTGCTTAAAAGGTTAATGCTGGTTCCCTTAGAAAGGCATCAGAACACATAGTGCAAAAGATTTGACCTACTCAATATTAGGTGGGTGGCCAAAATATAATGGTTGATCGGTGTTTGCATGGTTTGTGTGTTTTTATTAGTACTTGTTGACTCTTTTAATCTCATTCAATTAATATCAACTCCAATAAATCAGAAGGGTCATACACTAGATCTTGTGCTGTCATCTGGTCTAAACTCCCAATCTTTAACCCTGTTGCTACTTCTTTTGCCTCCTGTGAGAAACCTGTGAGAAATTTAAAGTACAGTGAAACCTCAGATTGCGAGTAACGCGGTTTGCGAGTGTTCCGCAAGACGAGCAAAGATTTTTAATTAATTTTGCCTTGGAAAACGAACAAGTCTTGGTTTACGAGTACCGAGTATCATGAATCACGCATGCACTTCTTGTTTTTCACGCCGATCGTCACGTGATCACAACTGAGCCAACGGTTTTTCTTTCTCTTGGGCTGCGGAATTGTCATAATTGATAATCAAACATAACATTCTTTTGAAGTGTTTAGAGACTGAAGTTGATTTGCAGGGCCCTGTCGTAGAATGATTCTCTTTTTACCTAAGTGATAGAACCTTCCCAATATAGATAGGAGAATGTTCTTTGTCCCCCACTCCTGTGAACTATGGGATATTCCAGTGGTCAATTTTAGCACCCCTGTAATTTTCATTATACATGCTTTCCTTGGCACCACCTTTAAGAAACACAAAATTCTTCATCGCTGTTATGTGGAGAACAAAAAATGTTACCTTCATGTTACACCTGTTAACATATGTGTACTAGGCAGCCTATTCAACTATCTTGATATCAAATGCTGGATGGCAGGGAACCTTTTGGAAATAACCAAAAACACAATTGAAGTAATTGTATTTGGTCCCACTAGATTGGTTTTCCAGTCTAGTTAATTTGCTTGGTTCTCATATTTGTACAATAAAGTTAAAAATATTGGTGTATTTCTGGATATTTCTTTAAATTTTAATGAGCGATCAGTAATGTAGTGAGGGGCAGTATCTCCTGGATAACATTATGTCTGCTCCCACTATTTATAATTTTGAATCAAAGCTAAAGGCCCATCTTTTCTCAGTTTCTTTCAGTCCATTGAAGGTTCTTTGTTTTTTTAATTAACTTAACTAATTAAGATTTTTAAAAACTTACAATACATTTTTTTCTTGTTTATTTATTCATCCATTTTATGCTTTGATTTACTTTACTGACTTTTACTTACTTTTTATTTTATTTAGTTTTGTCCTAGGTATTTTTGCTCTATAAGATTATTTACATTGATTGTGTGTATAGGCATTCCACTGATAAAAAAAACGAACAAACATTTGGACCCTTACCGGTTACCGGTTGCCCACAGAATAGGCTTTAAAGTGTTACTACTAGCTTATAAATCACTCAGTAAAAAGGGGTCAAAATATATTGCTGATGTCCTCGTAGAATATAAACCCAGCAGGGCTCTGAAATCTTTAGGAAGCAGTCAGCTGGTAGAGTCTCGAGTAAGAAGTGAACACACACAGATGGAACCGTTTCCTGTAGATGATAAATGTGCCCCAACTCAAGCTAGCTTTTAAGTTAAACTGAAAACTCAGCTGTTTTCTAGGGCATTTAAGTGTTTGATTTCTCCGCTTATTACTGCATCATAACTGCACTATATCGGTGTTTCTTATCTCCTTTATCTATGTCTAGTTGCATTTTTATTTTATTTAAACTTTCCATATATATATTTTTATTTTTATTAGTCTTTTAAAATATGTACTTTGTGTTTGAAATGTGTTATATCAATAAAGTTGTCTTGCCCTGAAGCTCAACAAAGAATGTAGAAGAAGGTGATGTAGGTGAGCTCCTTTATGCAATGGGCAGGGAAGTGGAGCCAATCTATAAATGGTTCACGTACGACAATGAGGAGCAAAGCCTGCTCGACTATGACACAGTCAGGAAGAAGGACCAACACTTCATGCCTAAGATGAACACAATCCATGACTGTGAATTCTTTTACAAATGTGCACAGGAGCCAGGAGAGACAGTTGAAGCTTTTGTGACGGGTCTCTATGAGCCAGCACAAAACTGTGACTTTGGACTGCTGAAAGTGGAGCAAGTGAGGAAGAGAACTGTTATTGGAGTTCTGGACAAAGACGTTTCCCAAAAACTGCAACTGGAGCTCACCTTGGAAAGATCAATTCAAATCTCCAGACAGAGAGAAGGGGTGAAACTGTAAAGTGATGGTCGAGAAGACTACTGCTCGGTGTGACCTGCAGAACATCAGCTAAAGAGCACATGTAGCAACACAATAGCCCACAACCAAAAAAAAAATGCAGTGAGTTGAGTAAAATAAATTGCTCTAGGTGTAAATCAGAACACTGCCCAGCTCCAAACAAAAGCTGAAGAGAATGTAGGAAAAATCACGAGAAATGGTATCACAAGTCCCGGTTTGACCTGAACACTCCTTGTATATTATCTTCTCATCCTTAGTAAATGTATATGAGCTGTTTGGACTTGTACGTTATTTGTAATTTTTGTATATACAACATGTATGTATACATATGAATTATTATGATTGTTTTGCCAGACAGCAGACGGGCTGGTTTGAGTATTCTCAAAACTGCAATCTACTGGGATTTTCACACACAACCATCTCTAGGGTTTGCAAAGAGTGGTTGGAAAAAGAGAAAATATCCAGTGAAGGCAGTTCATTAAAATGCCTGGTTGATGTCAGGGGTCAGAGGAGAATGGCCAGGCTGGTTTGAGCTGATAGATAGGAAACTGTAACACAAAATAACAATTGAGACATGCTGAAGAGCATCTCTGAACACACAGCATGTTGAACCTTGAAGTTGATGGGCTACAGTAGCAGAAGACCGCTGTCTGCTGTGACACTCCTGTCTGCTAAGAACAGGAACCCGAGGCTACAAATCACATGGGCTCAACAAAATTGGAAAAAGATTTTTGAACCAAAACTTCTAAGTGTCTTAATTAAAATCAACTCCATTTAACTCTTTCTGTCTATACTTGCATGTGATAAACTGTACAGTATATGTATAAATCTGAACATTACTGTTTTTTACTATTTTATTATTTCAGTTGCCTGGTTCCCACGAAAGATCAGCGATCTGGACAAATGCACTCACGTAATTACAAAGTACGACCCTGACATGGATCAAGACCACCCTGTATGTAACTTTTAATTGTATCATGAGTTATATGAGGAATGAGGGATATGACACTGTATGTCATGCTTTTATGGGAAAATAATCAAAAACATAATGAGAGGATGAATCATGAGTTACTGTTACTATGTTAAAGTTAATTATTCTCTCATAAGAGCATCTGCAGAAGTGTGAGGCTGCTCTTACACCACAGCAATTTGCCAATAATTACGTTTTTTAATCTATTAATAAACAATACTTAACACTTTTTATTTAGTTATAGTTGCATTTAATGTTATTTAATGTCCACAAAACAAATCCCTGTTTTTGTTTACATTATAGCAGCTATTAAAAGTCATTTCCCTTCCCAGTATCTACAGTAGAACTCGTAGTGCTGTGTTATGAATGTATTTGATGTGAACAGAAACTCAGCGTGATAAAGCCTGCAGTAATCCAGCTCTCTGTCCAATCCAGGGGTTTAGCGATGCAGAATACAGAAAACGGAGAGCGTTTATCTCTGAACTGGCTTTCAGCTATAAACAGTAAGTTGGATCATAATGATTTAGAGATGCTACATCACAGTAAATCTCCAGTATGGAAAGAACATCTAGAGATTTAAATAAATCCATCAGAACTCTGAAAGAGTGAATGTAATGCTGGATGTGTTCAGGATGTTGAAGCAAAATTAGAAGATTTCTAATGTAAATAAAAATGTAAATTTGTACAGTATAATCATTTTTATTTTCATTGTTCCTAGCGGCGACCCTTTACCATATGTTGAATATACTCCAGAAGAGGTTGCCACTTGGTGGGTTTCATATAATAAACCAAATATCTTATATAAAATCTGGTTTTTTTTGTTGTTTTTTTTGCTTCTCTGTTGCTTTAGGGTGTGCAAATGTAACTTTATTAGTAGTATTAGTAGTAGCAGTCAACAGTTAATTTTAACAAGGTCCTTTTAAAGTTTTTTTTTTTAATGTAGTTTCCATGAATTTACATAATTAATAAATCAATCAACAGTATTTTTAAATTACCTAAAACTTTAAAACCTAAAAATTTTTACTCACTTTGTCGATGTCCAGTGTGTAGTCCGAGCATGATCCTGATCCTGACAGGTTTTATATTTCATCAGGAGAGACGTGTACAGGACTTTAACCTCCATCTATCCAACGCACGCATGCAGACAGTTCCTGGACGGCCTGCAGCAGCTGGAGAAAGAGTGCGGCTATGGAGAGGACAAAATCCCTCAGCTCAGAGACGTGTCCAGTTTCCTGAAAGGTAACCTCTGTCAGGACTGTCATGTCAGCTGAGATATAGAGGCTTGTGTAAGCATTTCTATAAAGTACACTATATCGCCAAAGTTTGTCTCTTGACCATCATATACATACGGACTTCAAGGATCTCGAAAAGCCCTGACTGGAAAACCCTGTTAAACAGCTTTGGGATGAACGGGATCCAACATCAGACTGAGTCTGATCTCACTATTGCTCTTGTAGCTGAATAAACACAAATCCCCACGCCACATAGTTTTGGTAAAGAGCGTAATTCTGGTTCCATCAAAAACCATGTTTGACCTACATGCAACTTAAGTATCACATACGATGAATATAAATACAATATTGAGTTTGTGAGCGAACATGACAAAAAATTACCATGCAGAAGGAACTATCAAAGCAAGTCCAGAAAAGGAACATGTCGTGGGTTGTTGAGAAAATACATCCCAAACATTAAACATTGACAATAAATCTATTATTCAAAATGGACAGAATTAGGAACAGCCAGTCTGGAGGAGGCCTTCCACCAAAACTCAGTGAGCAGGTCTTCATGCGTCACCTCATCAAACGGTAATAAGCAGGAAGCAAGAACAAAATTTGAAAGGCATCTACTGACATCTGCTGGTGCATTAGTAAAATATATGCCATTTGTATTTTTTTATGTGAGAAACGTTTTGTCCTGTCTTAAGAGTAATTTACAGTAGCTGTGTTTAATCAATGTTTAAATCAGAGTAATTTAGGCAGGAGGTTTGCATTAATGTTGGAGATCTGGAGCTGCCGTAGTCATATGACTGTTCTGATGCTCATGCCAGGACTCATATTTACTATCTGCTCATAATGAACACCCTGTAAATACACTCAGTACGGGTTGTCTTTACTCTTCTACACCACTATAACGATTTACAGTCTTCACACAATCGGATGTCAGTCAGAAGAAGATGGGTTTCTTTTCAAGTCAAGATTTTGTACTTACACTGTCTCATAAAGTTTATATCTCTTCACATGTGTACTCGGCAGAATTTGCAGGAGTGTTTGTGTACAACATTAAATGTACCACAGTTCCTGCTAATTATTTATATTCATATACTGTGTATATATATATATATATATACTCAGCAAAAAAAGAAACGCCCCTTTTTCAGGACTGTGTATTTCAACAATAATGTTG
>JAOVVB010000015.1:15981555-16003490 GCA_028570985.1 Heterobranchus longifilis
CAACTTTTTAAAAATTATAATAAAAATAATAAAAATTAGCTCTATATAAAAAAAATCTTTATTCATCTACATCTTTCAGGCAACCGGTTTAAAAGAAGACAAGTAAAGTAAAATCTTGTCGGGTGTTTCTGTCGTACAGTAGTCCTTGCGAGTTTCATAAAATTAGCTTTGAACGACTGGACGACGTGAGAAATGTGATCGTTGGACACAGTCAATAACGAGTGTGTCGAAGCACCGGGACGCTCAGGCACATGCAATGAGTGTACCAGATAAGATAAACGTTCAAAGTGCACACCTGATACAGTTGCAGACGGTTAGTGAGCGATTACACAATGGCCTTGTTAATGGTTTACCAGCTCACAGTCTTTTGGATTGCGGAATCAGACTAGAAGATTCAGCCCCTCTCTCTGAGCAAACTCGATGCTTCCATGTCTGACCGCATTCGTTTTATTGCGGGCCGTGACGCTCTTAGTTTCCATCAGGTCATGTTATTTCATGTTATGGGAAAATGCCAAGTCAGGGCCGCTGGTGAACCGTTGTGAACCATAATCAGGTTTCTCAGCGTTGTCTGGAAAAAGCCTGAGCCATGTGGACTGATCCAGTGACACACAAGACTCGAAGAAACCTGCAGTAGGCTTTGAAAGAGAGACATCAGTCTAGGAGGGGAGATACTGTAGATCGGGTACTTTATTAATTGTAAGAGCGTCCTTAGGAATATTTTTTTCCCCTTAAACCAAACGTTTGAACTAATAGAAACAATGCACAGTGAATGATGAGAAATGAATAATCCATGACGGGGAAATTTCAAATGCTAGCACTGGAGACTCCTTACCTAAACATGTCCTCCCATAAAACGTCACCATATCTATGATTATACAATTTTTATCATAATTTTAACATGTTCTGTTCAAGATCAGTCTTAAGATCATGTTCAGCGTCCATCATGTAGTAACGAGAATATATTTGATCGAGCTACAAAGGAATCGACACCTCGTGACCGATTCTGAGACATAGTGTCCAAGGAAAACTCAAAAATGACCTCCATGAAAATAAAAAGAAAACAAGTAAATTCATTTAAATATGCAATCTGGGAACGTCCTCATATCGGTCTAAAAGTGTGTCAGCTACTACTATTTCACTGCCATCATCTCGATTCGCAGTGTCGTATTTTCCAGCTAAAACTGCTTAGCTACTAGTTACTAGCATTAGCAAAGTAAAACCCTGGAACCATCGCAAACCTGCTCTGGAAAAAAAATTAAATAAAAAATCTGCCAGAGAGTAAAACTTATCCAGTGTAGGAAGTGTCAAACTGGAACAAAGATGTGTGTGTATGTGTGTGTGTGTGTGTTAACCTAGCAGTTTCAAGGCCAATTCACACTTTCCACTTTCCACTGCTGTACAATGTGGACACCCAGCATGGAATCGCCAGCATTTAGCAGCACTGACTAAGCACCCTGAAGAACACCTGAACCGAATCCAACTGCTAAAACAGCACAGGGATCTTATCACAGCTTCACACTAGCAAGTGTTTCTGCAGCGCCTGACATCGGTTCTCGTCGGCAGCCATACAAAGTCCAGTGGGCTATTTTTTCTAATGGGAAAGAGTGTATATAGAGATCCTAAAGCTACCTGAATACAAATGAAATAGCGCACGAATCAGTGTGAAAACTGGTTGGGTGTTAAGTGCACTTTTTTGTACTAGCTTTACTGGCAGATTAGCAATGCAAGCTAACATGCACTTTACTCTTTAAATGTATTCAAGACATATCTTACCAGTTTTATTGTTTTTTTTTTCCATGACGTATCTATTCGACATTTAATGAGAAGGCGTACAAGGGGTGTTCAAATCAAACCGGGACTTTTAACATTTACAGAAGACTTCAAGCACAGTACGGTCATGGGAGTCTTGAGCCGTAGTAAAATATCTGGACGGTGCAAACGGTTTAAAGAAGGCGTGAATGACGATCCCGGCTGAGGTGGCTCGGAGTCTACTGCAGTCGTTCCCGTTAGCGTTCAAAGAGTGGAAAATCGATGGATAACTTGTCGTCAACTTGCGGTAGAGATGTATCTGTCTGTGGGAACTGTACACACAGAATCATTCACCAACATCTCTTGCACGTGACAGGAACTTGGCTGGGAGTTATTGCTACATCCCCCGTACAATCCTGACCTCGCTCCAAGTCATTTCCACATGTCTGGGACATTAACGGAGTTCCTGGGAGGCCAGCGTTTCAGATGTAAAGCAGGCAGTCTGATCATGGCTCTGGTGTACTGTGAAAACTTTCTACCTTGATCGTATCCAAACAAGGTGATAAGTGCGGTAGTGTAGCAGGGGATTAAATAGAGTTTATATAAAGGGAGAAGGGAGTTTTTACTCTCATAACTGCGTTCTTGTCCGAGTCAAACAGATTTGTCATGTGTCTCCCTGCGTTCCTCAACAGGACCTGAGCTAATCTGCTAACCCGCAAGGTTAGGCAGTTCTTCATTTGAATTCAAAGTCTGATGCAAACTCAGCGCAACTCTCTCAGCGCTCAGAGCCGAGTCAAGGAGTGCTAGGGACTTTCTCTGTCCAATCTTATCACACGGCGGGGTAAATAAAAGTGCGTGTGTGGGTGGGTGGACTCGTGTTTCTATCTTAGTGGATTTCACCTCTGTGACGTTATAATTTGATATAGTTTGTTACCAACTCTAAAACTGGATTCATGCCGTTATATATTTTTGTACAAGCCGTGTCTGTTGTAGCATAAGTATGCTTATAATTTGTCATGTGAAGTTATGGGAAATAGTAGCAATGAGGTGATTAGATTTGTAGATATCTCTAAAGCCATATCTCGATGTAGTTACCTAGTCCTTTTTTTTTTTTCATAATACATAATAGTAAAAACTATAATACATGAGCTAGCATGCTTTTTCATTGCTAACACATACAAAAGAAAAAAGGAAGTAAATCGAATCTCATACTCTCTAAAGATTAATAGCTTTATATCCCAGGAGATGAGCTTTTAGTGCCTAAAATTCATTCATTAATTCATTTAACCAGGGAAATGACTCCATATGGCAGGATGGATAATTGCGGCGAGATCATTATGAGCGTCACAACTGATGCAAGATGTAGAGTGTGAGATTAGCACATGATGCTTTTTATGGACTCTCTGATCATTCATTCACTCAGTTTTCCATTTCTACCACGTTGTCCACACGTGGAGCCTGGGAACAAAGGATGTGAGGCAGGAATATATTCTACAGTGAGGGATTTGGTCTACCATTAATCGCTTTTAGAGCTAAAATAAGCCCTGTTGCAATGAATAAGCTTTAATCTCTCGCCGTGGCCCACACTACTGAGCTGTTACATCATCCAAACCGAGATCCCAGAACACCGGAAGAGCACGCCGCCACAAGAGCTCCAAAACCACATGGAAATGGTTAAGAAACAGAGACACATGGAAATGTTTAAAGAAATGCTCTGATACTTGTTTGAACATGTCTGTCTTTTCCCTCACATGTTTTTAGCTTTGATATTTGGGCATCGGTGGCCCACTGGTAGTCTTCTCACCTGCCGTGCGGAAAGATGGGGGTTCTCTTCCCAGTTATTATCCCAATCCCAAGTCAGTGCCGGTTCCAAGCCCTGAGAAAATGGGAGGGTTGCATCAGGAAGAGTTGCATCTGGTTTAAAACCTGTGCCAAATCTGATCTCTTTTCAGATCATAAACAACCCAATTCCTTCTTTATAACGTCATTGAAATGTTATCAGTGTACATGTAAACACCTCTTCGATTCACACCACATGGTTAAGGCTGTCAGCTACTAATCAACCACAGCTCCACCAAGCTGCCACTGTTGGACCCTTGAGCAAGGCTCTTAACCCTGTCTGCTTCAGGGGCGTTGACCCCGCACACTGACCCCACATTGATCCCTAACACACTGGGATATGTGAAGAAAAGAATTTGACTGTACGTGCACTACCGTTCAAAAGTTTGGGGTCACTTGCAAATTTCTTTGTTTTTGTTCAGTGATTTATTTTCTACATTCTACAACAATACTGGGGATTTCAAAACTATGAAAATAACACACACGCAATTAGGTAATTATGCAACAACAACAATAACAACAACAATAGTCAGTTGTTATTGTAAAGACACGGAGGTCAGCCTTTCTGGAATAGTTGTTGCAAGAACAGTATTGTCAAGTGCGTTTGCAAAACCCATCAAGCACCATGATGAAACTGGCTCTCATGAAGACCATTATTTAGAAGTCATTTAGAGTTACCGGCCTCAGAAATCACCAATTAACAAACAGCACCTCAGATTAGAGCCATTATGAAGACCTTACGGAGCATAAAGTAGCAAATACATCTCAATATCAGCTGTTTTAAAGATTATTGCATATTTTGGACACCTTCAGCATTGTTTTACTTTAATGTAGAAAGAAATTAAAATCAGGTACGACCATGGAATTAGGAAGTGATACCAAACTTTTCAGCGGTAGTGTACATGGGCATGCTTGTTAACTATGTAAATTACTGCACTTATTATATTGGATTCTCATTTTAGTTAAAAGCTATAGAATTTTGTAATCTTTTACCAAAAAAAAAAAAAGCCACGCAACTGCTGTTTTTGCTACGACTATCCCTTATAACCAGCCTCCTACTTTTTCACTCCGTGAGACCATGCCACGATTAATTACTCATTTACAAAACTGAGATTTCTATTCCTGTTGTAAGGATTAAGAGTAATTGGTCCAAGCTTAGCACAAATGCCAATATTTACCCAGCTCATGCTGTCCGAAACAGTGTGTCTGTGTGAAAAGGAGCGATTTAAAAGTAGGTCAAGGTTTTCCCTTTCCTCTCCAGTGATAGATATTTTGACACTTTGAACAAGGACAGGGGACATGAACACAAAAACAATATGCAAAAAAAAAAAAAAAAAAAAAGAAGGGAACCATTGTTTTACTAGGACAACAGATTTATTAAAGATGTCAATTGACAGTATTAAAGAAGTAAAAGTTGCAAAAAATAGAAGCGCTCTTTATAGGCATGACAAAAAGCCTGGGCTCACATCTCGGTCATCCAGAATGAGAGCTTTCGGTCTCCGCCGATCGCGCACAGGGGCAGGGTTCTGTGCCAGCTCAGGCCCGATCCCACCACTGACGAGCCGATCATCACAGGCTGGAATGACGGTGTACAGGATGAGACGTGAAGCGTGACAGGCTGACTTTTAACGCACAATACAACACACTCGATATAGACGTACCTGAGGGTGGCTGAGGTGATGTACCAGTAACTGGCTGTTGATCTTTCCCGGACAGCCGGTGGTGGCGAAAAGATTTTCATTGGCCCTCGACCACCTGACAGAGGCAGAATATATGCGCGAGACTGTAATCGATCGTCGCTGAGATTTACACATGAGGATCGGGCCAAACTGAAACGAAACGTCAGTGCTTACCTAAAGAGTCTCGCTTTGTCCAAATGCACTGGCCTCTTGTCTTGAGGATAACTATTAGACAGAGATTACTGGGTTTAACTTCTCATGTCTAAGGTTTATGATTTATTTTGAAGCTTATAGGAAAAAAAAAAAAATTAACTCAAATTATCCATCACTTACGGCACAAAAATCACACTTGGTTGTACTGTATAACAAACATTTACACACAATATTGTGGTAACAGATTTAGCATAAAGAAAATATATATATATTTTTTAAATAAATAAAGATAGCCATCATTGTGCTGTTTAGATTTCAATCAAAACTTTTTTATTGAAGTCTAAAGCAGAATAATGCTCGCACAACAGTCTGCATGCTGTATATAAACAACAACAATAATCAAAATATACAGTGTGCTCAGTGTGTTGATAATTTTACTGCTCACAGAAAGCAGACATTACCTAGTGACATGTTTTACATCCAGCTCAATCAAAAGAATTAAAATACGAGTCAAACCGAGACCGATGACATTTCTGGTGAACGAAGGCGAAAAAACTGATTGACGTTTATAGAAGACTTGAAGCGCAGTACGATGATGAGACTCTTAAACGCCTCATTTTTGTCGCCAACTTGCAGAAGAAAGAGGCACATCTGTACACACAATCATTCACCAACACCACTTGTACGTTACATGAACTTGCTTGGTACAGTCCTGACCTGGCTGCAAGCCATTTCCACATGTTTGGGCTAATAAAGGAGTTCCTGGGAGGCCGGCGTTTCAGACGTGCATCAGGCAGTCTGATCGTGGCTACCTTGATGGTGTCCAAGCACTAGTGAAACACTGGGATAAGTGCTTTAGTGTAGCAGGGGATTATATAGAGAAATAAAGGGAGTTTTTACTCTCATAACGCCTCTTTGTACTTTTATGATTTAAAATATTGGATATTTATAACAATTACAATGTAGAAAATCAAACCCTGCAGGGAATTAATCGACATTGTGCATGTTCTTGAGCCATTTATTTATATATATATATAAAAAAAAAAAAAAAAGTCACAGCTTTTTTTCATCCTATTTTATTCCCCAGGTCAACCTTGGGTCCACCGGGTGTTTCCGTACGTCTACCTGTGGTCAATCCCGTGCAGAGCCGCGTCACATGACGGCAGGGAATTAAGCGGCAGGATGGCATCGCTGGTAAATGAACTTTCTGCCCTTTCTCTCGATAACTGTGATAAGTTGTCTTTACTATACGTTGCTCCTCCAAGGTCTACAACGCGTCTAACATTTTTAATTTTTTTACAAGATTCTGGCAATGAGCTCCAGAATTATGAACCTTTCTGCTGGATATTCCTGGAGGTACTTTGCTGTGCTGGTTGCAGCAGGAAAAACATTTTGATACTCCTTACATAATGAGCTTCTTGGAGCACAATATAAGCTAATCAGCGTATAGAAAACAACTTGCAGCATCAAGACTTTTAATGTTATTTGAGTTGATTAGTTTGAAACTGTTCCAGATTTGTTAACTTGCTTTGGAAAATGTTTAATGTTAGTCGAAAAAAAAAAAAAAAAAACTCGTTCTGTGAAAGAGGGTGGGAGTTTTTTCATGAGAAAGCATGGCTATGACAAGACAGGACATAGTTATGAGAGTTACAAACTGTCTTAATTTGTCCTCATAATCCCCTGCTACCGAGTTCTCCCAGACAGATGTGTCTCTTCCACAAGATGAGGTTCTGAATGCTGAACGTTCACGGGAACGACAAGCCACCTCAGCCGAGATCATCATTTAAAGTGGACGTCTTTAAAGTGTTTGTGCCGTTCAAATGTCTTACTGCGGCTGAGAGTCTCATCAACGAACTGTGCTTCAAATCGCTTTTATGCCTTCATTCACCGGAAATGTCCCGGTTTGACTTGAACGCCCGTTTTATTTCAAAAGAAAGAACTAGAAGTGTTACCTGGATCGTGTAATATCCCAGATCACCCAGTCGCTCCCCACCACAGCGCCCACTTTGATGGTGTTGGCGAGGCACCAGTCGGCGGACATGAGCGGCGTCTGCCCGCTGTCCAGAGACAGGATGGCCTGCTGGGTGACGAGGTCATAGAAACGTATGGTGCCCTTTTTCTCAGCCACCATCAGCTAAGACGAGACAAAGAGGAAATAAAAAGGCCCTCAGCATCTTGAGTACGTTCGAACAAAACAGTGGAGTGGATTAATTACTGCTGATATTTTCCCCCAGGTCCTATTTATATCTTCAGTGCAAGATTCCGATCGAGGCTAAGACTGTGTGTGCTTCCCACAGAGAACATCGTGAGCCTGAACTCGGGGTACTCACAGTACTCCAGCTCACCTTAAAGACCTCCTCGGGATGCCAGCACACAGAGACACCTGGAGACCAGAGTCGGAACGAGACGGTTTCGTTCCCGTCCAGATCCCAAACTCTGCAGGAGGAGACAAAAAACAAAACAAACGCTCACGTTATTTCCAAGTCTCTAGTTTCAAGGTCAACTAAATATATATACTCAGATAAATATATATACTCTAATAAATGATCTGATGTTACAGTTCACTCTCTAGACCTTTAAAATGACGTGGAACTCCTGACGAAGTCAAGAACGCGTCCGGGAAGACGAATGAGTGCGCTGTGACAACCTGGATTCATGCCACATGGCCTCTAATAGACAGAGAACGCGTTTGGGGCGAAGGAGAACCACTCACTTTATCCACACACAGATAAAACTTTAAAAATGTATTAAAAGTACACTTAAAAAAAAAAAAAATCAAGTTGTAGAAGTCTATAGGTAGTTTTGAACGACAGGTTACTTCTTGTATTCTCTGTCTGTACAAGGTGTACCTGCTGCCAAGTCTGTATGAGGTGACGAAGAAAGGGAAGTGGATTATATTGCAGATATAAACGTCTCGTCATAAATCTATCCGCGATGAGAAAAACAGTACCTGGGTTTTTAATGCACCTATTCTTCTGTTTCACTCCGGCGGAGGAAATAAAAGAAGGCAGAACTGGCACAGTAAGCCATCTTTTGTCCTTTTTGTGGTGTAAATCCATACACACACACACACAAACGGGAAAGTCTACAAGAAAGCAAAAACGAATCAAATGAAGTGGAGGGCTTAAAAAAAGGAACTGCGCTGTCAGAAATGTTTTTAATCAAACAACCAATTAAGCACACAAAAGGAAGGGGATGAAGCATTGTGTGATGTGGAAAAAAAAAAAAAAAAAAGGACAATCCTCCGATATTCCCGCTGAGCACGGATGTGAAGTTCAGGGGTCGTTTCGGCTTTTAAACAAGGATGAAAAATATGACTGGAGCTGAGATTTAAGTGGAAAAAAAAGGAGCTTTTAGTCAGACTGATAACTTACAGTAAAATGTGTGCGCGTGTGTGTGTGTGTGTGTGTGCATGTGCGCAGTTCTTTGGCTGCTGCCCCACTGAGCACCCAGTGACGAACAAGCAATAAAAGCCACTCACTGAGGTATTATGAAGACGACTGTGTTCTCCAACAGGAGCGTGGAGTTCTTGCATGTCATAAATCCCCTAACTTTTGCAGCTTGACCCGTGCCCAAGAGACGACTGGGACTGCCAGTGCCGGCTTGCCGGCTTCCCTTCCCAGGAAAACAGGCTTTCGTGCTCTTTAATTTGGCCTCTCGCAAAGCCACGAAGACATCCTGGCCACAGTGAGCAGTGATAGAGAGAGAAACAGACAGAGAGAGAGAGAGAGAGAGAGAGAAGGGGGGGGGCTTGTGCATGGATGGAATAAATCTCATGGATGAAGCAGATGGTTGACCCTGAAAATTAAGAACCACATGAGAGCCATGAAGTGCTCTGAACGGGACGGGATGGTTGCAGGGGGTTCTTGGAAATGAAACAAGGTCATCATAATGAAGCTTTCATCGAAGATAGATAGACAAGAAAGACAAATTGATCTACTAATGCAGAAAAGATTGAATCTAAATTTGTGGACAACTTCCTGTACGCTGGACGTGCATGTGTTAAAAAACAAACAAAACAAACGTGTACATAGAGATTACATACAGTAAGACGAAACAGAGGTGAGGAAAGCGAGGCGAGATCGGATCTCCACTACACACGACGTCGGAGAGATGCGCTTGACCTGATCGGACCTTTCGCACTCCGGCGCGAGTGAGATTTCAAACCACGACACACAAACATTGGCTGGAAGGTTTCCGCTCGGCATCGCTGCCAAGCGAAAGAGATCAATCGCACGCAACACCAGAAACCAACGACCACGACCACCAGTGAACCGACGGTGCACTCGAACCGACGGTGTGTGGGAATGTGGAAGGAAAGAGGGAAGGAGAAGAAAAAAAAAGAAAGAAAAGAAAAAACTGACCCAGAAAGATAATTATTTAATCCCGGCTCAAGGATAAGACATGATCGTGTGCTGATGCAGCATCAGCATGTTCGTGTTCAGCAGTTCTCAGCTTATGTAACAATGACTGCTTTTCTGGTATCGATACCGCGACCTTGATCATCAGGCAGTACTTTTTTTTCCCTATCAAATCTCTTCATAAGTAAACATTATCAGGTTCAAAAATACCCTCCCACCTTCTCCTTCCTTTAACGTGAATAACTGATATTTCAGCTTCATCCCCTGTTACAGGATCAGATCAAATTCATTCTATTTTCTCCCCTGATATCTAATCCACCTTTTGCCCCGTGGCTATGCCATCACAGTAGTCGTCCAGTTTAGCAGGAATGCCTGCTCTAGTTAGTGAATCGTGTGGCAAATAATGCAGAAAATCCTGCGGATACAGGTCAAGGGCTGCGGTTTGGTTTAGTTAGTTCACATCGAACATCAGAACAGGGGGGGAAACGGACGTTGGCGTCAGATCGACCGGGTTTAAGAGTTTTAGAAACGGCTGATTTCCTGCACCGAATGTTGGGGGCGGGGGGGAATTAAACAAAAACATCTTGTTGATAAGACATATCATACTTTTTTTTTTTTTTTGCCCGGTCTTATGCATGAACCTGCCTCTCTCTCTCTGCATGATTTTCTGCAGCCACAGGAAGCACTGACGTTCCTAATAAATTGACCGATGAGTGTATGCACTGAAATAATTGTGAATAGTGAATTCTGCCCAAGACCCAGGTACAAATTTTATGACTGAAAGCCAGACACACTCTGTCTCTCCCCTCAGGACTCAGGTGAGTCTTTCTCTTTAATAATGAACTCACTCAACTCCGTAATTCCCTGGAGTGACCTGCGCTTCCGACACTCGCCCGTAGGTGGCATCGGGAGTCCAACCTGAGCTGCAAAAGGAAGCTCATCACTGCACACACACACACGCGCGCGCACGCTTGTTTTCAGTGTTCACTGTGATCAGCAGAATGTCGATACTGATATATTTAACATGGCAGCTTCAGTATAGAGTGCAAAAGTTTGCATCCCCTCAGGACATATTTTTTTAAACGCTATCAGCAAGCTTATTCTGTGTTCAGTTTTGAAGATGTGATTCTATAGAACGCCTAACAACTAGGGAAGGAGTGGTTACATGCGCTTCTACGATACACAACATGTATAGTATGTAGGTTCTCTAACAAGCAGCCAGTGGTGCTGGGTTAAAACAAAACCTAAAAGTCCGCTTTTAAATTTAATGTCTATTAAAATAAACTGAATACAAATTAATTGAAAAAAAGGAGAAAAATTACTCACTCAATCTTTCACTCAACGTCTATACCGCTTTATCCTGTATTATCCTGTATCCGGGGTACACCCTGGACATGGTGCCAATCCATCTCAAGACACACACACACACACACACACACACACTATGGGCAATTTGGGAATGCCAATCAGCCTAATCTGCATGTCTTTGGACTGTGGGAGGAAACCGGAGTACCTGACAAACACAAAGCGACCATACACACTCCATGCACACAGAAACACCCCGAGGCGGGAACTGAACCTGGATGTAGCCTCAAATTGAGGTTCTTGAAACTCCCAAACTCCTACTTTTAACCAGAGCAATTTGCAAATGCCTCCTTTAAACTTGCAATTCCCAAACCCCTACTTCCAACTTGCAATTCCCAAACCCCTACTTCCAACTTGCAATTCCCAAACCCCTACTTCCAACTTGCAGTTCCCAAACCCCTACTTCCAACTTGCAATTCCCAAACCCTTACTTCCAACTTGCAATTCCCAAACCCTTACTTCCAACTTGCAATTCCCAAACTCCTACTTGAAACCTAATGTGCAACCAGCAATGAACCTCAAACCCCACCTTGCAATTCCCAACTTCCACCTCGCAGTGCCCAACCACCAACCAGGAAAAACACCAATTTGCAATTCCCGAACACTCACGTACAATTTGTTTTTACTTTAAACCCCCACCTGCAAACTAAAAATCCCAACTTTCAATCATGAAAACCAGGCAGAACAGCCACTCAACTCGAAATTTCTACTCGGGAACATTAATTATGAGTTTCACTGAGTTTGAGAGAAACAAAGCTGTGGCAGATGTGCCTTAACACTTCCTTCTGAGTTCTTTATCTTTTTTGCAATTTTTAAACCAATGGGTTGAGCATGCTTCAAGGCAGCGAGAATCCCCACTTGCAATCGTCAGGCTCTGGATGCTACGTCCTCTGGTGCTGCCACCCAGTGTCTGAACTGAACTGGACAGTATTTGGTACTGAGATACTCAAGATGATGGTATTCTGTCTCACTTAATGTAGTAAAGCGTAGCACACACACAGATCTATAACTAGTGCTAGCAGCATGCAAAAAGGCACATGCTGAGGTTTTTTTCTTTTTTTTGTGAAGCGGTAACGCTGTAGCTCAAATCCGATAAATGAGCCAAAGACGTTCAGAACATGATGCTTCATCAGAAAAAGTCGGTCTCTCTCAGGGACTGAATTATTTACTTTACACAGTCTGTATTAACGCACATTAAGCTCGTCACCCGTTAAGTTGCTGCTTTTAACCCAGCTAATTAGACTTCCAGGCAGGTTCACTGGAGACTTGGCCTGTGAGCTGGCTAATGAATGTATAATTTGAAGGAGAATGATTTTGTCATGTTCTGGAACGGAAAACTTGTATCTTATTGCGGATGCTTTCAAAAACGAGCCTGCCCTTGTAGTAATGCCCCCTTTTTATTTTTTTATTGCTCCCATGTTCCTTCTAGTCTAGACACAAACACACAACCACACCTTCGATCGGATCAGACCGTGTGAATGAAGTTGTGTGTTGTGTGGGATGAATTAAAAAGACATCTGTCCCTCTACATTTCCACGCCGTGACATAATTGAAATCTTTCTGCAGATGGAGGAGATGTTTTCTCTGGCCGGTGAGGGACGCAGAGGCTGTGGCCGGCGATGTGGAAGCCTCGTCTCCCCACACCTCGGTTTAAAGTTTGCGTCCTTCAATGCCCTCGGAGTGTTCCGAAAACTGCTGACACCTTCGTCAGAGTCAGCACTAACAGCGACGTGCCCTTGATCGCACGCTGAATACCAAAAGCTATCAAAGTGAGCACGAGAAGTGATTCAGCGGGCTCATCAGAGAGGAGCAATCGGAGATCAGAGACTTTTTCGACCCCGACAGCTCGTCCAGCTCATATACGACGCGATTAATTCCGATCTGCTCGCTGTGGAACATTCCGCCCCCGACTGTGATAAAGACTGATATTCTCGCTCTTTCACCCGACCTCGCATTTGAACCGGTACCAACACCAACAGCGCGGCCGCAACACGGAGGACGATGAGGACGAGGAGGAGGAGGAGGAGCGCTGAGCTCTTGAGAAAAATTTAGCGTAGCGCTTACGGTGAGAAAGAGTGCTGCGTCTAGACACATGCTGGAGTGGACATGAAGTGGTGGAGACAGGCATCCTGAAGAGTGGAATAACAAAAAACACAGGGAGGGAACACACACACATACGTTCGCGTACAGTAGAGCCTGCTGATACGGCGCGCACGTCTCACACACACGATCAGCGTGGAAAAAACAACACGAGTGCAGCAAGTGCATCCATCTTTCTTTAAACCAACACGACTCTTCCAAATCAAGCAAACTGAATGAAATATGAAAGCAATACAGCTTGGCTTCTTCTTCTGTAACGTATAATGGAGAATAGGAAGCTTATAAAAGGGCTGATGTTTACACTCATGGCTGCATTTTATAGCTATATAAAAAATACAATTTACAAAGTGAATACAGTAACGAGCTTACACCAAATAAAACTTTTTTTTTTTTGTTCAAGTCAAAGCAGGACTATTGATTGTGCTGGGATTTAGAAACTCCCTTTATTTCTCTACATAATCCCCTGCTACACTAATGCACTTACAGTAGTACATCCCAGTGTTTCAGTATGCCAGAGCCATGATCGGACTACGTGTCTGCCTCATGTCAAAAAACGCTGGCCTCTCAGGAAATGCCCCAAACATGAGGAAATGGCATGGAGCGATGTCAGGTCTGTAAAAACTCCAGCTCCTGTAATGTGCAAGTGGTGTTGGTGAATGATTGCGTGTACAGTTTCCACAGATCCACTGGACCAAGTGAAATGTTATGCATTGATTTGTTTTTTAATTCCACTTGTTGAATGTTCCCGGGAACGACTGCAGTGTGCTCCGAGCCGCCTTGGCCGTGATCGTCATTCATGGACATAAGACCTTCTTTAAAAATTCTGCACAGTTCAAACGTTTTACTGCAGCTAAGAGTCTCATAATCGCACTGTGCTTCAAGTCTTTTGTAACTTTTACATCTTCATTCACCAGAAATTTATTTAAATCACAAGTTGAGCGCATGAGCGTCATAATATTTCTCATTATTACTTGAGATTCTTTCTCGGTCTTAAAGGTGTTGCATGACTTAAAGGTACAGCTTTACCTTTGCCTGGTACAAAGCACTGACACTGGAGACATCTTCTACAAATTTGAAATACATTAAGAACACTTCATCATATTAATCATATGTGGGGGAAAAATGTTCTGCTCCTATAGAAACGTCACAGTACTAAATTTGTGAAGCTGACCGATTAGAATGCGGAAATTAACAACAAAAACATCAAATTACTATACTAATACTAAATCATATTTATACCGCATACTAATAACATATTACATGACGCAGCCAAAAAAGTTGCGCACACTAATATTTCATTGGACCGCTTTTTGCTTAGAAATACCGGCCCGTGGCATCGTTTAGATAAGCTCATGCACCAGCACATCACAAGATTCTCAATGGGGTTAAGGTCTGGACTCTGTGGTGGACGATTCATGTGTGATGGTGCGTCTTGCTCCCTGAACCGTTCTTTCACAAATCCTGGCCGTGCCATGAAAAAAGAATCGATTCGAAAGAATTGATTGAAAAACCTGGTCATTCATTATATTCAGGTCGTCAGCTGACCTCATCTTTGGGCGCATAATGTTTTTAAGGCCTTGACCTGATCAACAGAAGCAACCCCAGATCATAACACTGCCCATACACGCTTGTACGGTAGGCACAAGGCATGATGGTTATCTTGTTCTTTACCTCATGCACCCATCCCTCTGGAACAGGGTAAATCTGGACTCATCAGGCCACATGACCTTTTTCCATCGCTCCAAAGTCCATTCTTTATGCTCTCTAGCAAATTAAAGGTGTTTTTTACAATTAGCCTCATTGATAAGCGGTTTTCTTAGGGCTACGCAGCAGTTTAGTACCAATCCCTTGAGTTCTCTTCGCATTGTGCGTGTATAAATGCTCTTACTATCACTTTTAAACATAGCCGTGTGTTCTACTGTTTCCACATTACTTCCTTGAAACCCTTCCAGGTTTTATTAATGCATTTTACAGTTCTGAACCCAACTTCAGTAGTTTCAACAAACTCCTTAGTTCTTTTCTTTGCTTTATGCAGGACAATAATTTGATCCTTCTGAAACAGAGGATCATCTTTGCCACGACCGCAGGATATATTTTCTGACATTATTGTTTACTAGTTGAGAAGCTCCTCACTGCATCAGTTAGGGTTAAATAACTCGCTGCCAGCTGAACCACATTAATCACTGCAGTAATTATCCAGTGGAAAGCTCTTAACTATTTGCTTAGATAAATCCTGGTGGTGACTTTTGTTTTTTCAATTTTTTTTTTGGCCAGGCAGCGTACATAACTATACTATAACTACACTATGGACATATTTGCGATACACAATATATCTGTTGGCATGTGTTGGCGATTATGGATCATGCCTCTCACCCCCTCCATAGAACAGTTGACAAGTGTACTTAAGTGTGGTTTCAGCAACAGACTCAATCATCCTCGCTGTTTAAAGGAACAGCACAGGAAATGTTTCTACCACGTGCCATCAGACTCTATAGCTCGTTCACACACATTAGACCTGTGGTCAGCGGCCTGAAGTAAATCACCTCCGTTGGCTTTTAGATGGTTTTAAAAGCTCTAGTTGCAGTTATTTTATTCATCTTAGAGTATTACTGTATATATGCAACATCTGTACATTTACAAACTTTTTCTATATCTGGATATTTACCTTAATGTTACGTATCCAGCTGCTGCAACAACTTAAATTTCCCTTCAGGGATTAATAAAGTCATCCAATCTGATCTCATCTGATCAATCTAATCTAATCTAAAAGATATAACTTCGCTTGAGCTTCATGAGACCATTTATTTCCATACAATATTATATGACCCATTTCTCACACTTTATCATTACATTTATTTATTAATGTATTAAAAAATTCAATAAAAAAAAATCTTTGATTTACTTATACAATTTGTGTGTAAGCAACATCAAATCAGCACATTTCAATGGATTTTTTTTTTATTTATTAAAAAAATTATATTGTTATGCAAAGTGCATTCATACATACCCATATATACTGTATGTATTAACACATAGTGATGTAAAAAATGGCTAAAATGCTCTGGTTTTTAAGGGCTATATGCATTGACAAACAGTGCCTCAAAGATTGTTTAGTTCTTCATTAATTCATTTTTTTTTAACTTCGTCTTAAACTCTTCACAGATGTGTAAATGGAAGAGGGGAGGGTTTGCAGGTTGGATCTCTAAAAAGTGGAATTAATAGAAATATCAAATAAATAAAACAATTATGGTGTTAAAGGTCATATGTATTTGTTATTTGGTGATGTCGGCCCGTTCCCCTGGCTACCACCGCAAGAATATTATTTCACAGCTGTGGCAAACACTGGCATGGCAGAATAATTTGTCTTGCCATCCATATTTTATCATCGTCCTGGCCAGCCCTAATTACAAACAAACAAATATTAAGATTTTTTTAATAGCTTGTTTTCAACAGTAATTGCATGAAATAAGCAAAAGATCTGCTATTAGCTAATAAGCAAGAGGAAAATGCTGATCTAGCGTCTATTGTCATGACCAGGATGCTCTATAAGCGGAGACGCTCTGCAGGTCTTCTCTACAAATGACTCTCTATATGAAAGAGTTTCTGTCCACCTTGAAGTCATTACGGCTGCTTAATGTCCTGGTGTGCGGCTTAGGAAAGGGGGCGGAAAAGCATGCAGCGGCGTCCAGGTGTGTCAGTTAACACGTCTCTGACGTAAAAAGGGAAGCCCTGAGCCTCCTGGAGCGCTCGCTTAAGTTACCTCAAGCTGGCGAGGAAACCGCACCATATACCTCTGGGGTACGCTTGATTCGGGCCTGCTTGTTAACCGTCACCAAGGAGATGGGAGGAAAAGAAACGGAAAAAAAGAGAGAGTGAGTGAGAGAGAGAGAGAGAGAGAGAGAGAGAGAGAGAGAAAGTGTAAGCAGGAGTGAAAATCACACAGTTTGGGCCGCTGATTGGATTTCCACGTTTAACCAATTACTAAAGGAAACGGTGGTTCGCACTTACGCAGAGCGGTGTGTTGTGCTTAGGGTCGGGTTTCAGGCTGGAAAACGTGGTCAGGACTTTCTGAACCATTAACAGAGAACAGAACACAATAAGGTGGACACACACACACACACACACACGTTTAAGGGCTCGACTGACCTGCAAGTGTGATCGTCACTGACCGATGCTATTTGCTTTCCTTCCGTGGGCTCGAATACGACATGATTGATGTAGCTGGTGTGTCCCTCCATCACCTAGGCAATACAGGAAACAGGAAAATCGCACACATATGGAGAATGTACATGGAAACTTCTCTTCCCTCCCAATCCCTGGTGAGGCGGGATACCTGTAGGTACGGCGTCGACGCCGCGTCTGCCTTAGGCATCGTTTAAAAAAAACATGAGCGAGATCTGACAAGACTCTCAGCTCTCTATATACTAGAAAAAAATCGGTTCAGTTTTAAATTGTGATTCTTCTGTGTGGTGATTCACGTATCGTCACATGGACGAAATCGATTTCTTAAAAAATATTTTTACATTTATAACAGAGATGAACCGGTCGATTTGGCTGGTTGAGTGACCAGAATTGTCTAGTTTTCAGTTTGATTGGTCATGACCGGTGATCGTTCGATCAGCCTCATACATAAACGATTCTGTACCGTGTGCAGAAGCTTCCAAGTGGTGCAACAAAAACGTAATTTTATGGCGATACATTATTGAAAATCGACTGTGTTAAAAGCCTCGGATCTGCCTTTTTCTCCAAACTCTGAGAGGATTAGTCTCAAACCCACTCATTACACACACTTACACCAGTCTCACAAAGCGGTAAACTGCCACAGTTTCTTTATAATCCTACAGGTGGCGCACTCTGAACTATTCACACATTTTCATCCCGTGTGGTCGGAGTGAATTATTCGTGTTATCATTAAGTTTGTTTATAAATAATAATTACAGTGGATGACAGAAATATGTGACATATACGAAATATCACGTATTAATTACGGCGGATGACAGAAATACGAAATCCTCTCAGTTAAATGTAGCTTTATTTTGTTTAATTTAATTTATACTTAAATGTTAAACTCTTGCATTTGAAGTTAGTTTGTATTGTTTAAATGCTGCGCTTGGTTTTTAAATGATAAAACTAATGTTAAAAGGAACAAGCTACATTTAATTACTCATTAAACTTTTTTTAAATGGTTTAAAATTGTAACAAAAGCCGAGAAATTTTTTTTATATAGAATCAGGATATTTATAAAATGTGATACTTATAGCATCACAATATTACTTGAATCAGCCCCGAGGTATCATAATGATATCGTATCAGGAGGTGACTTATGATTCCCTTCCCTGCTATATATGTTTTTCTTTCCAGTGTTTTGTATTACTGTATGTAAAATAAGCTTTAAACATTTACACTTAAGTAATTTTAGCTAACGCTTTTTGACTTAAAAGTGTGAGGAGGATGAGGGTCTCGCTCAGCTTGGTGATGCTGGGATTTGAACTCATGGCCTTTGGATCAGTGGGTCTTGAGGTCTTATCTCCTGAGCTAGCATTGCCACAGACCGTGTATGTATTAATATTCATGAGCTGAAACCATCATTATTTTTATTATTTACACTATTATTTTTGTTTCATATCATGAGTGCTTTAGGTTTCTCACTTCCACATGAAGGTAATTGTTTTTTTTTTTTAACCTTGTTGCCCACGAAGCAAACTAAATTAATATATATAAAAAATTAAAATAAAAAAGTCTCTTGAACCAGCTCTGTACTGTTTACAGTTTCCACGTGGTAGACTCACAGCCTGTTCTTATTCAGAAATGCCTTCCACACAGAACATCACATTTCCACTGCCTATAATCTAATAAAGCTCGATGGGAACGAGATCCAATATTTTAAGATGCATGATCACTCAGCATTTGGACTTTATGCTAAATTCCACAAATGTCTCTAATTGACGATACTGCGCGTTTGCTCGACTTTCCATAATGTGCAAATAAAAACAACATTCCAGCAGTTTCTGTGATGGGACACCAAACAGCCCGGGGTCAAACTCAATAATCATACGAAAATTATTCGGAAGAAATAAACACAGTCCACCACTGCACAGTTTAAGTAAAAGCACGTTGTATATTCAGCAACAGTGTGAGAGAGTAAACTCTGTCTTTTTAATGCTGCGAGACATTTTTAGCCTAATACTGCTCGTTTCCTCTACTGTGTAACAGCATATTTTTGAGGGTGAGCCTGTGCTAGAGTACTCCATGTGAATTATTATTTAAATTGTGAAAAAAAAATTTTATTTAAATTGGGGAAGTTGCCAGGTACGTACAAAATAACATGATATAATATAGTTGAACATAATGAAATGTAATAAAATGTGATGTAACATAATAGTGAATCATTTAATGTGATGTGAGATAATGTAACGTAACGTACATATTATATTACCTTAAAATATATCATTAAATAATATAATGTTAAGCCTAACATCGCTCTCCTTCTGCTTTTGGTTATAAACAGCTTGAGATGCAAATGCATCAGCAGTGAATTTTCGGCAAAGTGGTGTGTTGTAGCCATGACTTTTTCGTCTCGTTTGTTTATTTTATACTTTTGCAAATGCAGTAACCAGTAGGTATGTTCACTGGTAATTACTAATTACAATCAAGTAATTCCATTATCAGATCATCCTAACCCACTTCTCCAGTTTGAACAGGGCTTTGGCGTGTGTATGCTGGTAATGACTTCACTCCAGAAAGACAGAAAGAGCTTACCTTTTCTTCATTAAGATTCTGAAGATCTGAGGTGAGGAGTCTCAGCTTTCGGTCAGCTGATGCAGTGCAAAACCTGCAAACAGTATACAATATGTAATATGTATATATGTATATACTGTATGTATATACACACATATACAGTCAGTCCCCTACTTACAAACAAGTTCCGTTCTGGGAGCATGTTCGTAAGTCGAATTTGTTCTTAAGTCTGTCAAAATGAGTCTTATACGCCTTTGACACGAACATACAATGCAACAATCCACTTGTCTAAATCTGTCCCCTTTCCCCACACTGCCATGTTTCAAAAACCATAATCGCACCTAAAGAAATGAATCTCACAGTGAAATGTAGCAGTGTTGTCTCTGCGCCTTTAAATCCTGTACAATACACCAGACTTTAGACATTTTATACATTTACTTACAAACTAATAATAGTGTATTAAAAACTAGTATTTGGTGCACTGCAGTGTCAATTTTTTGTACAATACACATGAGCTACTTCCGTTTCTGAATGCTCGTAGAACTGCGTTCCGTTCGTATCTGTGGAAATTCGTAGCTCAAACGTCCGTAAGTCGGGGACTACCAGTATATGGGCTACATTTCCTGTTTTTTAATCTGGTGTCTCTGGTAATAGTGTAAGACAGCAACATTTAATTTCGTTCCTCTGGGCTGACATTCACTTGGATTTTTATTAATAAGCTTTTTATTTCACTTTCACAGTCAGATGGTTATGATGAAGCATACAGTACTAATCTTGACATCTACACGTCAGAGTGCTCAGTTTGCGTAAAATTAAACTGATGATGATGTCATCAACTAATTGACAATTGAACAATGTCGACAAGGCCAGGGGTAGCTCAGTGGTTAAGGCATTGGACTACGGTTCGGGAGATCCCAGGTTCAAACCCCGCAACCACCAAGTTGCCACTGTTGGGCCCTTGAGCAAAGCCCTTAACCCTCAACTGCTCAGATGTATAATGAGATAAAAATGTAAGTCGCTCTGGATAAGAGCGTCTGCCAAATGACTGAATGTAAACTGCCAGGTAACAAGGGACGTAGAAAAAATATATGTTATAATTATATATAAGGGGGACCCTGGTGTTTTCAAATTTGGAGCAAAATGGATGGATGATGCCCTCAAAACCTCCAGGGCACCAGCAAGGAACTCTTGAAACTCGGATGCACTGCAGGCATGATATTCCGGATACCTATAAGAGGTGTCTGCATTGCCTTAAAGCTCAGTGGGCAGAGCAAGCACACCAACCCAAAAACCAGGTGGTGAAAGAAGCACACTGACACTAGAGCTCCAAACACTTAAACCTAGCTCCAAAGGGTGCCTGGCTGAGTAGTGTATACAGTAGCCTGGACATAACAGGTCATATGTCAGGCAGAACATGGTAAAATTCAGACACAGCATTTTATGAATCGGGCACAACATGGCATGCTATGGTATGGAGCAAGGCTTGACTCCAGGGCTACATGGCTTAATTCTGGCTTTCAGGGAATGTTACAGGCAGAGAAAAACAAGACTCAGTGAAAGCATTCCATTCAAAGTGCTATGCTGGGAGCAAATGTCTAGCTGTACATACTGCTACAGGAATTTGAACTAAAAATGTAATAGTTTTATGTTTATGTGTGTGCTAACTTCCTTTATGGCTTCGGCAGACATCCTTATCCAGAATGGATAATTGGGCATGCGCCTCATCCTGTTGTCGCTCCTCACGCCCTCTGTAGGCTCCCTATGTAGGCTCCCTTTTTCCCCCTTCCTCCCTCCTTTAACCTTTCCCCTTCCCCTCCCATGTGTCTGTAGTGCCACTCGTGCAAAAAAAAAAGAGTGAACCCATTACAACATCAAATAACGTCTCGGGTTACTTTGCTGTAACCCTGTTCCCTGAAAAGGCGGGAACGAGATGCTGCGTGAAAACGCTATG
>JAOVVB010000015.1:16013654-16025196 GCA_028570985.1 Heterobranchus longifilis
ATCCGAGATCAGGACAAATCCACAACAATCAAATCCAGCTAACTGAGTTAGCGACGTACGAAGAACGGACCCCTGGTACAAAGTGACTTTATTTATTTATTTATTTATTTATTTATTTAGCCGCCAAGCTTCTGCTCCAAACTCCAGTCCCATAGGTGGCGGTATTGCACCAGTCGCACATAAACTCAAAAAAAAAAAAATTGATACTCTCACATTATTTTATCTCACATCACGTTTATTATTGGTTTTGCCTTTATTTCTTACAGGTTTTGAAGTATTAAACTAACTACTAAACGTATCAAATAAACACTGGAATGCCTTGTATTTTTGATCGTACAATATGCGAGATTTAACCAAATTGACAATTTATTTTTATTTGTTTATTTTGCCCCCAAGCTTCTGCTCCAAACTCCAGCCGCTTAAACTCAAAAGAAGACGAATCGATACTCAAATTCATTTATCTAATTCGATTCACCAGCACTAACGTTTATTATTGGTTTTGCCTCAAGCAGCTATATTTCTTACAGGTATTAAACTAACTACTGAGCGTATCAAATAAACACGGAAATACTTGTGCAATCTCGCATCTCCTACAAAGCGACAATTCATTTTATTATGTTCTGCTCCCAAATTTCAGCACCAGTCCCCTAGGTGGCGGTATTGTACTAACAGCGCATATATTTAAAAGAAGAAGAATTATTGATATTTCTTACAAAATGCCAGCACTTCCAGAAAATGAGAGCGGGATTGGTATTTTTCTGCGAGAGCTGTGGTATATTTTAAGGAAATTTGTACATTTTTAAACCGTTTAACTTTTCTAACTAATTCGAAAAGCGCAAATCGACTTTGAATTTAAGATTGATTAAATTGCACAGCTCTTACTTGCACTAGACACTCTTTCAGTAAATGTTGTAATCGACGTGTGTTAATCAGGCATGGGTTATGTCTAGTCTTTGCCCTACAAGTTTCTGTAAACGAGCTGTTACTATAGAAACGATAAAATATTCTGTAAGTAATGAGGGCTTTAAATATTTAAAAAAGCATATGATAAAAGATCATGAATACTTCTTAACGTGCTCATCGTTAACACGAGCATTAAACCACATCACATGGTTTTAAGACGATCATGAATTCGCTGATGCACGTGCAGCAATAATACGGAGTCTCTCTGATGCTTTTTCCAGCTGTCAGGATCAGATTTATGAGGCTTGATGTTGGGATTTGATTCTCTAATATTGAAGCTGAAGAGGTTTATGAAGGCATTTCGAGCAGAGCGGAATAAAAAAAAATAAAAACTTTCTTCTCAGATATGCTACATGCTTATGGCCTAATGCAGTCTGACACCGCCATAAAATATTAACTGACACCATCATAAAATGGCATCGCTACTTACTTTTCTGTTCCTAAGAACACTGGGACTTTTTGCCGTCTTGGCGCACTTCTTCATAGTGATCTAATCTACCTGAATGACTCCGACAAAGCTTGGATCTCGGTCTGATTGAGAATATGATGAAGCTTGAGCAATTTTGCAAATAAGATTGGGGAGAAAAGAAGGGGAGGGGGGAAAAAAAAAAAAAGAATCAGGATCCAGATGTGCAAAAGCTGACTTATTTCAAAAGACTAACCACTGGAATTGCAGCCAAAGGTGGTTCTACTAATTACTGACCCCAGTGGGTGAATATTTACTCGCTTGCTTGCCAAAATGTCTTACATTTTATACAGTGCTTCTTTTTTTTTTTTTTTTTTTTTTCTCCAGGTTCCTGGAAAAGTAAAGATTTATCTTGCCCCACTAACGACGCTTCTTCCCTCAGGTGCAGCGAGCGGTCCGGAGGCTCTTTTGTTCATATTTGGCCATGCTGGTGAACACAAAGAACGACTTGGCCCTGGCACACACACTGAACACCCCTAACCGCTGTCTGGGACACTCCGCGTTTACTGACCTGAAACATGCAGCGCGCAAAAGCAGCACATCTCTGTTTCTGGTAAATGTGTCACCTCAGTGAATTCATTACAAATGCAATGTCTTAAACTCTCTCTTCGTTCACTAGTTTCTATGCAGCCGACTAAAATTAGTCAGATAGATAAAATTAGGTAAAATTCGCTCCACAGCAGAGACAGAGAAACCGAGACCATCAGTCCCTTAATATAAGTGATCTAGTTCTAAGTAAGGTTATGAGAGATGGCTACACCGCAAGTAGTACACTGTATGGAAATGGGGAATGGATGGATCCACCGTAGAACCATCACAGCGCACATGGGGGGGGTCAAAAATGATCCGCACTCTGGCTGTAGAATTTGTTTCAATTAACCTTTTAGAAAAGACAAATACATTATTTTTCGCAGATTTTCAATACGCTTTGTCAACAAAACTTTTTCATCGGAAGTGAATCTTGTAGGGCTGCTTACAGGTGACTAAACAGGTGAAAGTCTGATGGAGTGAGGTTAGGACTATATTAGGACTGCTTTAACACCTATATTAGGACTATATTAGGACTGCTTTAACACCTATTAGGACTGCTTTAACACTGAGTTTTTGCAGAGAGTCGACAGTGTGGGCAGAAGTGCGCGGACATGCATCGTCATGCGAGATCGGGACGCCCTTGGATAGCGGTCCTCTGCGTTTAATCCAAAGTTTAGTCTTCACCTCTTCAATAAGCGTCTCACTGTAGCGAGCACTGGTGATTGTTGAACCTTTTTTCTGATAATGTTCCAGTACTTCTGGCCCTTGAGAATCCCAGAAAACTGTAAACATTTGATTAATTTTCCAGCTAATGGTTGACCTTTGAACTTTCTCTTGGTCGGTGATTGAGAATGCTTTTGTGCCAGACTCCGCCGTTTACTCTTAGGCTCGTAGTGATGAATTTGTCTCGTCACCAGTGAAGAAACCTTCACCTCCCTTAGAGTATCGCTCCAAATATCTATACACTGTATTACTGAAACAAATCGCTGCACGCTGCTCTTATTTCGTGCAAATCACACGTGAGGCGTCCATTTTTTGCTCGCACCGCAGTTACAAATGAACCGATGTGAGACGTTCACACCCGCACAGCAGTGACTGGGGAGACCGCATTCTTGAACGGAAATCGCCGATAAGACGGCGCAGGCAACAGCAGGTTTCATATAACTGGAGTGCGGATAATTTTTGACTCACTCTCGTATTTTTATTTATTTTTATTTTTTAGTCTGTAACTCCAGGGGAAAACCTGCCAGAGATGTACTTGTAACAGCCCGTCTCTGGTCTTTCCAGGCAGCTACTTCATTTATCCGGGCGATCGAGCTGGGTGGGAAAGGTTACGCCCCTCCAGAATCTGACCCTTTAAGGAAACACTTGAAGGGTTTGTCATTGTTTGTCCATTTCATGGACCAACTAGAAGAGATCCTTGGAGAAACCCCAAACCCCAGGTATTCCTGTTCTCTCTCTCTCTTATTTACATTGAAATATTTAAAAAATCTGAATGTTTTTTTTTTTACCTCGTTAGGAGGGACTTTCTTGTTAGATGAGTTGGTATTGTAACGGTAGTGCTATACAATCAGTTGCTTAGAAATCAAAACGATTCATCAATATGAATCCAATATGAAAGGGGCAATTTAATACAGGTAATAGATGCACAATAAGTAATTTGACCCACCATAACCTATGGTCTCAGAGACTCCTAAGCCTCATTCATTAATGCATTTTTTTGACCAAGAAAGTTCTAATTGAGTGCTTTCTTAGTATTAATTTATACACTCTGTGCATTCATTATTTTTCTATACCGCACGGGGAGAATATGCAAACTCCACACAGATACCCGAGGCCGGAATCGAACCATCAACCCTGTAAGTGTGAGGTCACAGTGCTAACCCCTACGCCACCGTGCCACCTAGATATTAATATAAATAGTTAACATGAAGCACTTGCAGGCATTGTGCCGAAGAGATAAGAAAATCACACCTGCTGTCACATATATTACTTGGCCATGAAGCCCGGGAATATAAGCTGCCTTCATGCAAACACTCCTCCTGCCATTTTTTGCTTTCAGTCTATATAAATAAATGTAGTAATAATAAATGGTACATTTAATAGTTAAATACCGCAGTATGTGTCAAAATATTTGCACCGTCAATTGCTAATCAAGTCGTCCATCCCTAAGTAACCCAAACCTTGGAAGTCTTTGAAACCTGCGTATGAACACAAGATTAAATAGTTCTGGTAAATCAGGGAATTGTGTTTTTTTTGTTTTTTTTTTGAGAGTGTATTATGCTATGACCTGGTCCAAACCCAGATTCAGATCATGAAAGATTACAAAAGCTTATAGAAATTTTTCATCCCTCTCTCTCTCGCGCGCACACACACACACGCTCAGACCTCGGCACCTTACAGTTACAGCACTGTGAGAGAATTATTCAGAGTTGATGCACAGCAGCACATTTCCTGTTCTGAGAAACAGAATTGGATCCGAGAGGCGTGGTGTAGATGTAAGCAATCAGATCAACACGCAGAAAACTGGTGAAGCTGAACAGGACCGGGTGGTTTTCTGGGAGCAGAATAGTTCAGTTTTTAACACGGTCATAAATAAAGTTTCCAATGGACAGCACCTCAAACTGATAACGTGTATTTTTATATTTAAAGCAGCATCAGACATGGAAATGGTTATGAATGGGAACGGTTACGGGGGAAAGCCTGATCTGGGGGGAAAAAAAATTTCTCAATTGTTTTCTAAAATAGCGCTGTAGACAACGATCACTTTTTAAATAACCGATGATTATCAGGAAGTCGGCTTAATTAGAAAACCTCCCTCAACTTCAGCTGGAAGAATTCCTGTACTGATTTGGACGTACGTTTGAGGTCGTCGTCTGTGTTTGTTCTCGTCTACCTTCGGGAACTCCTCTGTGGAAATACTATCATTTTTAAGGGGAAGTTCTTTTTTTTTTATTTATTATTATTTTTTTTTTAAATCGATCAAAGTCTATTAAAGCAAAGTAATTTCTTTGACTGAGGATAATTGGAACAGTTTTTAACATCTCCCTGGAGGCGCCAATAATTCCGCCAACCACTTCTATTTCAAGTTTTATTCGGAGTCTTCACACAGCGTTCTAGCATGGCGTGTTTGCCTTCTGCGCTGTAATCAGCTGTGCTGTAAAAGCCATGACCTCACTTGACGTTACCTCCGTAATTAAAGCCTTTGATTTCCTGTACAGATCTTTCAGTTGATCTGATCATACTAAGAAGCCAGTGTTCCATTTTCCTTATCAAAAATCCACCTGCGGTATTTATCTACAAATCTATTTTTCTTATTTTTCTTCCTCGATCCAACCTTGCAAGTCTGCAACCCCACAATGATGTCATTATTAACGATATGGCTTGAATTGCTCGGGCATGTTTATCTGTGCAATATCAAAGCCTGTTCTAGTAAAAAGCCAAAGGTAATTCCATGGTTTGATTGCTGATTAGATGTCATACTTTGAAATATTTTCCTGTTTGTGCTAACTTAAAAAAAAAAAAAAAAAAAAAAAAAAGCCTTTCCCAGGATGCTTTTCTAAATACGACATAACGCACGACATAATTTCACGATCTCATCTCACTAAGGCTTCATGAGTGCATCAGTGAAGCAAGTGCCTTGAACCTGCAGCCTCCTTTCACAGCTTCGGGGCTTCTCCCAGAAGATAGTGTGATTCGTCTCGAGCCAAAATGGTTCTTTCATCAGCCTGCGACCCTCCTAGTTTTTCCCCGCTGCACCTCATGGAGTACTGTATTACCACACACAAACAGCCGTTCTTGCTGGATCAGGGCCTCTCGTACGTCAAACATCTGTTTTCCCAGATGATTCTGTTACTGTAATTCCCTCGCACAAAAGCTGGGTCAGGGATTCAGGCTGGCCGGCTCGTTTCCCAGCTTCTCCCCAATGTTTACATTCGCTAATACGTCCACTCAGGCATGTATGCCGCCCTGCTGTATTGCTGCCCTCATACTAACCTCTTGTAGTAGACTGGGCGTTGGTTTTCTTTTCTTACTTTTTTTTTTTTTTTTTTCTCTCCCCACGTCACCTGTTTCATACTCATGTCAACAGGTTCAGTGCTTCTTTTTCTCTTCTTTCTTTAAAATTTCCATTGCATTCTGGTGTAGATCTGCCTGGATCCTGCATAAAGGTAGCGCTCCCAAAGGGGAGTACTGTTCAGCATCTTTGCAAAACGTGTTTTTTGTTTGTGTGTGTCAGCCAGCAGAAGAGATCATCTCAAGCGTAAGCTTAAGTTACTCTCTGTTCAGAGTTTCACGTGTTTGTCTCACACCCATGTGGCTTTGCTTTAGGTTCTTCACCCTGCCTAATACGTCGACCAGTTGTGCTGAATTGCCGCTACGTTTGTAAGAATCGTGTGAATGTAGGAATGTGTCTCATGTGCCCCTTCAATGGTCCATCTCCCAGACTCCATCCCAGTATGTTATACCACTTTATGACCAGTGTTCCTAAGACAGAGTCCAAATCCAGTGTGACAGTGGGCAAGATAAGGCTCTCCTACACATCAAGGCAGTGGTAGCTCAGCGATTGGTAAGATGGCAGATTATCGATCTGAAGGTTGTGAGCTCAAAACCCAGCACCACCAAGCTTCCACACCTGGGCTTTTTTACCCTTCACTGCTTAGTTTGAACAACATAAGATTAATGTAAGAGCATCTGCTAGATACCATAAAGCTAATGCAAAAAGACCCTGAGTATGCTAATCAGCTCATCATAAACAGTGTAGGAGTGGGTGTGACTGGTCAAACTTTTTGCGGCAGTGGTCAAAACTTTTGTAGGAGTCAGGGGACTGGTCAAAATTTTTGTAGGAATGGTCATTCTTTTTGTTTGAGTGGGTGGGACTAGTTAAACTTGTAGAAGTGGGTCGGACTTGTCTCAACTTTGGTGGGAGGGGGTGAGTTTGGTCACACCTTTTGTGGGAGTGGTCAATATTTTTGTAGGAGTGGGTGGGCTAGTTAAACTTGTAGGAATGGTGGGTTTGGGCAAAAAAAAAATTTGTGGGGTTTTGAGCAAACTTTGTGTAGGAGAGGGCGTGACTACTAAATTAGTCATATTAATTGTTTGAGTGGGTGAGACTCGTTAAGAGTCAGTGGGACTGGTCACAATTTTTGTGGTCAAGCCTTTGTAGCAGTTTGTGGGCTAGTTACACTTGTTGGAGTGGGTGAGTTTGATCGAGCGTTTGGTAGGAGCGGGTGGGACTTGTCAAGTGTTTTTCTCGAAAAAGGCCACCTTGATCAAGATTGTCTTCAGCAACCTTGAGCCATTACTTAAAAATTCCGACTTAATATTTGTCAAACTTACTTTGAGGGTAGGGGGCAGTGGCCAAAAATTTGTGCAAGATTGGTTGGGTTTGGTCAAACTTTTTTGTGAGGGATCAAATCTTTTGTTGAGGTGTGTTTTGACTGGTTAACCTTTCTGCTGGAAGGGTAGGATTGGGTGTTGAACTGGTGGGGCTGTTGGAACTGGTGGGTTTTCTCAAAATTTGTTCAGGATCAAGTGGGGGTGGGTCTTTATTTGTGCCCTTATTTTCCCGGGAAATTCTGCTAACAGCTTTGCTGTGTTTTGAAGAGGCAAATAAGATGAAATAAAATTCTGTTAGACCAACACAGTTTCTTCAGCTATTAAATGGAAAATTGGGATTGTGCTAATTATTTTTATTTTTTTTATGCTGCCAGTACTTATAAAAATGGTGCTTGCTCCTTTCCATTCCCTTGTAGCGCTGCTGGAGGCAGGATGGTGTCCAGCATTAGAGCAGTTTTCCTGAAGGGTCTTAGTAGTGCAGATCCGGTGTACGCTGCTGTGGAAGATACTGTGAATGTGCTCAAGGAAAGAATCCAACAAATCCACAACCTTCAGAAAGAGTCTGCTTGTGGCACAGGGATAAGTCCAGCCAGGGTACGCTAATTCCTTTCAACTTCTTTTAGTGCAAAAGTTTAAGACAAAGTGGACCAGGGTAAAGCAATCAGCATTGTTCTATTTCTTTAAGATCCTGTGAGGGCACCACACTTATAGCAGCCTCCTAGTTCTTTACATATACTTCAAACTATTTATATAGTATATAATGAATCTTTTCATCTTTTTTTTTTTTTTTTTAATTAAGGGTCTGAGATCTTGAAGAGTACAGACTGATAATTTCTTTCATTTTTCTTGAAATTAAAACATGCCTATGAATAGAGGTCCAACCTTTACCACACAATGATACATTAAATACAGCAGTACCACTTCACAATAATCAAACATACATTCCATTTCTTCCATTATAGCCTCGAACATACGCCATCAATCATGCCACTGCATATGCAGGCAGAGAGACTGTTAAGGTCCTGATCACGTTGTTGGATGAAGAAGCTCTGGCGCCGCCCTGCAGGAACAAAGCGCAACTGCTCACTGATGATCAGACCGTTCTGAATGAAGCAGAGCCCATCTGTCTCCTCTCGCTCTACAAGTACGTTCTGCTAACTAATGCATCATCCAAAGCACCTGTTCACTTGGCAATATACATTCATAAAACAAAATTCTACAAAGCAATATTTGCTGCTGTTGTTGAACAAATTAATTATATTAAGACCTTGAGCAATAATAATTTGTGTAGATTTGTTTTCATTTTAAATATAATAATTTTGGCTTGTCATTCCATTTGTCTCAATCTCAGATAGGTGTATGTATATATATATATATATAAAAGCTAGTCGTAAAATATGAGGTTATTCAAAGCATTTATTAATAATTATTACTTGCTTATTAAAAGGCAAGCTAGTATACATAGCAATCTTCTTCTAAGCCATACTATATAAGTCCACTTATGTTAATAGTGCGACTCATGGAAACTTGGGAACTGGCAGTATGACAGTATAATCAGCTTCGCACTTCTGCTTTCTTTCATCTGTATGCCTGCAGATCTCCAGTGGTTCCCACAGGACTTTCTCCAAAGCCCCTGCGCAACCGCGTCCAGAGCCAGCAAGAACACGTAAAGTCTAAGGTAGGAAAAAGAAAAGGGGGGCCGGAGGAACAGGGCTGTGCTGTGAAACTAAGCAACGCTTTAATGTCTTGGATTTTTAATAAAAGCACCTTAAGGGTGTGTTCACATCTGCAGTGTTTAGTCTGTTTGATTGGGCTCTTGGCATGTTCTTCGTGTTTTAGGGTTTTTTTGTTTGTTACATGCGACTTGCAAAACATGAATCAAAAGACAGAGTTTCCTTAGAGACAAACAAAAACTAAAAGAGGAACTAAAATTGAATATGATTTATTCTTACAATAATTCCACAGGGATTTTGCCAAGGTTGACAATTATTATTAACTCAAAAAAAAAAAATAGCCACTAAGTCTGAGATTTGGTTAATGGTGTGTAATGTACTTAAAAGATACAGCTTACAAATTGTTTCACTGTTCTTACGTGTACATTTTAGAGTATTCCACCAGACTCCTTTTGTTTTTCTCTTAAAGATAACAATGCAGGTTATCAAGGTAAAAAAAAACAAAAAAAAAAACCAGCATAAACTTTTTAAAGTACAGCTTTAAGACCCCTGCAAAGCTCTGACACTGGAGACTCCTTCCACAATGTCCTAATGTTCCAAAAAATCCCATAGACTTAACATTAAGACCAAATTTAACGGATTCTAGCGCAGAGCAAGAAATGTGTAGAAATATAAAATTTACCACATTTAAAGAGGCTTGCAAGCTGTGTCAGAAGTTGTACACAAGTTGCAACAGGTGCCCAAATTTGCCTCATTGACATATAATAGTGAAGGGTCTCCCCACTGAAACAGGAAGTGCTCAGTTTCATTCCCTGCTATGGGAACTTCCATAGGAGCTTTGAAACTGAACCTAACTGTGGATCCCATTGTCACGGAGACCTGGAGGTGGGTTCATTTAACTCAGGCAAACAATCGGTCTCTCGGGATCAGTGTGAAGCTGTCGAGCCACTGATCTCGTAGACTGTCATTATAAACGGTCCAGAGGCCTGAGTTTTTTTCCACGGCAAGCACCACTCACATTTTCTTCAGAAACCCGTCTAGTTATTGTTGCCATTTTGCGTTGGTTAATTATGTGTAAAACCAAACTTGCCCAAATAATAAGCAATCCAAAAGCATCAATTTGCTCTTTTTCCGACTAATTAATTGGTGTGAAAGCGAGGTTTGAGATGTTAATAGTTCATACACCAGCTGCTAAATGCCTAAAGTTTATATTTTTCCCCTAATAATCATCTTAAGCTGTTGAAATCAATAAAATTCTTATCAAAGACTAGAGTTCAAGTCTTATGAAATGACCAGATATGTGCATTCTGTCCCTGAAAAGGCTTGACGTGTTTGGAGATTTTTTTTTTCCCCTTTCCTGTCTGCTTATGTTTTAGAACCAGGCATTTCGCTGTAGAGATAAGCAGCACTTAAGTTCTCCTCGAGCATGCATGCTAAACACATTTCGTAAATTGGCGTCTTTATTTGATTGTGCTAGCAGATGTCACTTTAGCTGCCTCCACTCTGGCCGCCTTCCTGTGAGTGAGCGGTAATGGTCCCTGGGTAGCTCGCTGCTTCCTGAACTCGGCGGCCGGAAGCTTTTCCGCATCTATTTTCGCTTTGAAGATATCGTATCGCTCGCGTAACCTGACTAACAAGGAAGAAACTTGAAAGGTTATTGCTTCCTGTTGTCTGCAGAACGACTTTATCCCGCTGCACCATCACGCTCCGTATCCAGGCTGACGTCAGCGTGTGCACTGAGAGCGGAGCAGAGATCTCACAGCACAGCTTTGGATCCAAAGCCTGGGGATTTTCAGGGATAAAGGTTTAGGGATAAGGATTAACACTGTGTGCTGTGTGAACGAGCAGATCCTTTACATCAGAGAAGTCGTATATATGTACAAAAAGCACAAGTGTTTGATGTTGATGGTATCATTATTGATGGTATAATAGCAAAAAATCAACAATGTGTTGCCTATATACTGATGCAGGCTGCAAGGTAAATGTTTATAATGGATATAGTTAATACATCTTATTTGTAGTATATTATATTTAATTATATTTATAGCATATTATATTTATAATATAATAAACTGAGCTAGGTTTATTTCAAAAGGCAGTACGTTTTAAATAAAGTGCTGTTTTTAAATTATTTTTTGTATATTTGTCACATTTTAAATCATTCACTTCATCAAATTTATCATCATTTCATCATTTAATATTTCACCTGAGTAACTACAAATTGCAGTTTTTAAGCTGTCCAAACCTGCCTGGCCCCATGTGGAAAAAAAAAATAATAATAATTTTAAATGTATTGGCCCCTCAACCTAATAACTGGTTGTGTCACCCATGTGGCAACAACTGCAGTCGAGAGTTTGCAATAACTGGCAATGAATCTTTCACATCTCTGTGGAGGAATTTTGGCCCTCTCTTCTTTGCATAATTGTTTTAATTCAGCCACATTAAAGGGTTTTCAAAGCATGAACGGCCTGTTTAAGGATCTCAATCTGATTTAAGTCTGGATTTTGACTAGACCACTCCAAAACATCCTTTTTTTTTTTTTTTTTTTTGGCCATTCAGAGGGACCCTCGAG